>VZDJ01000057.1:2843319-2968287 GCA_008694505.1 Cyanoderma ruficeps | reverse complement strand
ACAAAAAAAAAAAAAAAAAAAAAAAAGCATCTTTGTGTGCACTATAAGTTGTACTGACGCTAGAAATCACTCATTGCTAATCTTTGGCAGAGATCGGGTTGAACCAAGGCTGGATAGTTTCCACGACGAAACATTCCAGCCAAAGCTGAGATATTTTTATCCTTCTCTTTTTTGATAAGGGGCTGCGCATCAATAGTTCTCTCTGACCTCCCGGGCTAAGCAGGGGGAGGAGAGTGAGGGTGTCTGTGTGTACGATTACAATTCTCCGGTGAGGAAGGGAGACAGAGCGCTCAGCAGAGCAGAGAGGAGGCAGGTCCTGTGCACGCCACTCTCTGGCACTCTGCACTCCAGCTGCCACCTATGTTTCTCACAGTACTGCTGTGCCTTTCTAGGATATCCTGAAATAGCTCTGCCAAGTCTGGCGAGTTGTGTTCTTGTTTAGCAAGGTGGAGAGGCATCTTCTGAAGGGAGATGGGGGTTACTCCTTTTTCGTACGCACTTGACAGCCTGCACCCTTCACTGACCGGCTGTGCTCGCACACACGCACAAACACAAATGCAAACACCACGGGAGTTTTACAAATAACACATCTGGATACCATCAGGGGAACAATCCCCAGCTCCCTGGCATGTTATCAGCCTCCTAGGCTATAACATTGTTTCTGCAGCTGGCCACACACGCACAGAAACAAACACTACTTCTAGGCAATTAAATAATATTTGATACCGATGGCAGACTTCCCCATTTTTGTTCTTCAAAAACGTGCCCAGGCAGATGCAGGGAGAGATGTGCAGCAGTGTAAGATAAGTGTACATAAATGAAAAGCAGAGGATGGCAGCAGTGTTACTACTTTCTGGATATGAGGAAATGGCTGTTCTCTGTACGTCTATTTAAAATTGTATTTAGAATACTGCATGGGAATTACTTTAAAGAAGGTCACTGTGTTGCTCTTAGGCACATCAAGGACAGATATCATAATAATTTCTTCACATAACATTTAGATGAGGAACTAATAACGATGTATGCTGTTCTTAACAGACATTATTTCATATTTTCACGTGTAAAGCAACGAGAGTGATTGCAGAGAAAACTAAAAAATACATTTGACACATTAGATCAAGCCTGCAACAGCTGGGATACAGTTTACCTCTTTCCTTTTGCCTTCTACCACTGAGTGGAAGAAGGAACCTTGCCTCTTATTAGAAAGCCATACAAGACCCATTGTGCATCATCAGAAATCAGTCTAGCAGCTCATTTTGTCTCTAAAAGCAGGGATAACTTATTTCCAATAACACAGCATGCAGCCCTTCTAAAACGATGCAGACTGAATCACTGAATGCTTTCCACAAAGGCACCTTAACAACATCAGAACACATAGAGAGTAATCTCCCTCAGTCAAAAAAANAGAAAAAGAAAAGTAATCTAAGAAAAGTAATCTGAAGGGGAAAATGGAACAAGATGAGCAAACATACTAGTATCATTCACATGCTTTGAGTAATCCTTGCAGGATTTTCACCTGTTTTGCAGTGCCCTATCACACAGGGAGAGCACACCACAGTGATTAACATACTTTGGTGTTTCATAGCCTTCATTTGGCTTTAAACCTCATGTTTTCATTCTTGTTTTTTTGATATGAGTTCTTTCTGTCATTACCCTGAGCATTAGGAGCCTTTTCTGATGCTAAAGAAAATGCAGATGGCCATTCAGTCTTTTTACTTTCTCAGCTGTGACATCTACCTCACCCTGTCTTGAATGTCATGCTTTCCTTTCTCCAAAATGGATTTTACTTTTCTCACTTCACTGGCTGCTTTCTACATACAGTTGCATGTTCTCTCCTCCTTAAGTATATTTAAAATTAACTTCTCTGTAATTTTTAGTCCTGCACGCTAATTTTTTTCGAATCATCTTTCTTCATTGACTTTCTTCTCATACTAGTCATTCATCTTAGAAAATGTTGCAACATAATCTTTACTTGCACTTGCTAAAATTCAGCTGCCTTTAACTTTTTCACCAGTTTTTATCATAAATACCCTATATTCCCTAAGGTTGCAGATAGCAGACTTACTGGCAACAGAATTCACAAATGTAATAGTGTTCCAACTGATAAAAATCTCTAATATTGTAATTTTTCTTTGACTGTATTATCTGTGCAGGATATGACTTAAAAATGTGATTTTTTTTTCCCTGATGTGATCTATAAAAATGATATCTCTTTCAAATACTCAAGACTCAACTCTGCCCTAAGGCCTACACAATTCTAGCTGTTAATCATGTTGAGGGAAGTGATGGGATGGAGCAGTAATTGCCTTCCTTATTTCTTTTTTCTAATTAAACTCTCCATTACCCTCCCTCTAAGTGGGAAAAAAAAAAATCCCAACAACATATAATTAATGGTTATATCAGTTCTTTCCATTATTTACTTCAACATTAGAGCTGTATTTCTTACCTATCCATCTAAGTGCACCTTTCAAGACCATGAGGTCTGCTTGCCCTCAGTGGTTTGTACAGCTACCACAACCAATCTCTAAACCTGAGGGAGGGTGTGGAATACTGATATCACGTAGAGGCAACATCTCTCCACTAGCTCGCTGCTGTCAATTAGGCTGAGAACTACTCTACTTATCCCCTTAATTCAATGTTGTGATGGAGGAAGAGGGAAAATTAGAGAAAGGAAGGGAAGGAAGAACCTATCATTTTTGTATCATTCTGAAATGCATGTCTAGTCGTAGTTGGGCTTGTTGTATGTGTTTAATCTGAATCATTTGACAAGACAAATTGTTTGGCTGATCTGCACAAGGGTTTGTAGAGGAATAAACTGAACTGCTGTCTGAGAATGGGATTAATTCCTCTGAGAAATTCCAATATATATGTAAATTTCAACATGCTCCTTTCTACCATGTGAGTAGAAACATGTGCAGTAACGTGCAGTTTTCAAATTTCTGACAGCAATTTGGGGCTGTCCTTCAAACTGCTCACAGATTTTTTGATGCTAAGTTTCAGACTCATATACACACACACACACACATATATATATATCATATATATATATATCTCTCAAATATATACATATATATATCTCGGTTATAGTTTTTAATCTAATATGGGAAAGTATTAATGGAGCAAAGCAAGAGCCAGTAAAACCCTACCATGTTCAGAACATTTCTTCCTTCAGGCATAGATACAAAGTACACCACCACAACAGCCAGCATGTTCCACCCACACACAAAAAAAACCCCAAAAAACCCTCCAACAACAACCCTCCCCAACTTAAAGACTGCTAAATTCTCAAATGTGATTGTACTCTCTGGTTGAGCAGGGGACCCAGCAGGAGAAACAGTAGCAAAACAACACCTGACACCCACTCCTGCTGCTGAATTCATGAATATTGCAGAAACATTTTAGCTGGATAAAACAGAGAATGAAAAAATCAAATAAAAGCACTGAGTAGAAGAAACAGTTCTCTAAACCATTTGCAGTGGGAGGAGAAAAATACAGAGAAAGTGAAGAGAGGCCCTTTTACAGTAGAGAACGTTTGAGATTGGAATGACAAGATTTCACTCTCTCGCTATTAAAATCCATTGTTTTTAAAAATAGCACATTTATGCAGTTGTTTTTTGAAACGTGCATGTAAAAAATGGGGAAAACTTCTCTTTAGATTACCTATTTCTGAACGCTGAATCCATCCTATGCTTTGTTCTCTGTGTGGCAGGTGAGTAGATCCAAGAGTGAAGAGTGCCACCATCAGGACAACAGCCAAATGGAAGCAGTTTTTCATGGAGGTTGGACATCTCCCCCCTTTCCCAACTTTAAGGTTTACCTGTGAAAACTGTCCAAAATTCTCTTAGCTAACCTTACCTGAGAAGCCAAATGAAGCTGGCTGAGTGAGTTACTTAGAGTTACTTACAGAAGGTAGAGATTTCTCTGAAACCATGTGAATTTTTTTAGGTTTCTCATTTTTCTCCTTTGTCTTTTGACTCTTTCACACAGTGGCAATTAAATTCTGGTTTTGCCTTTNTTTTTTTCTTTTTTTTTCATTGGTTTATTTTTAGTCTTTGGACAATTTTTTTTTTTGTTTCCTTTATTGATAGTAAAACAAATAGTAATCATTGCTTCATTTATTCCTGACGAAGATCAGACACATAGCAAAAGCCATCTTGACCTCTGAATTAACAACACATGGCAGGCTCATTCTTCAGCTCTCATGTCAGGACTTCTTGAACACAAAGGCATATAAACATGTTTTTGTTCTTTCACGAGATAAAAAAGCCAAAAAAGTAAGTGGATTTAATTTAAAAGTTCATTAAAAGTGATGCATACTGCAACAAACTGAGTAACAAACTAAATTTTGCCTTGGGCAACAAGCAGAATTTATTTACTTTTCCCTCTTTATCTTCCAACCCTCTTAAGTCAGACTGTGATGGATGAAGTGAAGAGAGTTTCCATGCCAAAATCTGAATTCTCAGCAAATTGACGACAGCTGGTATCATTCCAAATTAGAGATAGGCTATTACTAGAGATCTGTTTATGGCATGAATTTGGTCTTTTTGACTGCTCACAAATGATTTGCAAATTGGTTTTTCTTTTTCATGTGCATTTGTTTGTAGTTGATTTTTGTTTGAGATACTGTTTGTCAGGGGAAATGTTAAACATGTGGGAAACTTGTGTATTCCTGTAAGACCTTCGTAGTATTTTTTAGATAACTCATCTTACTATTTTCATTCTAAAGAAGAGGTTATTTTATACTTAACATTTATTCCCTAATGTATTTTCTGAGAATCTTTTTGGTGGAAGATGCAAATGATAACAGAGAGAGATGTGCAGTGTGAACCACCCAACAGGGGGTTTTTGCAAAAGTTTGCTCAGCTCTGATCCTGTAAAAAACATTTCTGCAAAACACAGCTTGTCTATCAAATGCTTTATGACTGGACAGTAGTGAAAGGTAAGTGGTCACAACAAGCACAGTAAAAAGGCATTTTCTTTGCCGAACATACATGTAATTCTAATTCAGTTATCTCTTTTGCTTTATCAGTTCCTTTCAGATTTGTCAGCTCACTAGACACTGCCTGACAGTATCAACAATAGAGAGAAATTAGTAGA
Organism: Cyanoderma ruficeps; assembly: GCA_008694505.1. Lineage (NCBI taxonomy): Eukaryota > Metazoa > Chordata > Aves > Passeriformes > Timaliidae > Cyanoderma > Cyanoderma ruficeps. The sequence goes on along the minus strand of VZDJ01000057.1, from coordinate 2,963,190 downwards.
TAGGAAAAAACAAAAGAGCACACCTGTTTCTTCTTTGTATCGTTCCTTCCTGATGGGATATAGACTTTTGCTTTATTTTTTTTCCAACAGAGATCATTTGAACAAGTACATAGGCAGTAAAAATCTTCATGGTATTTTTTCATAACTTGCACATTATTCACTCCTTTTGTCCTCTTGGCTCATCTTCTAAGGAGCAGGAAGCCCAGACATTTGATTTAATATTCTAAATCTAATGCTTCTCATTTCTGACCANAAAAAAAAAAAAAAAAAAAAAAAAGAGAGAGAGAGAAGGAATGGAAGGCTGAACCAAATTGTGTTGTTCTGTGCTGTTTAGATGATTATATATACAAATGGAGCCTTGCTGCAGTGACAGCAGCAATGAACTTGATCATCTGGAAAATTTTGGTACAGAGGAGAGACCTTCTCTTTCTGCATGTTGCTTGAATCCCTCATTTTTTCTCATTTTTATTTTAGGATATTTTGTCAATGGAGTCTTTAAATACTTCTGTGCCATATTTATATTTCCCACAGCATGGAATTTATATACATCATTCCCAATTATATTTATTCCAAGAAATAATCCCAGAATAAGTCTCATCAACTTTTTTTTTTTCTTTCTTTCTTTCTTTCTGTCTTCTTCCCCTTCAGTCTTGATCAAGAATCAAAGATCTGTTCTCTATCTAGTTCACCAGAGGTAAGAGATGTCAGAAATCTCAGGAGACATTTGTCTCACAAGAAGATAAGTCTGTATCAAAAGTGAATTCTACTAAAAATGGGTTTTAGTTTGTGGAGATTCAAAAGCACATTCTAATCAAAATGAAGTAACTGCTGCATCAAGGCACCGTTCATAGAGAATATATATTTCAATATATATTGAGCTTGAGAGGGAAGATTAAAATGATTTCAGGAAGGGATATGCATGATTCAACACTGAGTGCAGGAATAATCTTTAGAGAACATGGAAAAGTGACTGTTCTCAGAAATATAATTTCAACTGCATGCAAAATGCATTAACATGAGTAAAGAATGTTGTGATAAAGTTCCATAATACTGCAGCTGCATTTGTTTGCTCTGATGCTCTCTGTGTGACATCAGTATTTATTGCATTAGTGGTTTGCATTATATATCAGTATGTATGCCTCATTCTGGGTCTTCCCTGAATCCCTGAATTGCTCCTTTCATTTCTCAGGTGCCACAATGCTAGCCGCACTTGTGCTGCCCCCATCCAAGGCTGATGAATTCAGCTGTAAGAAGTCACCCTCTCTTTTCATTATAAATCCAAAAGGCCTTTCCTAACTAAAATTAATCTATGATTACAAAGGTGCTTAGGACACTAATGTAGTTTTCATCCCCATGAAAACTGTACCCCTTACAACGTCCCACTGATAGAGAAATACTATTGTTATTTTCATTTTAAAGACACAGGATTGCAAGACATAGTCAAAATGACTTCTCCAAGGTGATACAGTAAGTCTATAGCAAAACATGGATTTATCTGGGATCTCTAAGCTTCAGACTATCACTGTAACTATTGGACAAAAATTTGTCTTCTTTTCAATAACATAGTTTATCCTAAAAAGAGGAGTGAAAAAATCCTTAGAGGAAAGAGAACTAATCCTAAAGCACACATTTGAAATCTGTATATTACAGTATACCTACCATTTTTTTTTTCCTGGTACATTTCTGAAACTTAAGTGTATCAAGTATCAGATAAGCTTAGATTCAGGTTCTGGTATTTTCTTTTTTTTTTTTCCTATCTTCCAAATAAAAAAAATAAAACAAAAGCACAACAGGGCTCCAGCAAACTGGAGAATGACCTGAGTTTTCAAGACTTCAGGCTACCATTACAGATATTCATCTCCTTTTCCAGAACTTTCAGCACCCTGAACAGAGAAATGACAATAAGCTATTGCAAATATGAAAGCAAAAAGGTCTGTTGCTTGAATACTTCACTTCATAGTACAGAGAAACATTAAAGCATGACATGTTAATACATTCAAACAGTGGTTGACCAGAAGTCAATGTAGACATCAGAAAAAAAAAAAAAAGGCAAAACAGTCTGACATAATGTTTTTATTAATTCTCTGGGTTTTTGTGTTTCTTTGTTTGCTTGCTTGCTTGCTTGCTTGTTTGTTTGTTTTCCATTTCTGCTTTAAGGGGAAAGAAGACTGAACTTATTTCAATTTGTCCAAGAAGACTGGTTCTTAAAAATATGGTGAAAATCTCATTCCATCAATTTTATACAATACTTTTTTCATGATAGTTATGTAAATGGAAGGAGAACAGAACAAGAAAGAGGCAACATGCACTTTAAAGCAGGTTGGATTCTGCTTGCAAAAGTCATCTAAAACATTCTCTAGCAGGCCAGTTTTATTTCTTCTTCAATTTAGTAGGAGCACTTGGGTCCTTCCTTTTAGCATAGTGACCTTGTTGAAATAATGGAAGATTTGTAAGCTGAAAACAAGAAGAGAGTGGATAAAACACATCTTTCTCTTTCAAACTCTAGGGTGGCTGTAACATAAGACTGGGTGGCAGAAAATAAGACTTTTTATAAAAAAAGAGAGAAAAATCCTTATGATACAGATGTTTACAGACCAGTTTCAGAGACAGTCTAGTTTTGGGCCTCCTCCTTTCTCAGATCTTTGAGTCACATTTTATGATGTGACAGTCACATTTGCACATCAAGGTAAAATGTTTGTTTTACAACATTGAGTTCACTACTACATTTTATTGATGTTGATGTTTTAGTGAAATCCTTAACATTATGTTAATGTAAATCTATATAAGACTCTATCCTTTGGAAGACAGAAGTGAAGAGATATGTGAGGATATTTTTTTCTAGGATATTTATATTCTCTGTTTCTGCCAAAATAATAAAAATATTGCATAAACAATAAAACACCTGGTGTTATTAGAAAACAGAAATGTTCCCTTTAAAACATGAGCAGTTTGGCAGTGATATTTGATTCTAGCCTTCCTTTGTTCCTGGACTTGACTTTATTCCTGGTTTCTCTCCCTCTTTCCCCCCAGCAGCACCAGGGCATGAGGGTCGTGGTTGATTCACCAAATGTTGTCTCTGCTACTCGTTTTCCTCCCCAGGGAGAAGACTCCTCACCTCTCCCTCCCACAGGGGCCAGCCCTCCACAAAGGTTTTGTTTCCCCTTCTTAAGTGCATTATCTGGGAGGCAGCACCACTGCTGTTGATGGGCTCAGCCTTGGCCAGACCTGGGGCCAGGCTGGCGCTGTCTCTGTCAGACCAAGGGGAAGCTCCTGGCAACACCCCACAGAAACCACCCCTTGGTCCCCCCAGTACCCCCAGTACCAAACCCTTGTTACAAAACCTGGTCCACCCGCACTGCAGGAAGTGTTTTAAACACTGTTTTTTGAGTACATTCCTGCCTGCACAAGGACAGTGGTATCCATGGGGAGGAATGACTGGCTGACAGCCTTGTGCAGGAGACAGCTCTGTGTCCAGTAGTGCAGTCTACAATTAGATTCATTGCAGACTAATTGCTCAAGTGCTATGGAAAGCATCATGATCTTTTCTTGTTTACCTCTGTTTTAAAGGGTTCTTTCTGTGGTCCTTTCATTTGCATTGAGTAGAAGCTAAACTTTGGAACACTGAACTGGAAAGCAACCAGAAGCTACCTATTGGAACAGTGAAAAAGCTTGGGATTTATCCTTTCTCACAGGACTACCACCAAGAAGATTTAAATACCTCTCTTTTTTTTTTTCCTATCATCCTTTTCATTCACTTCTATGTAGATTAATGCAATTACTTGGTATGGATAACTGCATTTCTACAGAACATCTCCTATGAACACTTTCTTTGCTAACAAACTTCAGGTTGCCTGGCATGAAATTTGTGGATCTCAAAGTTACAATTGCCTAGGCAAACGACAGCAAATTTAACATTGTTGTCTCTCTTGTTGTCATATTAATAAAATAAGGGAAAAAAAAACAAGACTATTTTTCAAGTGTGACTTTGCTTTTCAGCTTGAGAAATCATCCATGAAGAAATTTGGAAGGGGTATCAATATTGTAGGTCTAAGGTTTATCAATATAAAGGTCTAAGGCTAGACCTTTACCATCACTTTGATTTAGGCATTCTGTGAATTAAAAGCAAAGCATGAGGTTCAGGTTGTGGCAGCAGCAGCATGTCACAAAGACTTGAACTAGCTTTTTTCTGATATTCCAAGTGGATGTTTCAGCCACATGGCAGTTAGTGAAAGCCTTGGTCATTGCTCAGGTGAGATGATTCCTTCAACAAGTTCTGTTCCTAAGCTTCTTGTAATGCATTGGATATTTCCAGAGCCTCTTACTGAAAAATCTACTTTCACTGAGGTAGAATGGGTTTTGCTAATAGCAAACTTTGCAAAACTGCATTTAGCTGGGTTATGGTACAGATAATTGAAACTATACTCTTGACTTTTCCTTAGGGAAGCAGAGACATATCTCATCACTGTAATTAAGTCATTATAAATATACATTGATTATTCTGAAACCTGTGGTCTGATATAAAATCCCAGTATTACCGTGCTCAAAAACATCACTTTGACATATTACTTACTATTAAAGTATTGTGCTACAGCAAGACAGTAAACTATTCAGTGTAGTACTCTCAAGGGAATGGGGGAGGGAAAGGATATAAAACCAAAACCTTGGTACTGTATGCTCTAGTATTGATTTTAGTAAAATGGTTTAGTGCTTTCTATGAAGGACTAAAATATTGCCCTGCTTTATTTTGGCCATGAGAGTCAGACTTTTCATCTATGTGAACTACTGACATTAAATCTAAAATACAATTTAAATAGTGTTTGCAACTGAGCCCTTTTTAAAACGCTTCTGTGGATTGTCAGAAGTTGTGATGTAACAGGCAGAGATGTGAATAGCTGGCAACAAAATTAATAGTATAGGTGAATTTTTATTGCATATCATAGAATTGTATATCACAATTTGTATGTTTCATCTGAGAGTTTTGTCAGGGTCTTACTATCTGAACATAAACTGTGTGAGAGAAACTTTTCTTTCTGATAACTAGTGAACAAATCAATTCTACTCCTTTTTATTGCCTTGATTCAGCCTTACTGATTTTGCAACACTGTGTTTTCAATTTTCTTGGCAACAGGAGAAATTTCTGTACTTTAGAATTCATCTATGAGATGAGGCCTAGAGCCCTAATGCCAAACAACACTTCCAAGAGAGTTTTAGGATTAAGGTTGTTCTTGGAGTGCTTTTTCTGTCTATTTAGAGTATGACTCCCCTTCAGAGTCCTTGGCTCATTATGAAGTTGGTGATTTAGCTACTTTTTGGTGCCGTAGGTATTTGCATACAACTGCTCTGTAACTTCACAGCCTCACCCATCAGTGCCTCTCAGTTATCTTAAACAACACAGTCCATTAAAAATGCTAAACTTATCAGCCACATTCATTTGCTTTCAAAGTGTATAATGTAGGAAAGAAAACATGGTGTATTAATTACCACAGTGCCACTGTACTGTGCAGTCACCACTGCATTGTAGTAATGCTTGCAATAGTGCTTTTGTTTATCTTCTGAACTTGAACAAGAGTTAATTTTACTCTTTTTCAGATGTGTGAAAACTTCTGAAACATACAAGTAGAGTGTAAATGTTCCTCAGGAGGATGCACTTGATCACCTGCTGGGAAATCAGTAATGTGTGATTCTGAGAGTGACAATATCTCTTAGTGCTGCTCAAAGCCATCCTGTCATTATCCAGAAAAGAAAGCAAGTCTGGCTGGTTGCTTTGCCTCAGCTCTGTGAAATAACAAGGCAAGGAGACACAGAGAAGCAAATTCTATATATTTTAGACTTGCACTCCCTGCAACAGTAGCTAGAATTATTTACTTTTCCCTTCTCTTCTCTGTCCTGTGCTGGAACCAGTAATTGCTTGGTGACAGGAGTTCCTTCTACAGTCCTGTATCATTCCAAAGAGTTGGCTATTTGATAGGCAGGGACACATCCAAGGATCACAGGAAGGATATGGTCCACTAAAGCAGGAATCATAGGATGTTTTGTCCTGTTTGAGAGAAGGATAGAGGTGAAGGAATAGCTGTAGCATTCTTTTACCTCAGTCTTGGGAAACTGCAAAGAAGCCCACAGCTGTTTGGGATACTGTGGTCTCCACAGCTTTTTAGGGGAGAAGTTTTATCTCTCTCCCAATAAGAATGTTTTCCAAGCATCCAGCCTAAATTTTCCAAATTATTCTCTGTTGCCATTGTGCCTCATTTTACAGTTAGACTTAATGATCTTAAAGGTGTTTTCCAACCTAATTTTTTCTATGATTCTATGATGTTACCTCCCATCACTACTAGCAAGTATTTATCATCTACAGCTTCTATGAGTTGAATATTTGAGACCAATCCATACAGACTTTTTTTGCATCTTTGGCAGTGATTTTTTTTTTTTTTTTTGCATCTTTGGCTTCTGATCAAGGCTATGTACAAATTTTACTGTTTCTCTTTTGGCAACTTGGACTCAGCAAAATTGAACAACAACATATAATTCATTGAACCATGTCTAGTTATAATGCTGGCTTTGGTTTGCAGCAAAGGAGGAGTTTGAATGTTTCAAATCACACGTTTTGCAAATCAGTAGAGGATGACTGATCTTCTTTAGAGGTATAAGCATTTTCACTTTTTCACCTGTCATATGCAATTCTATGGTGGAGGTTTTTTTAAAAAAAATATCTTCATGGCTAACTAGGTAATCCTACTAAAGTAGTTCAATTCTGTGCTTTTAAACCTGTGTATCATTGTACCTAAATGCCAGGAAAAGAAATTGCTTAAAATGGTCTTTATAAAGAAATAGGGTAATTTTCTGGTTTTAGCTGAGGAACAGCCAAAGATATACTTAAAACACTGAAAGATGAGTCTAATGTAGCAAACAGTTAAATGTGACCTTAATTCTAATAAAGAATTTAACCTGTAATAATATCCAAAGGAAACGTAGTCCTTCGATCCCAAGTTCTGGGTTTCTTTTCAGGGGGGGCTTTGTTGCTTGATGTCTATTGTGCTGTTTTCACATTAACTTCAAATTTCTGACCTTTTCACTTGCAGATTTCACCATTTAGTACTCACTTATTATCTGCAGCAATAATATCAACAGAATAATGCAATGTTAAAGCTGATCTGCATTGGACGATTCTATTACAGGTTTGTTGTTTTGGTTTTTTTTTTAATTAGGATATAACATCCTCAGCCAGGTCACTTACAGTTTTGGTACTATTCCACAGAACTCAAGATGGTGGCATCTTTGTAGCTGACTATAAAAAGAGCAAAACCAGGAGTCACCAGAGAAATAAACAGCTAACTTAAAAGAACTGGATGGGGAAGATTTTAGGAATGATACTGACAGTGTTCTTACATTAGTATGAATATTGAGAGAAGTTAATTTAATACAGTGGAATTGCATTTATACAGCGGAATACTACATCTTATCTCCAGACTTTCTGGAACTCCGGATCCTCATTTGAGCAAACTTGACTGTCACATTCATCCTTCAAAGGTAAATTAATCAAATACTGGATAAACAACTTGGAGTTCTTACGGGAAGAAATAATAAACTTGTTTCTTCAACATGGAGAGGGAAACTTTTAGTTCATCTTTGTAGTACTGAAGTGAAAAATTAGCAAAATTTTGTAAAAATAATATTTCATCCAAGTAAGCCATTACTACCATCCCCATAATATGATCAACCTGTCAGAGCTTTGCAAGCTCCTGAGCTGTTGCAACCCATCCAAGCGATAATTCATATTTTAACTTTGCTAGAGGCCTGTAGTTTCTGAAAATTATTGAAATCCTTTAGGTTAGAGGGTGTTATATAAATCTTGTATGCTTTAAAATATTTTTTCCTGTCACTGAATGCACGGATTTTCCGAGACGAAGCAAAGATTGCACTGGGAATTTTGCAATGCTGATGGGATAATGTTGCTAGCATCACAGTAGTTATTGAATAGTATACATACTAAGGAAGACACCTGAGACCAGAGGTGACCTCAAGGTGAAATTCCAGTCAGTTCATTGCAGCTCTTTCTGGGAACAGGAGGCAACCCATTATTTTGATCTGTGCTGTCATTTGCAGTACAAGCATGCCCTTTAGTGAATCTTTCTAAAGCTGCTTATAGTTTCACATTAAGATTCACAGTCTAGTTTCCTTTGCAGCCCATTTAGGCAGCACCAGCTGCATGTGCAAATCTTCATGCTTTTTATTTGACTAGATGCATTTCCTCTTTTTTTTTTTTTTCCTATGGCTAAACTAATAATTTTTGATAGGAGCTCTTATTGCAGTAAAAGAAACAGACATGCTCTTTGTAAAGTTCTGACAGAGAAGAATGAAGAGAAAATGAATGATGGAAAAGGCTATTACTAGACCTTTTCTAATAATTTCTATGCTTTATGAAAACTTCACAGATCTTGAAACCCAAAGAAATGTCAATACATTCATTCCTGTCTTTATGTTTATGTAGAAAATGGCAAACTTAAGTCAACAAATCTATTTTCTTTCTGTTCTTTCCCCCATGAAAATAAAATGCATTACCCATTCACCTTAAACAAGATGTGTCTATTCTCCTAGAAAGATGCCTAAGGACATGTTCAGTTCCTAGTCTAATTTTTCCTTTTTTTTTCCACAGCAGATGGGCATATACAAAAGTTATGAGAAAGTGGTTTAAACTTATATTTTAAAATATACCTATTTAGCTATTGTGGTGGAGTGTGCAGGGAGCTGCAAGATCCCCCTTCCTGTAGGCTTTTGAACACTGCAGCAAGACCTGGCAGAATTATATTTTTTAGCAGAATTAAATTAGTTGATGATACAAAAATCTCGGTTTACCGGGGGTTCTCAGACCACAACTACAACCACTATTCTTCTGTTAGCGCATCACTGAGGTGCTTTTCATGCAGCATCTTAATGCTGAAACCATCACCAAGAGCTGGATTCACATCATTCTTCTGTCTGAGACCTCTTAATCCCGTTTATCCCAGCTGTCCAGAGAACCCTAATTATGCTGATCTGTAGAACAGAGGGAGCTATCCCACCTTTATTTGGTGAAGTTGTTCCACTTTACTTAAAAGAATTCAAGAGCTGTCAGGCAAAGATTACCAGCATTAGCTGGGCTGTGTAACCTGAGAAAGCTGTCTTGATGCCCAGCCCTTATCTATTCACATTATGTCTATTTCATGTAAAAATACATTAAATTATTGAACTTCAGCTTCTCTCAAGTGAAAACTTTATCACGAGGCAGGAGTTACATCTGAAAGCTGTGTCTAAATCATGCAGATTACACAGGTGGTGTTCGGGCATTCACTCTGGAATTCAGGATTACAGCACCAGTTATCCTCTCCTTGAAGTATTAATTCACTGACATTATCTTTCTAGCTATCCTTGATTCGTGATTTCCCTGTTAAACCTGTGATTTTTTATGAAGATAAAAAGAAGAAAAATCCTTATGTAATCCTATAGTAAGCCTTAAGATGAACAGCATGGGACTTTTTTATCATACTCTAAATTCTTGGGAATCAGACTAGCTGCATGTTTTTTTGTTGTTGTTGGTAGTTTTTTTTATTACTGGAATTGCCATTATTCTAGCTCACAATAGAAGATCCCTTGTGGTTATGAATTGGGAGTAAAAATCTGTAGTCACACACTGACAGTGCATATTTTCAGGCAGGCATAGAAAAGAAAACCCAACAACTAACTAGTTTATATATTATCCTCTAAATTTATTTCACACAAAATAAGCTTTTACAGCTTTAAGCACACTTCTCTTTAACTTGATTTAATGTTTTATATTTCATTTGATAGTCACTGAAATGTATTGCTTTGTCCCAATGTGGTACTAAATTCTGAGCTGCCATCACCAACAGGACAATCTTAATTTTTCCATCTGTATTATGAGAAGGGGGGGAACTTAAAAAAAATGAAGGAAGAATACTGGGCCAAGTTAAGGCTTCAAGAAGATAATTAGGGTTTTACTCTCACTGTTCAGTCAACAATTTGCAACCTGGAGGAGTGAGAATTCAGTCATTGAATAGTGTGTCAACACATCTATCTCATCTTTCACTGTGGCATTGTCCTGCTGTTTTTACAATGTCAGAAGTGGACCTACTACTGAAACTTGCCATTATATGAAAATTAGGATTATTTAATAACAGCATTGTGATTCAAACGTTTTCCATGTAATTGCTTTTTTTTTTCTGTAAATCTTTACATCATGACAGTTGGCAGTGCTCATTCTTCACTTGTAGCATGAGGTTTTTTGTTTGGTTTGTTGGTTGGATTTTTTTTTTTTTTTTTGGTTCATTTGAGGGGGTGGGGTATTGTTTGGGCTTATTTTGTTTGGGATTCTTTTTGAATGTTTTTTTTTTTTTCCTGTATTAGAGGGGGTCTCTAAACACAGATAACACAGATCCTTCCCACATACTGATGAGATAAATTATGGATTATTTTAATTTTTTTTTAAACTTTTATACCAACAAGTAACAACGTGAAAGATCATTGACTTCCTAGGTCTCTCTTTGAAGTCTATGAGAGTGTTTGTAGGTGCTTGTGGGCCAAAGTGCCTTCTCCTAAAACTTACCTTGGAGTGAGAGGCCATTAAGAGCTGAGCTGTAAGCTTCCCCACTGAGGCTGTGTGGCATCTTTATGATATCCCCAGATGCATTCTCAGAGAAAAAATATTTAGACCATTAAAAGAACTGTGACACTGTGGTCACAGCAGTGACAGTGTAGTCGCTGGCGTGGAAGATGAATGCAGTGAATTCAGGTGAGGGCTCAAACTTCAAAGCAAATGGGTATAAAAATCTCACCAAGTTTGCTATTTTTGCAGAATGCAGATGCAACAGAGCATTTTCCCTTTTCTTAAAGCAGGTGGGCTCTATGCAGAGGCAGCACTGACAGTCAGAAACTCCCAGATTTTAATCCCAATTTACATGCAAATTCTGTCTGTGATCATCACAGGTGATTCATGCTGCTTATTGTACTTAAATTCTCGTTTCCTAAAAGGGACGTCAGAAAGTTACTTACTGAAGGGAGTTTTACATGTGAGCCAACTGCCTCTGGAGCAACTCATTGAGGGAATGCATATTTTGACATTACCATGTCACACAGCAACAGTGCACATTTTAAACTCATTGGAGGCCCTGCCACTACCTGGTGGCCCCTGGCTCCCCACATTTCCCGAGACAGTTTTGAACATCCCCTCCTTCCCTGTGACCTCTGGTTTATCTCTGACATTAGGACAGTCCAATCTGTCCATGTAACAGAAGGCATGGAGGGAGGGAGAGCAGAGACAGCACACCTGGAGAACACAAGTGGCTTTAGCCCATACCCACTTTTGTCCTTCAAAATATTGCCTCTGCTGTGAAGGATTAGCTGCCTCTGAGAGTTCTGTCAGGACTGCAAGGTTCTGGGCTTGAAAAAGCTGCCCAAATGGAGTGTTTGGCCTTGCCTGAACTCAGACTATTGTTTTGTAATAAAAGTTATAAATTGAACTCCAGCAAACAGTCTCAGTGAATAAATGGTGCAGCTGATGCAATAGTCTGAGCAGAGGCCTTATAGTTTCTGTCTCAAGAATGTCAGCTAACACATAAGCAGAGGTGTGCACCATTGACATCTTGCACCTTTATTCCTATTTTGCTGGGCCTTTTCATCTGCTGACTGCTGTTCATGCCGGTCTATGCCTGGGAGAGTATTTTCATTACTGAATACGGGAGGCATGGGAATTCAGACACCTCCTTCAGAACATAACAAGATTATAAGAGGAGTCATGAGACTGTTACCTCTGTTCATTGTTTGCATTAATTTAGACTTAGTAACGATGAAAATCCCTTTTCCCTGTTCAGTTACTGGGTTCTTAAAGCTGTCAGCTTGCCCTGGTTGGAAACAGAATTTCAATAAAACCCTCCTTGAAAGACTGCAATAAATATTCCTAAGCCAACTTATTGTCATTAAACATTTAGTAAGAAGATTCAGTTTAAAACACTGTTAGTTGGCCAACACTTCATTTAATTAACACTGATTCTGAAAGCACAATATAAATTTTAGTGCTTTTTTTAATCACTCTATATTCCAGTTGCACTGATTCTAAAGCTTATACGATTATAATCATCATGCTCAAAGTAAAAGGTTTTTTTTCCCATGTCTTCCATTCCTTAAATTGTTTTTAGATTTCCCAGGGGGCACATATCATACAAGATTATGATGATAAAGATTTTAAGGCAATTATGTTTCTTTATTTGGAAGCTGAAGTTAATGTTTTTGAAGACTGCATTCCCAAGAGCCCTGGTAAAAAAAGAAGCCATGACGCCCCTCCCTTTACATTTTAGTTGACCAACTGGCACAAAAAAGGGAAGAAATGGTAGCCTATCTTTGTGAGCCACAAGTCAATTTTTCACTTAATATATCTGCTTCTGGTTGACTAGAAGATGTCTGTAACAGAACATTAACAAACACTGTAATTTGCTGGGGTCAGCTAGGTCTGTAGCTTTGTGACTCTGAGCCCTCTTAAATTATGCTATCAGCTTTCAAAACCTTATTAGGTTTAACCCATTTCGGCGCCACCGGCTTCTCGGAATCACCAATGCACCTCTAATCAGAAAACCTCAAAGAAACCAATCTGCTGCTATCAGAAACCTCAGTACAATTTTGTGTATTAATATTTCAGAGAGCATGTAGGAACACATGCTCCCTGCTGAGCATTACAACCAAGGAGGCTACAATAACAGCAGAGATTGATCGCCAGCAAAGCTGGCCAGGGAAACTGCTCTGTCTCTTGTCTGGCTGTGGGTATGGTAACCAAAGAAAGGAAAATGAAATGGGTTGTTTGGCTGGCGATTAATAAATTCCCATAGCTGTCAAGCGAGACAACACGTAGAAGTTGCATCTCTTACAGGAACAGAAAATACTCAAAATGGCGTCTAAGCACTAAGATTTTTGCACCATTAACCTATGGCTGGCGTTATTGATCATTTCTTTTCTTTCTCATCCCATCTCTGGTGGACAGACATGCAGCATATCCACAGACAGCAGCGGCTGTGCGTCCCCAGCGCAGATCAGGCTGTGGCTGGGCTGGAGGCACAAGTCCCTGGAAAGGTATAAAGTGGACCAAGGGTTACCTGTTGCTTTTTATCTTCTTTTCTGTTAGAGCTGGGATTAAATGCTTGAGAGGGCATTTCATGTTTGGACTCAGATGTTTATTAATTCTTATCTATGTTGCAGTCTCACAAGCTGTGAGTTCCAGCTAACAAAGTGAAAAATGGCCCCTATCTCTTTCTTTACAAGGCCTTTTAAGGATAAACTGCCCAATTATGAAATGACACCTCAATTATTTTTACTTTTAACCCAATGGCCAAACACCCATGGCCCACGGTGCAGACTTTTCTATCCAACTACAAAATACCACCTAGACCCATGAAGAAGAAGGTGAAAAAGGAGGACTAGTCTACATCCTAAAACCTCCATCTTGCTCTATATATGTAAGGGTTTTGGCTTCTTTTCTTCTCTGCCAAGGTCAGGATGAATAATACTCAGGTAGCTCAAGTTAGGACTTGGAATGTTTATTATATCTTATCTATTTACAGTATTTACAGGCTCACAGGCCATGAGCTTAACTAGCAAGCTAGAGAAACGAGGTAAAATGGTGTGCTTCTAACTCTTATTAAGGTTATCCAAGAGATAATTACCCAATAACAAGGTGACACCCATACCATCCATACCCTCGACCCAATAAGGACCACCAAAGGCCTGGAACATGGACATTTTTCACCCAATTAGAGAAAACCACCCAAACCCACAAAAAAGAAGGAAGAAGAAGGCAAAGAAGGACAAAGACAACACCCAAAATCCCCCATCCTGATCCATATGTACCACTATACACTAAACCCCCAAATTCTAAGTTTCTAGGATTCCAACATACATAGATTACTATATTCTAAAACCTTAAACTCTAAGTTTGCCACCATGTGATATTATACACTGCAACTACACACCCATAATCTCAGTGCTGTCATTCAATTTTGGAAGCCTTCTCCACGGCCTCAGGTCAAATGCAGTGTTTTCCAGAAGGTCAGTGCCTGTCAGCACAGAAAGTCCAAAATTCTCAGTGCCCAGAGTTCCAACAGTTACCAAGGATGAGAAATCCAACATTTTGCTTTCAAAGCTGTCCCTGCTTCCCCGATGGCCCTGCTGGCCTTTTATGGAGCAAGGACACTCCTCAGTCTAGTACTGCTAAACTTTCAGCTCACCCCATTTTAAGCAAAATGAGATCTACTGAGAATGTTGGCTATCATGGCATAACTTAAATCTTACTTTTATTTAGAAACAACCCCATAAAATTCTTACAGAATCGGTGTTGCGCTGACTGCGGTGATGTCAGGTGAGGTGTTATTTGTGTGGAGCAGGTTATTGAAATAAAGCATCAGCATTTATAGACCCAGTTTTAAGTCATTTATGAATTATCTCTGAGAGCTTCCGAAGTAAGAAGCAGATCTAAAAGCTAAAAAATAGTCTTTCATTGGGGAAAAATACATCTATACATACATAATACTTTAGTGTTTAGCAGTCTCTTGTCTTACATGCATTTTTTGGTGCTAGAAAGTAGAAGTTAACAAAAATTTTATTTTCTGTTATGAGATCAGCTTAAGGGGCCCTTCAGGACTGTCTCGTCTCTTCAGGCTTTATTTTGTTTTTTTTAACTTCCTTCAGGCTAGTGCACAGAAAAGCGAGTTCACATTGCTTTTGTTCTTTGGGACCTTTGTACATAAACTATGAAAATAATTGAGTTTCAGATAGAGACATACCTGTTGGGCTCTGTAGGTTATGGGGCCGTACAGAAAAAAACTAAAATACTAAGTCTACAATTTAATCTATAATCTCTAAGCATACCAAGAGTTATCTTGACTCTAAGGAATCCAGATGTGAAATGTCATCAAAAGTCACTAAAGCTTATAAAGCCAACAAAATTCTAATTTTATTTTTTTTTTATTTTGTTTTTTTTGGGTTTTTTTTACTTCCCTGCCCACACACCCCTCCTGTTTTGGTAGTTATGCTATTTTAAAGAGCAAATTTTGGTGGTTCTCTCTACTTTATGCTTGAGCAGTTGATGCTCTACCATATCAAAACCCAGATTATTTTTCTTTATTAGTCTTCTAGATCTGTAGGGCTTTTCAGACATTCTTCTCACCAGCAATGACTTCCTCCCTGCTTTCATCTTCTGTTTTGCCACTGCTTTTGCATCAAGGTAGTGTGGTATGTTCAATCTTTGACTTAAATCTCTTCCATGTTGTGTGATATATTATTACTATTAGCAGGAGTGACAGATTCACCCTGATCTAGTAAAATAGCTGGGAAGTTGAACAGTTTATGCAGGATGTGAGAGATCTCTAGTTCTCATATCCCTTAAACATTTTCGTATTTCTTTACTTCTAACACAAGTGACTAGAACAATTGAGGGAACTCAACAGGAAAAAAACCCCAAACCAACATTTAAGAACTACACAAAATAGTTTAGATTGGTGCATTTTGATCAATCAGTAATCTTCTGGGGATTTTTAGACCCCTTTAACCTTCTGATCAGTATTTGCATTAGTAGAGATATTTTATCTCATGAGTTAGCACAAGCAGTGCCTTTGCCCTTGCCCAGTCATTTGATAGGTCATGCATGTTCTGTGTCCTCTCAAAACACTCCCAGCAGCTCCGAGTTTGTGTCAGCCAATTCCTCACATATCCTAGAATGACATCCAAGATCAGATTATTTCAAATATTTTTTCTTCCTGTCTAATTTCCTTCATAATTTTCAGAGTGATTGACGGCTCTGATGACCTTGGAAAATCACTAGCTGGGGGAAGACAGAGATGGTGCTGAAGGCAATCTTGCCCCGATACATTGCAGCTGTGTTGATTGCAAAGAGTGGGATAATTGTCCTCACAGCCATGGGTGTGACAAAGAGTGAGTGAGCTGGTTGGGGTCAGTTGGGGTCTGCTGTGAGGAGGGAGGGAGGGAGGGAGGGACAGGAGGTTGTGTGAGGGACAGAAAGGGTCAGATGTTGTACAAGGAGCAGACAGGCATAGGTGGCGGTGCTGGGGACAGGAAGGAGCCAGCTGGAACTGCAGAAGGAAGAGAGAAGAAGGAGAGAAAGAGCCAGAGCTGTGTGGAGCTGCCCATGGGAGGCTACAGAGAGAGGGTATGAGAGACTTTTAGACAACAAGGTGCTGATGCCTGAAGCCTTCTTTGGTGTCAGTTGTGCCTCTTCCATCAACTAGTGGCTAAGCAGATCATTAAGAATGACATGGAAGAAAAGCAGGGACATTGTACAGCAGGAACCAGTGTGGAGGAGGCTTAAGGAGACATTAAACATCAAAGGCCAGAATGTAGGGAGGTTTTATTGTGTGTCCTTCTGTAGCATAATTATACCAAATTTTGTGCTGTCTATGATTCAGGTATTTTTAAACACTTCTGCTTTTGAGAAAAAGAAATTATTGAAACTTAAACATTCTGCAAATAATATTGATGCTGAATACTCAAGATTTAATATTTATTACATTTTTTTGATCCATTTAGCAATTAGTTTGTTAGTGACTAAAGGAAGAAGCTTTTGGGCACGAGTTTATAATGTCAAAATGTAAAACTTCTCATGAAGAGAAGAAAGAAGCAAATGTGTCAACCAGTAGCTATGACTACTTGGTATTGGTACCATTTTGTTAGTTACAAGGGAAAAGTTACAAACATAAAAAGTTATAAAAACATAAAAGGAGCTTACCCAAAGAGATCTCCTAATTTTATGGCGGCAACATATTTCTTGCTATATTTTCTTTTTTGGGATTGAGGGAGACAGAAAATATTTGATCTAACATTTTTCTAGAAACTTTTTGCTAAACAAGGAAATTGACTTCTAGGAATGTATTTAATAACTAGGAATATAAGATTGTTTTTCTTTCTGCTGGTATCACATTTAAAAAAAGTTATAGCTACTAGTACTATCCTTCTGGTGATTTGGAAAGGTAGAATTCTGTAGAGGAAAAGAGAAAGTTAATCTTTAATTCCAGAGTTATTCCACAGCATTATGAAGATAGCCATCTTAATGCCAATCTGACAAGAGAAAGAGGTAAAGCTGTCTTAAAGTATTATGATTTTATTTGTTAGAAGGATGCTGGGAGGGGATAGTGGCTACAGCGCCTCACTGATCAAAGCTAAATCATCTCCTAATCTTTTATGCATAGATTTTTATGACAAGATTATGGAAATCCCTAACCCATCCAGTTGTCCAAGGCTAGATCATAGAAAGTCTCAAGCACATGAGGAATGTTACTAGGTACGATTATAATCATGGAACTCATTTCTTAAGTGAGTAATCCCAGTACAAGCTAGTAAACCATTTTTTAATATTTTTTTTCTACCACCTAAGCACTCTGATCCCATTTTCTGTAATGGGACTGCTGGCATGAATATGGATTAAAAGATCAGAAAAATGATGAAATGTATGAAGTCTCTCATACCTGTTTTCTGGACAAGGCTTAACATGTCAAATTAATATTTTTTGGAGAAATCCATGTCTATTTCCAATCTGATCAGTGTAACTAAAATAATCTTCCTTGGCTATAGACTGCCTTGGCGGTTCTCCAAGAAAAGTCTAACATTCCCCCTCCTTCCTTTTTTGCTTAAAAGTATTAAAAAACTTAAAAGTCTTTGAAATAGCAAATATATAGTTAAGAAGAAAAAGATTTAAATATAAGAAAGATCAGTGCCACATGTGTGCACTTGATTACAGAAAGTTGAGGAAATATGTTCTCTGGGGTGGGGGGATAGGATGAGGGAGGTGCAGATGTCACTGGTGTTTGTAGTAATTTTATATTTTCATACACAAAAATCATCTTGATTTTATAGCAAACTAGAAATTAAACCCCTTCTTAAAATAGTCTTGAGGCAGAAGTCTTCATGCCATGTAATAAAATATATTTGCCTCAATTAAGGAAAACATTTGCATCGCTCTTCTCCTAGCCAAAAAAAGTTGGTTTGAGAGAAGCACAGTTTTATTATGCTTCCATGAGGATCCAGGGAAAATTTTATTCTGCTGAATTAAAAACCTAGGCAAGCTTCTCTTTGCCAAAAATAGGTGAAGGCCTTTTTCCAGGTCTTGCTGGAACCTGGACATCAGTTCATCTAGAGGATGTGACCTGTGTGGGGGCCTTAGGTTTTTGCTTGCCAGTGGTGTCTCATCCAGGAATCCTGCTCCACTTCTGACAGGTTTTTCTTGATGCTGCTTGGCTTTGTCTTTGCAGAACCAGAGTTAGCAGTGCTGTCTCTTACACTGGGTTTTCTAAGCCATGATTTTAATGCACATTTCAATGAATTACATTGTTGGGTTTTTTTCTTGCCCTCCTAGTTGTATTTTGATTCCATTTGCTCCCCCAAATACCCTAGAAACGATTGTATTAAAAAATGGCAGGTATTTCTTTCCCTACTGCTTGGATGCTGTCTCGCTACCTTGCTTCCAGCAATGCAAAACTGATAAAAATCAATAATGATCTGGCACAGTTTTACAGTACATTGTTTTTCTGTCACCTTTGTGTAAGCCACATCTTACCTTTACAATTTCATACTAATATACAGCAGGTTCAGAATGGGTCTGTACTTGACTGGGGGAACGTGGAGAAACTGGTGTCAGTGAACTAATGTTTTGCTGTGGCTTTGTGTAATGCAGTCATTACTTAAAACATAAAAGCTGCTATGGTGTGGTGGTTGCATACTTCCTTCTGAGTTATTAGCACTTTTTACAAGCTGAGTTGTAATTCATGAGAAAAAAAAAAAAACTGATATACTGATGAGCACTCCACATGTGTGGGGCAGTACAGGTGCACACAAATGCACAATGTTAATGAAATATGTGCTTTCTCTCTGCACATCACTTATCAGGTTTGTTTTTGTGGTGTTTTTTTTTGTCTAGTGTCAACATAAATAAGCACTATTTGCAAAATTGCTTTAACTTCATCAGTGTGACTGCAAGGTTTTAGGCCTCTAGCTGGCTTTTCTGCACCTTGTTCACACATCTCCTCTAATCACAAGTCTGTAAAGTTAACTCTTGTTTACAGAATTTCTTGCCAACTGTTTTCACAAATTAGTCCTGTTAACCTGTAGGGAAGTAAACATGCTGATGAAAGCGCATTTTTTACGAAGCTTCAGATACACTTGACTGTTGCTAACTCTGCTTGAAAATTACTCTTATTTGGACGTCGAAATTATGTGGTGTTTAGCTGTTGGGACAAAATGTGGGATATTAAAGGAGTAGTTAGCTGCAAACCTGCCTTTTCAGATTTACTAGAAATGAAAGAGCTGAAAAGTAGTGAGGAGGTAGTGGAGAGGTTTTTGATGCTTGTGAACTTTAGTAGCGAGTAACCAGATAGTGCATTACTGGGGGTCTTACTGTTGGTGCCAACAAGTGATCAACAGTCTCTGTGTGTTTGGGAGGATGGAAACGTTTATGTGTGCACATAAATTAGTACATATGCCCCAATTTAATGGGCTGAAAAGGTTAAGTGTGTGATGAAAAGAAATCATATATTCCTTTCCATGAGATGAAAAATATTTGTGGGATGTACCAGTTCTTTTTTTAAACCCATTCCTGAAGAAGGACTGTTTGTTCCCTTTCTTTAATATAAAGCAATTTTTTTTGAGGTAATGCATTCAGACTGCAGATAGGCATGATATTATTTGTTGTTGTTTATATGGACAAATACTCCTCAAAAAATTGTCTCTTACAATATCTGGAAGTCAGGAGTACTCCATAAATCTTAGGGAGCTTAAATTTAGGTTAATTTCTATTAAAAATGGATATTTATGTATGACTGGTAAATAATGGCAATTTCAGGTAATTTCTGGTATTGTTTTTTTTCCTCCCCAAAATCAACAAGCTGTCAAGAAAATTATTTTAGGTTTTAGGGGATTAGACTTGACATAATTTTCAAAGCCTTCTTTAAACTATATACCTCAGCGCCTGGCACACTTTCCTTTATTTTTTTTTTTTTTTAATGCTGCTTCTTACTTGTAAACTATGAAAATTGTAAGTTCTTTAAAAATATGTCAACACTTAGGGGAATATTGGGCCTTTTAAAAGTTGTTGTATTTAAATATGTATGTAGGTATTTACATTCTGCTCGTATAGTTACAACCTAACTGTAGGAGGAGGCAAAAAAGTTAAAAAGACCATTCTTTTTGTTTTCTTTCTCTTTAGAGTCTCCCATCCTTTTTCTTCTCTAAGTGCAAAGCCCTCTGACAGAGTAGAGGGTAAGGTTCTTGCTTTGTAATTTTACTTTGTGAGATGATTGCTTTATGATGTAGCAAAATATTTAGGATAATATACCTTGCAGTGCATGTGAGACAACTGTACTATGTCTGGTACGATGTTTTTGCTTTATTGATTACATGACCGAAATCTTTTTCTGATTGTTTAATATTTTCAGCTGGATATAAGGTTTAAGAGAGCTTAAACCCTTGCCTCCCTTCCCCCAATCAACAAAAGAATATATAGCTGTCTCTATTAGTGTGGATTCTGTTAATTATATAGTTAGTTGTATTAGTTAATAACACAGGCAGCTGTTAATTATTATTTTAACGGATTTTTCCTGTTTTAATATTCCTAGAGAATAAAGCAGAACAAAAGTTTTATGTCTTGTTGAGGCACTTTGCCCACTGTTGACTTGCATTCACATCAGATGAAATTGAGCTGCATGTAATACTCCAGCAAAATTGTTCAGTATTATTCAGTATTACCTTAAAAGATAATATAACAAAATTTAGTATCCAGCCAAAGCCTGAATAACTGCTAATGGTATCCTGTCAGAGTGAATCAGAAACTCAATACTGGACAGAGCACTAAGTGTTACTCATTTTCAACACTGCCAGCAGAAATAACAGAACAAATGGGCCGATACAGCACTGTGAGTTTTCTGTGTAATTGGCACCACCTAAAGCTGACCTTTAGGTTTCCAAAGCATAATGTATGTCCTGGGTACACAGCAAGAAGAGAAATAATGAAATTGACAGGCTGGACTCATCACTGAAAAAAATACATAATCCATTTTACATTGTCACATAATTCTTTGAGATTCTGGAAGCCATCCAGAATCCATTTTACTATTTTCAGACAAATGTCTGACACTTTAATGATCAGCTATTTAAGGTCAACAATTTAAAACAGAGTGGTATACTTGTTCCAAATGAAATTTAATGTTTGAAAAGGAGTTTAACGTTCGGCTGTATGTGCAGCATCTGAAAAAATAAATTGACACTCTCGAAGGAACATGTCTGCATATGTATCCATTTACACTCACATCTTATAATGTTAATAGTGTCATAAAAGTTGATCAGTTTGATTAAACACATTTGTCATTCTCTAGTAGTGTACACAGGGGCATGTACATTGGTTATAAAATGTTCTGTCTGCTGTGACATATTGAAAGACACATGGCGTATATACCCATATCACATATAAGACCTTGCTTTTCTAATTAAAAAACATTGTGGCAAAATTTTGCTCTAGGCATGTTTTGACTTTTACTGCATATGTTTTTAAAAGATTGTTCCAAATGCTGGTCTGTCGTGTTGTATCATTCTTTATTTCACGACTTAGTCATCACAACAGGCTTTTGTAGGTGTACTGCCTGCTGAAAACCACCATTTCGGTCAATACAGCTTATTTAAATGAAAAGATACCATTCACTGTGTTCATATCGTTCTCAGTATTACACAGAACTGATCCATTGCTTTATTATGTTCCAGCAGTGATATACAAAAAAATACCTACAGCAGGATGAGGTATAGTTCACAGAATTACAAAGTGCTTTTAACATGAATAAAGCTAAAGATTAAGAGAATTAATTGCAACATTGGATGTAGAGCACTTTGGATTATCTTTCTTGATCATTTGATTGAAAAAACACTTCCTACACATGCTTTCTCAATACAAGATTAGAATAATTACATCTGAGTAAATGCCTCAAAAAACCCCTCATGTGTTTACACTGAGTAAAACAATATGCTAAATTGCACATGCTTGAGCTTATACTTTCCCCTGCTTGCCCCAGCTGTGTTAGTGAATAGCTTAATATGAAAAATGTGTGCAGAAAATGCTGCTATCTCTAAGACTCTTCAGTAATTGTTTTTGTGGATATCAGTCTGAAAAGACAATTTTAAGTGCTCAAGAATTGAAATTATAAAAAGGTTCTTGGGCCAGTCATCCTATAGATCACATAGCATGTGCCCATTCCTAAAGATAGTGGATACAAGTTGAGATGATTTGGCAAATATTACCCAAGTATGCTAGCTAAAACTGTCACCACATGCTGGGACAATACAAAGTGAGGCAAAGGTGAACAGTTCCTCCACCCGCTTCCTCAGAGGTGGTGCCAGAGTTTTCCTCAGAGCCTGGATAAAGCGTGGCCCTGTGATTGGTATCTCCATGGTCCATCCCTGTAATGCTGGCTCAGGCTGAAGTGATGGTGCTCAGAGCATAGGGCCGATCCAGGGGACATACAGATGTCCTTTCCAAACTAGATTATTATCTGATTTTGTCATGATCAGCTTCTGGCCCCATAAGGCAAAATCACATTGGTGAATTTGCTTCATACTTCTGAGTTTTTTCATTAGTTGCTATCCAATTAACTCAGAAATTAATACCCCTGCTCAGCTGTGCTGCTGGTGGGACTGTCAAAGGCGGTTCAGCTGGGTTTGCCTTCATGAAAGCCACTTGCTTGAGCCACACTATCAACCTTTTGTTTTCAGATGTTGAATAGCACATTAGTTTTTTTAGTATTACGTATTTCCTCCAGCTGCTTTTACAAATCCAGAATTTCCTTGTGGTATCTCGTCAGCAGTTCATCATCATCAAACACTTCATTGAGTTTCAGTCTCCTTTATTCCTGTGGCTTTATTGGTAAATAAGAATATTCTGTCATGGGCAATGATTTAAGACTAAGCATTTCAAAACATTTATTCTGTCCCACATTTTCTGACAGAACTAAAGGGACCCCAACTGACCAACACGATATTCCATACCTTATGATATCATGCTCTTTATATAAAATGTGAGAAAGGAGCAGGAGGGGGGAGGAAATTTGTCTTCCCAAGTATCGTGTGTAGGAGCCCTGGAAATGTCTGAACACCTGCCTTCCCATGAGAAGGAGTGAAAGAGTTCCTTGTTTTGTTTGCTTGTGTGTGTTACTTTTACTTTACCTGTTAACTGTCTTTACCCAGAACTTTTCTCACTTTTACCCTTCTGATTCTCTCCCAGATCCTGCTGGTGGGGGAGTAAGTGAGCAGCTGCCTGGGGCTTGGCTGCTGGCTGGAGTTAAACCACAGCACATGGGCAGAGCACAAATAAAATGATCCACTAGACAAACCCACCTGATTAGGCCAAATTCTGCATGACCCCCTGTTTTACAGGGAGTCATTCTCTATTATGTCTCTAGTCATTGTCTCTATTAGGAGGATACTGCTCTCCAATGGTCCTGTACTCATGCCCATTTAATTCCTGAATTGCTCAGCTGGTGTGAGGTGGTAAACAGCTGTCCATGGAAGTGTGAAGGAGAAGGAGCTGCAGCAGGAGGCACAGCCATAAGGACAACAGGCCAAATCTTCAGAGCTCTTAAAATATAGGGAGGGTCCATGGTAGGGTGAAGAATGCAAACAAAGGCTTAACAATAAATTATTTACAATTTTCTGCACCTTGATCAAAGAAGGACATGGAGAGGAGAATCTTAAGGGGTCTCTGCCCATTGCACAGGGCTGGAACTAGATGATATTTAGGATCCTTTCCAACCCCAACCATTCTATGTTATTTTTTTGTGATGTAGAATGAATGAGTCAGCACGCAAAAAAAAAAAGATAAGTGGAAACATCAGAGTTCAATTGAAAGATGTTACTATCATCATTCTTCTTAGAGCATTATTAATGAAACAAATGCAATCCCTATTAGTAAATATACAAAGATAATTGTAAGTATGAATAAAAAATATTCCTTTAGAGTTTTTACAGTAGATCTTCATCTATTTTTTTTGCCTTGATATACAGTTTGTTTAGCATCTCAATATATCGAACTAAAGATTCATGGGGAAAAAAAGATGTTTACTATATTTGGTATAAGCTCATATCATCTTCAGTTTTTTACACCTATTCACAGTGGATGTAAACCAGTGTTAGATTGTAATTATCTCCTTGTGTGAAACAGGGCTAGAGGTTTATCATTTACACTTTGCCTGGCTGTAAATTACACAGTCAGCCCCAGAACATTCTCCCAAGGGTGGATTGCATGAAGAAATCTTGAGAATGAGGTCATCAAAGTAGTAAACCCTCAATTCATGATTTGAGCGTCAGTATCTTGCTTGTGAAGAAAAGAGTGTTTATAGTTTTTTCAACAGTCAGTGGGGTAAAATTTGAAAAGTAGGGCCTTTATTTGAACTACTGAAGGAAATTACAAACAAAGAATGAAATAAGGTTTTCACTGTTTCTTGGTTTGCATCAAGTACAGCTAGTTGGCTCTGCAGTTATGTTCCAGTCATGCTTTACAATTAATATTGTTTCACTTTGTGTATATGGAGCTACCTGAGTGCTCTACTGTCAGCAGGACTGGAAGTTGTAGTGAGATCCTGGGTGTCACAGGAGGTAATGTGTTAGTCTCACTGAATACATCAAGCACATCACAGCCTGAAGAGCAAGATGGTGCTTAATTACTTAATTATCACCTTTTTTTTTTGTTCACCCAGACCCTGTTACAGTTCCACATTGCTAAAGGATTGCTTAGGAACAGACTGTACCAAGAAAAGTGCAGATGCTGTCCTATGTCAGTGCTGTAATTTCTGTTTCAGCTTCTCACCTTATGTTGTGAGAATTAATCATCTTTATTACTCGAAGCACTTTTGGTCTTTGTTTTTGTATCACATCTTGGGTTTTGATTTGAACAGTTCTGGCTTTTAGAAAAGGGACTTTGCCACTCAACAGGTATTGCTGTAGAATTTTGCAGTGTGTTCAATGGTTTCTTGTCCATGGGTAAACTTTGCTGCTGTTGCAATCTCTCTGAATATGCAAAAAATACTTTCGTATCACAGACTTAAGTAACATGCCCATACAGAAAGTGAGCAGTTCTGCTTTTGGGAATAACACTGAGGATGAGGCACTTTTAAGACTTACTTCTTGAGGAGCTAACTAAAATTGAAAATTTTAGTAGTTAGAGTGGAAGTGGTTGTGAGAGCTTAGATAGGAAATCTTGATAAATAAAGGCTTTAGAACAATAAAAAATTTGGATTAAAAAAAAATCTATGAAGTTAGTATTATTAGTTGAAGTTAGGATCTGTTACTTGGTGTATGAAGAATTCTGTGAGGAAAACTTGCCTGGAAATAATAACACAGGGTCAGGGGGCAGTTTTGGAAAGAGAACATCTTAAAAGCAATCTCATGGCCTGTTTGGTGTTGAAAAGAACAGAAAGATACCCAACATATATCATTTACCATGGCTTTTTGGTAACCTGAAAATCAAAACTTAATTGCAGAGCAACATGGAACTAGATATTGTTGGGACTGGATATAAAATAACCTTTTTTCCCATAAGGAACATTAAGATTTATGGAAATATTCTGAAATCACGTTTAAAGACAAGAAAAGCTAAAGGAAACTATAGTTCCAGTGCCTACCTACCATTGAATAAGGAAATAGTGGGTGAAAAATATGAGACTGAAATGTTTTATTTTTTTTCCTTTCTAACTTTTAAATTATTGGTGATCATGTGGTTACTGGTATGATCACAGAGAAATGTCTGTTAAGGCAAAGAAAGTAATAGGTCTAGAATATTTAAATAAGCTACACATTGAAATCAAGATAATATGGTGAAAATCATAGTGGGCTCAGGAGTTACCTGAGAAAAAGTCTCTGGATTCTTAGTAATTGAAAATTATCATGGGTCCATAGTACTCCAAATGAATATAAGTCAGAGTATAAGAAGGAGGTTAAAATTCATAACAAGTTAGACTAGTGTTGATAACAAGGAAAACTCTGAAATAACTTCCGAGAATGAAAATAATGTTTATATTGGAGATCTTGCCGACACAGAATACACTTTTCATCCACAAATGGGAATTTCCTTCTATTAAAGGAATACATGGGTTTTCTGTAGTGTTTTTGACAAAAAAGAAACAAGTTTTCCTTTGTGTTTCTTTATCTGTAATGCAGGACGGGGAGAAATCAGCTTTGTTAAAGAAGTTGCCACTCACCAGTGTTAGGCCTGGTGTGTCAATCAAGGTGAGACATTGCATCAGGTGGTAGGGAACAGGAAGCACAGAAAGGAAAGCCTGTTCTCGATCCCTGTGCTGCAGTAGTTCCCAAAGACAAAAAATTTCTTTTATTTCTTTATTTTTTGAATTTTTTTTTCAAAAAATTTCTTCTTTTATTCCCTTTGAAGTCCAGTTGCCCTGCTATCCTTTCTCAGCCTTTTTCAAGGCTTGTCACTGTGTCCCTTAATTAAGGGTACATCCTTTGCCTGGTTAGCAAGCATATTTTTTGTCTTTGGGAGCCCGGAAGACACAGGTGACTGTTGAAGCCACACTTGCCTTTTCATGTTGGAAACATTTAATATGTGGGTGTTTTCCCTGTATCAGTTTTTCAGGCTCCTACTGATTTTTCAGCCAGCATGTAGACACTTGGTCTTTTTGATATCTCTATCCTTCTCTCAAACTGGGTTAAAATTGACCAATAAATCATAGCTTCCTAAAGAAAATAAGCACAGAATGCAATTCCAGAAAAGTTTTGGGTGAATTGGCTTTAAAACTCTAACAAGCATCAATCCTGCAGCTCCGTTTTAAAACTGGTGGCAGAAAATCCGGAGAAGTCACATAATTTCAATTCACTGGTTGGAAGTTGATAGATGAAAAAATTTTGCAAGTCTACAGCTAAAAATCTAAGTCAAAGCTGAGACCTGAAACCATGTGAAGATGTGTGATTGATAAATAGAGTGTACAAAGAAGTGTAGCAGATAAATACCTGGTTTTCCTGTAGGAGATTGATTGTGCTTGAGAAGAAGTTGATTCAGTCCTTTGAAGCAAAATCTGATTCCATTTGTGTGAGCTTAAAACAAAAAATATTTTATTAGTTGTTGAAATCAGGAAGGCTAAAGCAGCATATTCAAAGCAAAAAGGGAGTATTTTTCCTGTTCCCCCTTTCCATGGGGCTTGTCTCAGTCATAGCCATGTGAAGAAGAGAAGGGGAAAAATGTCTAAGTACCAAATTTCTCATATCCTGTTATTTGATGGGATAGAATCCGTTAAAATACTGCAAAGATGAGAAGTAATGATAAAAGCAGAAAGGAAGGAAATGAGAAAGAAAAATACACTTCTGGCATTTTAAAGAGGACTTAAGAGGGCACTTAAAAAGTGAAGTGGAGCTGGGGAAGTGTGATCAGTGCAGGATGGAGAGGTATCATAGAAGAGGCGTGCAGGAGGAAGGTACTTGTGCATTAAGTAGGTAAAACATGGGAAAATGTTCTTCCTCAAAAGTAGTGTTTATTTGTCCACATCCATTTTATTGGATATGTACAATGCACTTGATGAGAAAAAATACTCTGTTTTGGCCGGTGATTCTGTACCTTGTTGGCCTAAATATCTCACTCTCGTGCCACAAACATGAAGCTGTCTAGTTAATACTTCTTTGGAAAAACCCCAAAGCATTAATGAAATTTTAATTTGTTTTGGCAAGTTGTGCATAGAAAAATTATTTTCACTGGTGTGTTATAGATTAATTCACATAAGCACTGGAAAATAGTGATGTATGGTTTACTAATTTTATATTTTTTTTTCTGCTTAAGTCTTCTGTATCTTAGGTAACTTTTATAATTTTTCCATTGGAATAATAACTATTTTTTATAAATTGCACTTCCAGATTCTTTTCTTCTGCCAAAATAATTGCCACTTGTGACTCCCAAGTTTTCCTGAGTTGTAGGATTTTATACCTTTACACAATATTAACTTGTTTAATGCCCAGTCAGGGCATGGTTTAGTGGTGAACACAGTGATTATGGTTGGAGTCAATAATCTTGGACTCTTTTTTCAACCTTAATGATTCAGTGATTCTAGTTATTGCTCACATAAACTGCATACCTTATCAGGCACGTGAGCTGACATCCTATGTTCTCCAGCTCCTGCCACTGATGAGCTCAGTGCAGACACAAATACTATTTTAAAGGTGCCTCCTCACACCTTTTGCACTGTTACCAGTGCCCCAGGAGAAAATGGCAACGTGTGAAGGAGTAGCATAGTGACTTCTGATCTCTGTTCCTCATGTATATGTGTTACTTAATTAAAGTGTATACCAAGTGTCTGTGACATTGCACTCTCACAATGATTTGCCCTGGGTATTTTGTCATTAAAGAGGGTGGGTACTCATTGGCTTTTTTGTTTCTTGGCTAACATGGAAGGCAAAGAAATTGCCCTTCCTTCTGCCCCTCCACTCATAATATCTCACTGGTGTGAGAACTGGGACATGGTTTGAAGAATGCCTGCTAGGCACGGAGAACAGGAATTTTTCCTATTCCTTAGAATTGGAAATATTAGTGGTGACAAGAGAGGTCAATTTTAATATAGGCAAAATAGCTCGATGTCCTTTCCAATACTTCGTATAGTCCATTTTCTTGCCACCTCTGCCAAGTCTGAGAAGGAAATATTTTCTTACAGTGGAGCTTTACTGAATCTGTCATCAGAGATATTAGTGGACAAACACTTTAAGGTTTATCTCTGAAAATTGTTTGGACTCGCCATCTCCTGGACATAACTTAAACAAGGGATCCATATCTCTTAAAAAGATTTATAAATTTATAGTCTGGAAATTAAAATTTTCACAACAACTGTTCCAAATTTTAAATATAAATAGTGTAGTTTAGTTTGAGGAATAGAAAAATCCCTATCTTCAAAAAAAGTGATCATGTGGGTTTTTCTTCTTATGTCTTCTTTTTTCCTAATTTTTGGTTACATAAGGTCAGAGCTTTAAAATAATTCTTTACTTGCCAGTTTAAATATTTGATACGAACTCCTACTTGCTGTAATATTAACTTGTGATGAAAAATAGTTTACTTTTTACAAGTGGAAATGCCTCATGTTGATGAACAATATATTAAGGCAGATTAATAGCAGTAGTAATATTATGGTGAATCAGGTAAAACACCCAGTTTTCTGAAGGAGACTTGAATTTTAAGTTAATGTTTGAAAGGCAGTATAAAGTAAAGGAAATATCAAGACTTTCCAAGCTGTGTTTCTTCTCAGTTTATGGGAGCAAATTTTTTATATGCTTATGTTTGAATAACATGATAGCTCTCATAAAATGAAATACTGAGATTACTTAGGATAACTTTGTTCCCAGGCAAGTGGATTTTTGGCATCAAAATATTAAAGATATATCAGTTTCCACTTCTAAAATTTTCTGGGATTAATTATTATAAAACATTTTGACTTTAATGTTCTAAGAGGTTTTTTATTATTTTATGGAAGGCAGACATACCCATTAGATGCTATGATTTTTTACTTGTACAAGAAACTCTGTTATGTTAGTATCAGGTGGTATGAAAACTCATCTATAGAACCTTCTAGATTTTTGGATTATTTGAAAAGGCAAACAAAAACACTTATTTTGCCAAATTTCTGAGTTACCAGGTTATTCAAAAAGACTCTTAAAGATCTCCCAAAGAATGTAAAAATGTTTTTTTATGAAGACCAAGTAGTTGTGTTTTGACACATCTATAAGCTTTACAACAGTGCTTTGTCACTCCAAAGTTCAAATCCTCCCGGGGGTTTTCATGTGTCTACGAATACAATAATAATTCAGGATCCAGGGGCTTCCCAGTGGTGTGGTGTAGCGCTTCTGGTCACTGCAGCAAGTTTCACTTCCCAGCTTGTCTCTTCCAGCCAAACACATTGCAACACCCCAAGCAGTATGATCCTTGTGTGTATTCAGTCTAAACCTTCTGGTGCCTGTGCAGAGCAGTTCTGAACTCGAGTCTCCTGAGCCACTGAGTTCAGGAACAGACTGTGATGAGGTTATATATTTACTTTAATTCAGGCTTGTTTAACATAAAGTCACTAAAAAGAATTAAAAGACTTTTTTTGAGTTGGTTTGATTTGGTTTGGTTGGTTGGGTTTTTTTTCCCCTTTCACAAGACTGCAGAATAGAAGGACTTGAAAAGCTTTACATATGTACAAATAGAGAACAATGAAAACCCAACATGTATTTAAATAAATATCTAGATTAGCTCTGTTTTTTCATCTCACTTCCTATTTTTATTTTTTTTCAAAGTAGTGATGCCAGGTCTCCCACATGAGAAGGAGTTGCATTTTGGAGGACCCACACTTTTAAATCTATACTTTGCATGTCTTTCAGTTAGGACTACTTCCTCTCTTCTCTTATAAGAATGGCTCAGTCGTTAAAATTACAAGAAATCAGTTTCAACAGTTCTTTGCAATTAGCAGTGGAAGCATTAATATCCATTGGGCATTTGTAGATGCAGCTGTCACCTATCCAAGTGGGTTATCAACCAGGCAAGCCAAAAATGTGTCACGATTTTTAATAGGCCTGGACAATGCTCAGAGCATCAGAGTAAAACAGCTCTGTGCATTTCTGACAATTCCATTACACATGAGGATGGACATTGCCAGTCATGCCCAATACAGCCATAAAAATGGGATTAAGACAAGCACTCCATTACTGGCTGTCTTCAGGATGTGTTGCTTGCTAACCAGTCATTTTTGGGGTAATACCAGGCCTGATGTTATGACTGATTTCTTGAGTGATTTGGCACTACGTGTGTTACAATTTTTCATTTTAAAGCCACTTTCCTTAAATGATACTGCTGACGTGTTCAGGCGTAAAAGTTTTAGCCTTTGCTGTCCTTTGATCACTTGAAATGCTGATATGTTTGAAGTGTTGTGCATTTAGAACTATCTTCCATATATCTATATATATAGATATATAAAACCCTATGTTATAATTGCCAATATGATTTTTATGTAAATGGTGGACTATGATATTGAAAAGTGTACAACATTCAGGCAATAACTGTTTTTAAAACTGGAAGACATTTCACTAGCTGAAGTTTCTAATTCATACGGTCTTGGATGTATTAATTCACTGACCAGCAGTGTTTAGCCCTCTTTGTACTAATCAGAATGGGAAAAAAAAACCCCAACAACATACATTATGATGCTTCTTTGTTGCTGGAGTTGTTGTTTATGATTAAAGACATTGAGACAGAAAAAAACAAATTACCCTAGTCACAGAATACAGTAAATTTTAGTCAATCTCTTGATACTCAGAACTGCTACCTTACTGCTTATTCTGTTTATCCATATAAAAAATAACATCATCAGACCTTTTTGTCTGTTTGTTTTTTCCCCCTCTACACATTGTCTTATTTTCTGTAACTTGGATTAGGTAAACATAAGTTAAACACACACTGAGTTCTGTCTGAGCAAAGGCTGGCTTTCTAAGATGAAACCCCTATTGAAAACTTTCCTTAGACAGAGACAGATTTCTGGGAGAAAGTGATAACTAGAAACAAAGTTAAAACTGCAGTTACAAAACCCAAAGTCTTAGTTAAAATATGACAACTATTTTTAACTGTACAATTAATTAAGAATTAAATGTTATCAGTATCAGCATATATATTAAAAATGCTCCATTTAATAGGATAAATGATGAACAATATTTGAAGGCTTCCAACTTCTGTAATAAATACTGTAATTGAGTTAACTTCATGTTGCTAGGTATTGAAAATCTCCTTGAAATGTAGATATTTTATGATTTTGATATGTAATTGTGTTATAGAGGAGACTTCTGAATCTCAGGTTTGCAGCAGTGGAACAGCTGACTGTACTCTGATGAGAAGTGCATTTTCACACTGCAGTATTCAATTCTTAGTAGGAATGATAAAAGCATTAATATGAATGGTAGGATGGAAACTTGAAGTTTTCAGTAGAAAAATAGAGGTCTTTTAATTCTTAATAGTCTTTAATTAAAAATTCTTGAATAATTTATTTACACTGTACATATCTAACTAATACAGTACATTTCTAACTAAAACTAATATTATTCAAGCTATCACTATAATTTGCTGCTATTCTCATGTTTGTTATACAGTCGGTGAGTTAGAAACCAGCCTTGATTTCTTCCTGAAGGCTTTGAAGTTCCATTAGTTGGTAACTTAAGGGAACTATAAATGCTTACAATTTCCTGCTATCAAGTATGTAGGTGGGAGTATAGGGTGGGTTTTTTTTTTTTCATTTTAAACATGTTGAACTCAGGTTGTATCTAAACACTCAACTGCTTTCAGAATTACAGTTGATAAATTTTTTCCTTCTGACTTCTACTGGATATTTTACACTACTCCATCAATGGAGAAGCAAAATATTTAAGTAGTGATATCTTCAGTAAAAAAGTGCTATAAAAAACTGAAGGTTTCTGTGCATACATAGGGCAGTGAAATACTCTACAGGAGCAATTAGCTTGTGTCTTAACTGAGCTTTGAAATTAGTAAATTATTCTTTCATGTAAAGACATGCATAGAAAGATAAGACAAATAGAAACAAAGTGGAAAATATGGAATTTGGGGTAGCAGGAGAAGAAAAGTATATTTGTTTTCCTTCAAAATAAAAAAAAATAGATAAGACCTTTCAAAACTGAACTTAGGCAACATTTTTTTTAAAAAAAAAGATAAGTGAGGATAATTTTTTAGATTTACAATGTGTTTTAGAAAGAAGTCTTGAAATGGATTTAAATTACAGAAGCAGAGACTCAAGACACTCAACCTTAACTCAGCCCTGTAGTGACACCAGGAGGAAAAAGGAAATCTTTATCTTCTAAAATCACTTTTCTCT
Organism: Cyanoderma ruficeps; assembly: GCA_008694505.1. Taxonomy (NCBI): domain Eukaryota; kingdom Metazoa; phylum Chordata; class Aves; order Passeriformes; family Timaliidae; genus Cyanoderma; species Cyanoderma ruficeps. The sequence goes on along the minus strand of VZDJ01000057.1, from coordinate 2,930,281 downwards.
AGGCTAGTACCTTGGTCACTAAAAGGCTTTTATCCTGTCTTCATGATTAATGCATGGAATGAGTTACAGGAGCAAGCTGATGCCTCTCATATCTGTTCTTCCATGTCTGGAAATATTTTACATCAATCTTAACGAATTTTTCATATTCATGTACTACTTTGTTTGACTTTTTTTTATATTGTCCTAATAGTTTACCTTTTAAATTATTGGTAATTGTAATGAAACCTTAAGTCTAGAAATACCTTGTATTGTGTGCAAGAAACAGATACTCCCTGGTATGCCTTATATATAGCAGAAACCCACCTGTGTGTAATTTTTTGCAGGAAAATAGAAAATATTTTATAAATTGATAATAATCTTGCTTTACTTTTGGGAGGAAAAACAAACTTCTGTTAGATTTAAAATATTGTAGGTCAGTATGGCCACAAACAAACATGAAAATGTCAGGGTGAGGAAGAATAATGGTTTTGTTTTGTATGGCAGGTCTTGTCAAATCCAATAGACTGAACCATGTACATGCTCAAATTCTGCTGTGTGCTTGCAGTGCTGCTCCTCCAAACCTCCAATGACTATTTATGATGTCAAATGTATGAAAAAAAAGCTCAAATGGTTTGGAAGGACATAATGCTGCTCAGATAACATTAGTGTTTAATTTCCTAAGACACAGGAGTGGCCAAATGGTATTTATCTGCCATCATTGTCAGTATTGTTCCAGGAACTCTAAATATTTTTTCCTCCTATAGACTGTGAGCTTCATATGCTTCACCTTTCAGGTTTTTCCCATATAAAGTTTGTTTGAGAAGAGCAGGGAAACACACTGGTCTGCCTGTTGCCTCAGCAGGTAGGACTTTTCAGTCACTAAGAGTTTTCTAGACTTGTGTTCCTCAGATCTCACAAGAGGAAGTAAGAATTTTGGGGTGGGATTTTTTAGCTGTTGCTAGAAAGACTCGAATTAGAGAAGATTAAAACCTCACAGCAGAAGAGCACAGTTAAAGAGGCTGGGTGGTTTCCACTCTGTTCTGAACTTGTGAGGACCCAGAACCCTTTGTTGTGTTTTACCTTCTCCCACATCATCCTGAGGTCTCTGCTCTTACCTTCTGCAGGATCTTTGGCACTTCATAGCCACTGATACTTTAGGCCTGCTGCAACAAAGCATAGGAGAGGCTTTGGAGGAGAAATAAGGAAGTTTGTTCAAGTAGAATAATGTGGAAATGCATGGGAGGTAGTGTATGGGTAAAATAACAGACAAATGTCTGGTCTTGGGTCTAAAAACCTGCCTCTAAATGTATTCTTTTTAAGGTAATGGCTGTTTTGGGACATGCTCTCTGCTGATCTGCACTGTGCTTGTTTATTGTTTTTAAAATAGTTTGCTCTGTAGATTGTATTTATGTAAAGCTCTGCTTCTGGGTAAAGCTCTGCTTCTGGGTGCACATTTCAATACGAAATTTCAGTAAATGTTAAGGTTTTTCGATTTAAACGCTGCTTAGCTCCTAAGGTGATATGTATAGAAGAGTTCTCCAGGAGAAATGGGAAATTTCATTGGAAAGCCGTTAACTGACAAACATAACACGGCTCAGAGATTGCTGCTTCCCCCCTGTGCTTTATGAGGTGATGCAAAGTTATAGCCAAGATCTGTGAAGGAAGTCTAACAGATTGATAACAGTGATAGCTTTATTTCAGCAGAGATCAGTGGGAAAACTAGGTACATTTTTTGATTCAGCAGTGAACTATCGATAATCTAACTTGAAATAATTGACTAATTGCCCAAACATCTCATAAAAAAATTAATATCCTTTTTATTAGGAAGTAATCACTGGCAGTTTTGCTTTTCCAGCAGTGTCTGCTGCTTTGTTTAATACCTCATAAGCCGCTACAAGTATGAACCTCCTGGTTTGCAAACTCAAGCAATGTGTATATTAACAAAAAAAGGCAACATATACTACTTTGGCCCTAATATAGTATATGTATTTTAGAATTTTATGAAGGAGGTCTGGTAATAGGGTAAATAGCTAAATTAATATTTTCAGGATTAAAGTATTCCTTGTGGAATAAGATGTTTTACTTTCTTTTCATTTCCAACAGTGTAATTAGTTGCTCTCCTGCTCTTTTTGAGTGGCCTTTCTGTATTACTGAGCCAAATACTTCTTTTGAACTTTAAACCTACAGCTGTGACTTACCAGATTCCAATCCAAGCCTCACCTTCTGCTTTCCTCCACTCGTTAATATCTTTCTTAAAAAAAAAATAGGTGGTGAAAGTGGAATTTAAACCAGTCTGCCTGCCCCTATCTGCAGACTCCTTGAGCGCCGGCAGATGAGTCAAGTTGACCATCTGCATCAGACGAAAAAGCACAATGAACAAAGGTAAATGTTGCATGTGTTTTGATGAAATGACAGGCTCAAATGGTCTTGTTCTGTCCCCGAGAAGCTCCATGTAAACACTGAACAAGAAAGGCAGCAGAGTGGAGGGATGTAAAAGCTGGTGGTGAGAGCCCTTTGGGCAGAGGAGCAATTGTTGGGCAGTGCCCTCTGAGAGCTCCTGGAGAGGAGAGGTCACTGCAGTGATTCCTGGCCATCCTTGGCCCTGCCTGCAGATGAGTCAGCACAACTCCCTGGCTCATGTTAACAGGGGTTGCTGACAGATCGACAATAATCAGCATGGAAACTTGACCTCTGCTTTTTGCCAGGGGTAGATCATAGACCAATTACGCCAGTCTAGTCTTTGTGCCTTACCTAGGCTGAAAGCCAGATTGAAAAGGGTCATGGAAGTCAAAGATGCCAGATGGCACAACAGCTGTTTAACACAAACTTCTCAGTCACCTTCTTCTCTACAGGCAGTTTAGACAGGGGATGACAATTGATAAAATTACCAATACTAAGGTGACATCTCAAAGGCAGGTGTGTAGCTGATTATTAGAAGAATGCTTTTAGCATTTTAGCTTTTCACGTTCTGATGAGAAAGGCAGACTTGATAACACTTCTGGCAATTTGATTTTGTGTCTGAAAAATAGTTACATCCTGCCTCATTTTACCATGCCTATCAGGATGTGGTTAAAATGTCCAGAATGCTTGGAATGGATTCATGTATTCCTTAGCAGTATAAATGCCTTTTTTTCCCTATTACAATTTCCTGTTTACAGTCTTGAATCAGAAATCTGCAGCTTCCTTTAAAGCCTGTATAATTTTATTAATCTGAAGGATGTCTGCTGGATACTGCTGTACCATTTTCATCTGGATAAAACAAATTCATCTTTTTTTTCCTGAAAAAAGCTGAAAACAAACTGATAGGTCATAACAATGTTATGTTAGCATTTTGACAAATTAATTAATCCATAAAGTTATGGATAAATTATCAGTAAAATTGTATTTGAGATTTTTTAAAATGATTTCCCATCACCAGTTTTCAAACACAGTGATGCTTACATTTTAAGGAAGAGACAACCTAATTTACTCTTCTGTTACCAGGGAAAGTAAATTTTTTATAAGTAAATGTAAGGGTATTTCTTTTGATGGCCTTTTTGCTAAATCATGAACATTTATTTGAGTTTAAAAGGACTCAGTTCAGCCTACTGCAATCTAAGGTATTCTCATTTAGGACTGTCTGTACAATTTATAAGTAAAGCTATATTGCAGTACATGCTCCAAAAATTTAGAGCTCTAGCTGACAGATATGTAAGGTCATGTAAGAATCAGGCACTTGAACTGTAATTTCTGAAGTTTAAACCTCTTTAAATCCACTGAAAGTGCAAATCCATTAGGCCTTGTGATCCTCAAGCCAAAATGACCACTCATAAATGGCCCTAAGTTTGGCCTAAAATGTAGCCAGGGCAGAGGAGGGTTTTCCTAACGCTTATAAAATGGCCTATTGACTGGAAAATTTGGCCAAGAAGTGGAAATCTGGGCTATAGAATTTCTCCAATGGGAGTGAGGAGGTGTCCCAGCTAACCTTGTTAGCTGTAAAAGTGTCCCAGCTGCACAGCCTGTGAGGCCACATTTTGGACCACCCTGCCCTGCTTCTCATAACAGGTCACTGAGTAGAAAGGAATTTAAAGTGAGGTTTGAAGGCTAAGAATAAACCAAAGCAAGCCTGGATCTGTAGGCGTCAGCTCATTGAAGGCAATTACAGTTTCAGGCATTACTTGTGAATTTGGTGGTTAAATGACATCTAAAACACACAATAGCACTAGTACTGAGGACCTGAAAGCAGGGAGGTGGCTCTAACCCAGCCTGAAGCCAGACTAAGTTTGATTTCCTTATAATTTACTACAGTGAGAGGATGTTTTTTGGAAAATGTCCCACGTAATCCAAAGTTTTCTGCTGATCAGCATGCACGGAAATGGAGACACTGGCAGATGGTTTTTGTAAACTTCCCTATTCATGTGGGACTGAATGTAGAGATACAGTTTTTGTTTAAGAAAGCTCTACCCACTCAATGACTAAAGATCTATTTTTCATAGGTATTCTGCTTGTATGTCTAGATGTGAATTTACAGAAATTATGATCATAAAAAAGCAAAGATATTCCTAGATAGGAAAAATAAGGAGAAGCCTGAAAGATATTTGTCTTTCTCTGTGGGGGTAGTACAGAAAGGCAGGAAAAAGCAGTGACTTGTGCTTACCAGTAAGTGGATTTTTTTTCTCCCTTTTTCTCTAGACTTCCTTCTAGACTTTGCACTAAAGTATAACAATTTGAAGAACTACAGGCACACTCTTCCTTTTCTCCAGCTACCAGTGGCATCCTTGCAATGCTAAAAGTGAAAAGAGCCATTCAATCTGATGATGCAGGGAGCTTTAATATGCTCTTTTCCTTTACTCTCCTGTGGAGCTAATAGGTATCAGAAAGGAGCCAGAGATGAGAGCTTTTGCACATGTGCATTAATGTTTTCAGCATTGGCTCTGTGTTCAAAAGAAAAATGACTGTGGGGCTCTTTTTTTGTGTGATGCTCTTTTGTTGCATCAATTGAGAAAGGAAGTAATCACTTGGGAATAGCTACTATACACAAGTTCAAAGGACTCCCAAAAGAGAAGAAAGTCTTGCTTCTCTGCACAATACAGCAAATGCCAGGAAAGGTGGGTCATTCTCACGGCAAGCCGTGGGACACATGAGGCCAAATTTAACCCTTGTTTAAATTCTACTTGAAGTAACTGGAATTATCAGAGGATGGAGCTAGACAATTATTGATGGAGAAAAAAAAATCAATAAATTTAAAGAGCTCTTTAGAATACGTGGTTGTTTCATGGTAGTATGCACAAAGGCTATCAAAAGCCAGAGACTTGCCAAGAAGTATTTACTGACTTTTTTTCCTCAGGTAAATGCTGATTAAGTTTTTCCTTTCTGTTTTTTAAAAGAAATAGCTTCCTTGCAGTCTGGAGGATATCTCTAGCCCCAGCCTAGGTGACCAGGAAGGGTGTAGTGCAGTGTGGATCTCAAACATAACAGATCTCTAGACCTTACTCTGCAGGGAAGAATACATACTCTTACCAATAAGATTTTATGGCTTGTATCTAATCTGTACTGAAGCTTTGTGTCTTCCTCATTAGCTCACTTCTGGGTTTATGCAAGGACTACATAAAGGGCAGACCCAAAACTAAGAGAAAATCTAGAAAAAGCATAAAAAATCTGCATATACTGATCAGAATAGAAATACAGGGACTGTTAAGGGAAGAGAGAGCACAGATATGAATCAATCCCAGTGCTGTGTTCCCAGGATTGCATAGTAAATGTGGCCTGTGTCTTTTGTTACAAACCTTGTTATGACAGGATTTTCAGAGCATGTAGCTGTTGCTTAGTTCATAGTTTGGTCGGAAGCACCATGGCTTTTTATTACTGATTTCAAAGTAAAGAGAGGTTGCATGGCACAAAAGACAAGGTATTGGCATACCAATGCAATATTGAGAAAGCACATTTTTAAACACAGAAACTGTTTAAAACAGAGCACCTGTGTGTACACTTCTGATTGTGTTCAGTCAAAGAATTTTTCTGCTGTGAAGTGTTTGATTAAAAGTGATTTAAACCACAAGTACAATTGCTCAGTAATTGCTTACAGCATCTTCTCACTGGCCTTGTATATGATCTCAGAAAATGCTACACTTCAGGAAGTCTTACTCCTGGAGGTCTCCAGCACCTCTCTGTGTTGGCAGAATAAAAAAGATAAGAATGGATTTAGCAGCAAGACTCAGAAGTCTGCCTTCAGACCTGTCAGATATCTGTGTTTGTATGTCTGCACTTTCTGATAGCACCTTTGCCTTCTTGCTTCAGCTTTGGCACCCAAAAGTACTCGTAACTGCTGGAAACCTCACAATGGTTAAAGGATGCCAGGAAAGGATAATTTGTATTGTGTTTTCTCCTCACTTTTGTAGAATAAAAATGCATTTTCTCATTATTTTTTTTCAGTTTGGGTATTTTCCTGCAAAAAGAGAACAGTCTATTTCCATTGCCTTTCATAAAGTTTCTAAAACAAGCAGGTTAAAAATGCTGGAACTTTTTGCTAAGAGTATTTTTCTATCTGACAGTTTTGTGGCATTCAGCTTCACTGTAAAAGCTCTTGAAGGACTTTGCCTGTGTTCCCATATGTAGTTCTGAATCTTGTCCCAATTAATTAGTTTTTATTTACTCTATCACTTTAAATGTCTTGTTTGTTAAATCTACCTGCTGCAGTTGCCTTAATGCATAGTTAGCACTCATAACTGAGGCTGCTGAATGAGCATTGCTCGTAATGGATCTTATTATTTTTTATTAGAGGTTTTTAAAAGGCTTTCCAAATTTGTGCTTGGTTCTGTTTTAACAATATTTACATCAGTTACCATTTATTTCTGCTTAGTTTATTTTTTGAAGAAATGAACCTCTTCAGGGAAAAAAAAATGCAAGCAAGGAAAGTTTACTCAAGCAAAAGGTTTTTAAGTATTGAATTTAAATAATAGAGACAAGATTCTGTTGCCTGGTTTTATTTGTTCAGTTCTCTTGCAATATTTGTTCTGATTGCTTTAATAATTTCTTAATGTAAAGATACAAAAAATATATTGTACCATCCTCTCACTGTATAGTAATTAGTAGCCTTGCAATAAATTTGGCAAGTTAGTTTGATAAAATTTTCTGCAATTACTTTGATTTTTACTATTGTAGCTCTGCAGTTTTTTTTGTCAGCTACAGGCAACTTAACACATTCCCCAGGACTTCCAGAAAACCATTAGCCCTAGACTTCTGCATGTATGTCCTGGCAAAGAGACACTAATTTTGAGTGTTTGCAATTTTCAACCCAGCTGGTTGCTCAGCATCCACAGTGAGAGGAATGAAGCTGGTACTACAATTTGCAGTAAGAATGTTCTCGACTCCTTGAAGATTAAATGTGGTCTTCCTTAATCCCTTTTATTCTTTCATTCTGATGTATACAATACTGATTTCATTAGGCAAACACACGATAAATGCATCCCAAAAAGTGATGCAATGATGGATGGTTTCATTTGGTTGTTTCAGCAGCTTGTTCGTTACATAGTGTCTTCATTCTTCAAATAAGAGCATCTTATTTCTTGTGTGAGATTTAAAAATTGCTATCTGGTTTTGGCCAAACTTATTATAATTGCTATTTTAGGACTCGTTGCTCTCTGGTTATCTGTAACATAAACCAGTGTCAATTGTGCCCTGGTGGTCAGAGAGAAAACTGGCAGATTGTTAATCTTTTATTTGTACTGTATTTCTTCCTACTTTGGTGACTTTCCCTGGCTCAATAGCTATCATTTAAAGAACTAAATTCTCTCTCAGTACCACAGTGCTAATTGGACTGGCTGTATGGAGCTTTCTTCTCCTTTTTACATGGGGGAAAATCAACAACAACTAATTTACTTTAAGGCCATAAATTGTATTTGTAGCTTCTTGCTAAGTACAGCAATGGACAGTTTCCATTGCATGTGTGTGTAGAATTCATTGGAATTGTTCCTCTGTGTATGCATGTACTGCACAGGCCAGTTCCTGTGTGCTCAGAGACATTCATTTAGAAGGAACTTGGTCGTATGATCAGAGTGAGTCACTGGAGATAATTCTGTGCATCTCTGGGGCTGGGGTTGTTTACAACGAGCAATGGGAAAGCACTAATCCTCCCTCAGAGCTCTCCATCTGCAGAAGCAGATGACTGTTCATTTCGGAAATTTGTCCTGATATAGGGCAAAGAGCACATCTGCTTAATCACCCAAATGGCCCATTTTTATAAATGGGTGCTTTCTTGTATAACAATCATGCATACATACAAATACAGACAGAAACTCCACTGTAGTTTGGGTGATTGAATTCATTATTTTAATGGGTGGTAATCCACATTGTGGAATAACACGACTCTTTTAGGGTAAAGCTTTTACAAACCACTTTGTTAGAATATGCCACTTAGAACAGTAAGATAAAAAAAAAACAGAACAGCTACCACTTAACATGCATATATATTCGTGTCTTCTGAATACCTGAACTGAGAGAAACCTATTTATTCTAAAACATATGCAAAGAAAGAATTATATAAATAGCAGATGATGTCCCTGACCCAAGCAAGAGAACACTAGGGATAGAACACTTTGTTTGAAAGACTGCTGCCAGAAGTACCAGTACCCTACACACTTTTAATGCTTCATGCTCTGAAGCAGCTCTTGTTATCAGCAGGAACAGTGGAACAATTTTATGCATATGGGGTTAAGCTATGCAGTTTTCTTGTTCAGCCAGTACAGTCTTTAACAGTGGGTAGCCACCAGGAAAACATACTGAAATAAAGATGGTAGGGATTTCTGAAATAATTCTAGAAGATTCTCCGTATACTGGACAAATATTACGGTTCTGTGCGGTTTTCTTTGTATTTTGGAAATTGCGACAATATTTCTCTGTTGATGAGACAGACCTCAGCCCTCAGCAATGACAGAGCCTCTTTTAACTATAACAGTGAGAGAGGCTACATGGAAAACAGTTTTCTATACTGTTAAACTTCCCAGCTTTTCAAGTTCTCCCCATCTTTCTTCAGAACCGAGGAAAAAAGGCCTGTGTGTGTGTGCACAGAAGTTGATTTTCATAGGCAGAGGGATGTAGAAGAGAAATAAGATGAGACAAGCGTTAAAAAAAACCCTCAAACACACCAACGTGTGATAGTCAAGTACCTGTTCTGACATCCCAAGTTAAGCTCTTAAATTATTAATACAGTTTGTCGTCTTTCCCAGTGGATGTCATGCCAAAGTTGACTTACTTTGACTGAGACGTTTCATTTTTGAAAACCTGGCAGTTTCCCAACAGCCACAGCTCATTAAAGCTTTCCCATTAGGAAAAGCAATCATTCAGTGATGTGTTTATAAGTGTGGACTCCACAATACCTGTCCTACAGCAGTGTGAGGCATGAGCAGCAGCTCCATAGGGTTCCTGGAATGTAGCATATCCACCAGCACTCTGATTGTGTTATATGTGGCACACAATAATGTAGAAAACCCATAATGTGATGAATATTTTATACCTTTCCTCATCTAAATTATTAATTTGGTATTCATTCATCTTTAATGAGCTAAATTAGAATCACATTTGAAACATTGTTTAAAACATTGTCCATTTTTGCTTGTCATATAACGTAAGCACATGTTAAAGATTCCACCGATCAAGCTGTAGACCACATTTTTCTTTAGATTTCACTCCCCGAGTCCTGCTGCCTCTAGTGATATTTTCACCCTATATTTTGCTTATTGGTATGAAAAACTGTTAGCAGCAGGAAGAGCTGTATAGAAGTTCCGTCGAGGTTGTGAAAAAACATGCAAGAACAAGCTGTCACTTCTGCTCCTCTAATTTCAGCCTGGAAGAGATGCACAGAACTTCCCCTTTATCTGCTTCTTGTGGTCACTGTGTGGTAATACCTGACACAGCCACCCCCAGTGACAGTGAGGCCTGGCTTCTTTCATTAGATGCCACCACAATTTAGACTCAGCTGGTAATGCAGAATAAAAGCACTCCTTTCCATGCAGCATACTCAGAGGAATGGGAAAAGTACAGGGCAAAACTTTCAGAATAAGATGAAGCAAAGTGAGGGGGAAAAAACATTATGGGGAATGGAAGAATAATCAGAAAGAGTGAGGGGATACCAGGTAATTGGCCAGGCAAATGGCATCAGAATGCAAAAGGGCATGAAAAAGAAACAGAAAACAGTAACCAAGAAGATGAAAGGAGCATATGTTAAGACACAAGACATCAAGCACAAGTGTTTAAACATTACCTGTGCACTCTGTCAGATATATCTGAAGGGGAATGTTTTATGCAGCCACGTTTTCAACTTTATGAGTTAGTAATTACGTAGCCTGGCTGCCTCAGAAAAGTGAATTAAAATACAGTATTTAAACTCCTATGAGCCTCTATCTCATCTGCCAGGTGTTAGGCATTTCAGAGTGGCTTGAGCACTCTATTTATATGTATTATATGGCTTTAAATATTGTACAGATGTGAGTACAATCACATAATTTTGTGTGCACGTTTAATGGGGCATCTGCGTTTTTTCCAGCCATAACTGCATAAAAGAGGGAATTGCGAATGAATCCTTGGATCTGTGATTTTAATATAAATATGTGGTAAATATTGTTAGCTCTCTATTTCAAGGGACATGGGCTAAATACAATGAATGTTGAGAAAAGGTATAATTTCCAAGCATTATGTGCAAAATATCTCATCAGCATGGAAGATTCTAGCTAAATCTCAGCAATATAAAATGAATGATTTTCATTTTAGCTTTTTACTATATTTTTTGAAGAAAAGTGCAATTCTGCTAAAAAAATCACCCTCATCCTCAAATTCCTGATCCTTGTTCCCCAAGAAATGGCTTTGAAAGTTATATATTTATTACAAGGATTGAGTTGAATGCAGGTCTTGTTGAGATAGTTTTTCAGGTTTAAGTTCTACAGTGTAATGTGTTTGGTGAAGAAAAATAGCCACTGTTTATAAATCTTATAAAAAAATTTATAAAGGCAGATACTTGGATCATTTCTCAGTGCTATAATTTCACTACATTAAGGGAAGATCAAGTGTTTATTCAAGCCATCTCTCATGGTTTTAAGTCTAACCCTGCAATCCTTTAGTTCTGAAAGGGACTGGATATGTTGTTCACACTGCCAGACACAGCAGAAAAGCAGATTAAGGTGGTTTCCTTGCCTTTTCCAACATATGGCTGTGATCCTCCAGGTGATATTCTATGTCAGCATGACTGCGAGTGTAACTGGAATGTAAATACTGTGTTCTTTAAATATGAACACAACATGACAGGTTTATATTCGAGGGCTTGACTTCACAGTGCCAGAGATGTGCCCTTCTGCTGGGGCACGCTATTCAAACAGAAGTTGTTTGCTGCAGAACTGAACTTTGCTGACCAATACACTTGTGTTTATTCTGGGCAGAGGGTTGGACTAAGCTCTATGGAAGTGCCATTTTATTGGGTTTAAAAAAGCCCACTGACTAGGAACGTTTTCTTATGACTTGATGGTACATTTATACTGCCAAACCCATCTTCATTGAGATCAGGTTTTTCAAGTTTAGTTTATGTTGCAAGCAATGTTTATCAAAATACATAGCTCTAAGAGTTTAAAAAAAAAATAAAATATGTATCTCAGTTTTTTCATGATTTACATTCAGGACTGAATTTTATCAAGGCATGTTTTTGAAAACTTGATTTGAAGTTAAAAAATTGCTATAATTTGCTAACTAAATAAACAACCTTTTTTTTTTTCCCCCTGAAATGCAAGCAGCAGATTGTGAGACACTTTTTATGACTGACGTTACTGATGCTCCGAGGTTAGAGCTATGGCTCCGATCCTGAGGAATTTGTACCTAAAACCTGTACTACTGCCAGTTCAAGGTTATTATAGTCATACATCTATTTGGTTATTTTCAGCAGTAAATTCCCAAACACCTATGCTATTTTTATTGTAATTTCTTTGGGTTTTTTAAAAGAGATTCAGCACATCCTTCTGAGTAGAGACTTATTATTACTACTGTAAAATCAATTAGAATGCATTTGCATGGCTTAATTGACCTTGAATAATGCAAACTCTTCCACTCCGACTGACATGAGATGGAAGGAAAAGGCAGTGAGACTTGCATAATCTTCCTATTCAAACTGCTAAAATGAGAGGAAAACTGACTTGGAATTTGTCTTAAATCACTTCTCTCTTTCCCCAGTGATGCAGATGCAGCAGGAATCTGAAAAGAATTCGGTTAGCCCTCAGGAAGGAACAATTACATTTAATTCAAAGACATTTAATAATGGCTGACATTTGCTATGGTCTGCGGAGTTCTTCTTTATGAAGATTAAGGTTTCAGAAATAGTAGTCAGGTTATTTTAATTTTATAGTAAATTTTACTTTTTTTTTTTCTGTTAGTGATTGCTACTCACCATGGAATTTCTCCATGCACTGCACAGCAATGCTGAGTTTTACTGTGATGCTTAAGCAGCTTTATTTGTTGATTTGCTCATCCATGCATCCATCCACAATGTGTAATTCCTTCCCAAAGCTCTTTGAGATGCTTTTGTTTCTCTCTAAACTGTGATGACAACACTGGTCTTCACTAAAATTCTTATATTTTAAAGATACTTTACAGTTACCTCCAATATTTTCCTTTGGTGCTGGTGGAAGAAGAGCTTCTGGCTGGTAATTTCTTGACTGTCTTTCCTCAAATTCTGTTACTATTAAAATAATATAAAGAGTAATGGCAAAAGGTAGTGTACAATTAACATTGGCCCATTACAGGATGGGGATGGTCACCTCACAAACAGGGACATGGAGAAGGCAGAGGTGTTTAACACATTATTTGCCTCTGTTTTCAACATGGATAATGGGCCAAGGAGGTCTCAGTGCCCTGGGCTGGAGGGCCACGACTATGAGAAGGATCAACTTCCAGTTAACCCTGAGATTGTGTGGCACTTGCTGCTCCAGCTAGATGCCTACAAATTTGTGGGGCTTGATAGGATTCATCCAAGAATCCTCAAAGAGCTGCTGATGTCATGTTAACACTCTCTCAATGGTTTGAGTGATCTTGGGAATCTGAAGAGGTACCAGTTGATTGGAAGCTTGAGAATGTTGTCTTATTTTCAAGAAGGACAGGAAAGAGAACCTTGGAAACTAGAGGCCTGTCAGTCTCTCTTCAGTGCCCAGTAAAATCATGGCAAAGATTATTGTGGGAGGTATTGAAAAACAGTCATCAGTCACAGCCATCAGGGCTTCATGAGGGAGAAGTCCTGCTTGTGGAATCCAATTTTCTTTCACGCAGGGTAACCACCTAGTTGATGCAATAAAAGCAGTAGGTGTAATCTCTTTGGGTTTCAGCAAAGCTTTGGATACTGTCTCTTACAGGGCCCTTCTGGCCAAGATGTCCAGCACACAGCTGGATAACCATGCACCTTATGGGGTGGGTGAGCAACTGGCTCACAGGTCAGGCACATAGATGAAATTGAGGGGAGATCTCATTGAGGTCTTCAGCATCTCCCAAGGGGAAAGTGGAGGGGCAGACAGTGACGTACTTTCTGTGACCAGTGGCAGGACTCAAGGAAATGATTTGAAATTGTGTTAGGAAAGGTTTAGGCTGGATAGCTAAAAGAAGTTCTTCCCCCAGAGGGTAATTGGGAGCAGGAACAGGCTCCCCAGGGCAGTGGTCACAGCACCAAGCCTGACAGAGTTCGAGAAGAATTTGGACAGTGCTCTCAAGCACTGGGTGTGAATCTTACAGAGTCCTGTGCAGGGTCAGGAGTTGGATTCAATGGTACTTGTGGGTCCCTTCCAACTCAGCATATTCTGTGATTCCATGAAATGTCATCACCATGTTGTGGTTGTTTTTGGGGGTTTTTTTTGTTTGTTTTTGGTTTTGGTTTTTTTGGGGTTTTTTTTGGTTTTTTTTCTGAATGTACATATTTTCCTTTCTAAAGTCTACAGTCATGTTTTGGAAAAAAAGCACACAGTGTTAATCTAGTTTTGATTTTTTCTTTGGATTTAGTGAGTTCTATTGGTGACTTTTCTATTTCTGATGTTCTGATTGCCTTGAACTACATTGCTTATGGTGATGCTAACCATGTTCATATAGTTGAACAACAATAATCCAAATATAAGAGTCGCTGGGGTGCACATTACTAACCTTTCTGTTGAACAGCTGTAGTATGTGTGGAGCGAGTTGGGCTTTCCTTTGCATTAGTAAGCCTCCCACTCCAGTTCATCAAAGGTCTTCCTGCTTGACTAAGTCTGAACATGTATTTCTCAACCTCCCATATCAATCATTCCCAGATTTCTTCTGACTTTATTTCCTTAAATTACCAATATTTCTTCCACTGCTTTCTTCTGTGGTCTTGATGATGAATGTCATCATTTATTGTATTTGTGGGAAAAATCTTAAACAGTTGATGGGAGTTTTCTACAAACTTATAAAAGTTCTTCAAATACTAAAGCTGCTTTACAAAGATGCTGCTTTTTACAGTTCTCCTGCCTTATTAGAAACTCAGGACTATGTAAGGGCTTCAGAGAGTACGTAGTGATTCACATCACCATCCTTGTACCACATTTTTCCACATGGGAGGCTGTTTGGGACTCCAGAACAGTGGAAATCTAGTGGCCTTCTTATTTCAAGAAGAAAAACAGAGAATTAATATATTGTGCTTTAGTCGGTCTATTTATTTTTTTTTCTTTTACTGTATTTCTAATTCTTTTGAGTATTCTATCATCCTTTTGCTGACATTTCAGTAAATGTACGAGACCAAATATTAAAGCACAGTCAATGCAAGTGAGACTTTAATTAAGTTATTGACTCAGGATATTTCATTCTGAATATTATTGAACTTGGATTCTTTCACATTTCATTGATTAACTGCATTTAAATGTAAGTTTTGATTTCACATAGCCTATATTATTTTTAATCAATGTAATCTTGTCTTTAAATATGGCAATTTATTTCTGAATCAGTGTTAGTGAGAATATAGTCTTTAATCTAGATTATTTATGATAGGAAATAAGCTGGAACAAGGAAAAGTATGCTTTGAACTATTCACATGTTTTCCTTCTACAAGCAATGTAAGGTCTTTTGACAATCTTTCTGGATTTTTTAGCAAGTACTTTGAACCTGCGTAAAGTGTTGTCTCTGAAGGACAAGTAAGCACCGAACAGAACAGGAGCTTGAAATCATGGCAAGTTCATGTACCTGGCAATTTTTTTTTTCCTTATAAAAGGAAAATGTTTTTAAATACATTTAAATAGATGGTTTGTATTAGAAGCAGTGACTATTTCAGTTTGGTACAAGCAAAGTAAAACATTTGACCCCTCTTTTTAAAGCAGCAGGATTTGTTTGAAAATCGATCTAGCCTAACAAGCATTTGAACTTCCAAAGTGATAAGCCAGCTTTTTTAGAATCAAATGACATTTTTAACATTTAATTTTTTTTATATATTTAGCTTATTTTTTGCTTCATTGATAAAACCACAACTCTGAAACATTTAAATTTTAACCTGATTACTTCTTCTGCCTTCTTTAGCGTAATTGGGGTTTCAAGTGTACCATTTTGTATGGGTCTATGCTTAGTCCCCTAGTGCGTCTGAATCCTTAGACTGCCCCACTAGGCTGTGACACCAAGGTCAGATATGAGGTAGGATAGGATATTGCTATAGTATAGCTCTACAATATTGACAACATTCCTGGATTTATTTACACATTTGCAAGTTACATCCCACCAAACTGTAGACATTGTTTTTTTGTGTGTGTGTGGTTTTNTTTTTTTTTTTTTTAACTAGACTAGTATCTTATTATCACAATTTTTACATCCGAGGAAAAAGAGTAAGCACTTGTAAGATACAGCTCATCTCATCCTGAGGTGGTCTGTCTGCAACAGACCACTTACATCACACACAGTGTCTGTTTATCCCCAGCAATTGTAGAGGGTGCTCAGGGTGGTTAGCTCAAAAATTAATATCTCTACTGCAACAGTCTGAAACCAGGTGAGATGAATCTTAACATCCGTGGGCAGCTACGCTCTCCTTTAAAGGCTTTAAATAAATCGACTCTCTTAGCAAATGCATAATCTCTTCCAAAATATTTATCACCCCACTAAGAACTTTGAGTCGAATGGAATATTTTTTCTCTGCTTTGAGTGTTTATCTTCTAGTTTTACAGTAGTAACTGCACTGGGATGACATCTGTAAGTATAATGTTGTTTTATGTATGATTCAAGCATTTCAGTAAGCCAATTTTTAAAATAAACCCTATCTGCTTTTAAAGTAAGCCATCTCTTAATAATAATCTTGTCCCATCAACAATAGTTCTGTGAAGATATCTAAAAATCGTAGGGTTTTGTCTTCTGTTCAGCAGCTGTTCTTTCATATATATGTGAAATGATGAATAAAATTCTCACTTATTTCTAGGGATTTGGGTAACTCACTATTAGGAATTCAGATTCTTACTAACTCTCAGTGAAAAGAATCAAAATAAGTTGAGAGTTTTTCCTGCTGAGAAGTATCTCTAGTGTCAATGATGAAAGGATTGTTCTCAGGGAGCTGCAGAGGAATTGTCTTGCAGCATTTGTTTAAATTAAGCCTATTTTATTGGTCTTTTTGCACCTCAAAAGGACCTCTCAGATTAAGGTGAGTTGAATTCTTGTCATACAGTTACAAATTCATACAGTCTCCCTTCTACAAGCACTGAACAGATGCTGCTCATGTTGAAATCCATGAGTGCTCTGTGAAATAGAACTTCTACAGATTCAGGCCAAAAGGTCGTGGGATTTGAATTTTTCTCTTAAAGTTCTTTAGGCTGAACCCCCTCAGATTAGTGTGAATGATTGTGGGTGTTTGAGGACAATTTTATTCATGCTCACACACGAGATGCATAGTCTGAGGAGCAGAAGCCCATCTGAGCCTTCACAGTGGCATTGAGCACACTCACTTTGTGATGGAAGATTTGGCTTCCACAGCTCAAAGAAAACTTTGCCAGTGCATAAATAATCACAAAATTAACTAGGCTGGAAAAGATATTTGAGATTATCAAATCCAGCCTATGAATAAAAATTATTCTTAGTAGTTTCATATGGGAAAGTACATCCATGATGGGAAGAAAAATTACAAATATTTGTATAATATAGAAATGTTCATACATGTATAAATGCACAGTAAATATAAAGCAAAGGCTTGGCAATCAGTAATTTCAAGCTGTTTGTGCAGTAGCTACTGCATGACCCCAGTAGGGTCATGTTCCATTTTGTATTGTCTTGAAATGTCCTCAAAAGATCCAAAGCTCATTAGCTTTTGTTGTTAATATTATTACCACCTTTTAATGACAGTTTACACCATGTCTACTTCTGTATGTATATACAGCGATGTGATTGCAGCACTGGACTGCTGGAAACTATGAACTATAACACATTTAATTAACAACACTGTAAAATATTCAGAATTACCCATACTCTAGCTCCTTCTTTCTCCATCTTTCACTGCTTTCCAGGACTGTATGAGGAATTGGATGGTTGAAAAAGAAATTGAGGGATTTTTTGGGGGCATTTGATTGTTTTTGTCTTGTTTACACAAAGTGCTTAAAAGTCATTTCAATTTCTTTGTAAATTACAAACTGACGTAGATCGTCGTGTAAAATCTTTGCAAACAATTCAACAGTAATGTAACTGGCACTTTGTGGTTTGAGGGAAGCAGTACATCTGGGAGGAAAAGTGTTTGTTTCCATTGAGAAGGACATGCTGTGATGTAGTATAAAGATTTTCTAGAAGAATGGACTTCTCTGTTGTACTTGCAAGCAGAAAAGCATTATTTTGTTTTTGTTTGCTCTATTAATCTTACATACTGTACTTAGCCTGTCAAAATCTTCTTTTAGAGTTCTCTCCATGACCTGTGAAACATGACACGTGAACCATGAAAATCAGACTCGTGTGTACTGAGTTACTTTGTGGTACTGGTGGTTCTTTTGTAAGTTCAGCTAATACAGCTTCACAGGTCAGCTGTGGGTTATAATTGAGTTAGATCATGTCCTTGTGGCTTTGAAACAGCAGATCATGCAGCAAAACCTTAACAGTTCTAACACTTGTAACACACTAAAACCAGTCACAAGTAACAATAGCTTGAACTATTTCAAGTGGTGTCTTACCTCGCGGGTGCTACAAGTTGTTACTTTAAATGTAGGCATAGGTTTGTTCAGAAATATTTGTATTTATAGAAACAATTTTTATAGGCGAATAGATGCTGTTACATTTGCAGTTGCCTCATATGGTGTGGTATAATCAATGTAATGCAAAACTTTGCTTATATTCAATGAAGATGGAAGAATGTATTGCAGGTTTAGAAAAGAAAAACGCCATATTTTGGCAAAGAATGGATTATATTTAATTTAGGCCATGCTTGGAAAATATGAAGTTTTAACTCATGCAATATGAGGTCTGGGAAGAGTTCCATATTCTATAGAACCAGCTCCGTCAGTTGTGATGCTCTTTTTCAAAATGATGCTTCTAGCAGAAATAAGCTGTGGTCCTCATTAAAGTCCTTCCCTCCAGTAGGATAAGTTTATATGATCAGTCCTATAGATTTTTTATGGATTAGTTTCACTAGTTCTCACAGATGAGTCTCACTGTTTCTTGGGAAGCAACACAACACTGGCTCCAAATTTCCCTCCCAGTGCTGTATACCTGCAGTGCAAATTGCTTAGCAGTGAGAGCTTTGCCTTGAAAAGCCAAAATTACAGTGTTAGTGATCCGGAGTGGGAATCCTTGTGACGTGAAACACACCTATTTGCAGAGCATTATCTGCTCTGCAGACAGTGGGCGTGCCAAGTGTTGTTTGCCACTGTGTTTCCAAACTGGGATTGCAATGTCTGCAGGGAGTGAGCCGCTGGCATTGCAAGAACAGCTGGATGAGCGTGTCCCAGGAGGAGGCAGTGCAGAGAGCGCTGCTGTGGGGCTTATAGCACCTCCAGGCCACCAGTGGGCCTCACCAGTGGAAAAAAAGACTCTACAACTATTAAGAATTAGTTGAAGAGTAGGTTTGTATCTTTTTGTTGGCACTGGCACCGGGCGCAATGCAGGATCTTTCCAAAGGCATGCACGCATGCTTTCCATCTTGCTGTTGCTGAGGCAAAGGCTTTGCCTCCTCTTGCAAGCCCAGCAAATGTTGAGCAGGATTCCTTGTTCAGACTATTACCCCCTATTGATCACCTTTTGACTTTTAGTCCCCCTGTTTCAACTCCCACTGTGGTGTGGGTCATGTTCCACTGCGGGGAACTGCCAGAAGTTCTTTTAAACATGGATGGGCAGGAACGGAATTAAGCCGAACGAGACAAATGTGGTAGCTGAGAACTGTTTGTTGGTAACAAAATAAAACAAAATGAAAAGGAGTGGCCCTACTAAAGAGAGCTAGAAAATACAGAGCAAGAGGAAGAAAAATGGGAGGGAGAGAAAGAGAGGGAGGGGAGACAGAGGAAAAAGAGGATAGTACCAGCAGAGGTTGGGGAGTGCTGTCGATGTCCCGAGGCAGGGATGTGCACGAACAGGAGGTGAGGGGTGCTCGGGCAGGAGGTCTGGAATTCTGGAGAGGGTCACAGCAAGGATTGCAGCATCAGGGTTGGACATAGGGGGCAGGGACACAGAGATGAAACGGAGGGAGTTATTCAGGGAGGCAGGGCAAATGCCAGGGTAAATGCCAGGGTGAGCAAGAGCCAGCAAGGCAGGAGAGCCAAAAGGGAGGCTGTGGCCAGGGCAAAAGGCATAAGACTCCAAAAGCCCTGACTCGAAAGCAAGCCTACAAGAGACAAAACCCTAAGCTCCACAAGCACCCCAAGTGTTGCAGTTACTTTTTATGTCCCTGGCCTCTCCCAAAGCCTACCTGCTGGCAGGAGACTATCAGCCCAGCCCAACATTTTCCCATCTGACTGGAGAAGCCCCTCTGGGCAGTTCAGTGTCTCCTGCTGCCTGTCCCATGGGAGGTGTTGGCAGTCCAGTTCTCCCAGAGACAGGGCTTCTTTTAGTTTTGACCCATCCCCCATGTGCCTCTGACAAGCATTGTTGAGGTATATCAAAACTGAACTGGCCCCTCATGGTGTGTCAGCCTGCTCCAGGGCACACCATGTCTGCCAAGAGGGGCCATCAGCATAAAAATGGTCTCCTGCTTCAGCTAAAGCTCCACATACCGAACTGAGATGGAAAAAGAAGTTAAACCACTGCAACAAGTTAAAAGGATGGTCAGAGCTCCTACCTGGAGGCACAGCATGGGCTGGGTTTGTTGCTGCAGCCGGAGCTGTGTCACTCTAGGCTGTAGGTTTTGCTAGGCTTTGGATGCTCAGCTGTGGGGCCGACATGAAAAAAATACCTTCTGTAAAGATAGAAGCCTGCCCTGGAGGCAGAATTGTCTGCTAGCAGAGATGAAAGTTTCCCTGCTCTTGACTTGCCCTGAGGGTAGAGGCACACAGTGTCACTTCCAGCTCCACAGGAGCTCTGCACTGCACGGCTGCTGTGCCAGTCTTGCAATGCAAACTGCCTCCGCAGTAGGGATTCTCCTGTAGTACAGCAGGAAATACCCAGCAAAGGAATTCATTCTGGGTTCTGAGGAGCTGTGCAGCCCTGCCTCCATACGCGTACTTCCAGTTTTCAAAAAGTCTGGAGAGTAAAAGAGATGTGTTTCCCTGTTCTATCTCCAAAGTATAGTTGTCTCGTGTTTATCAGGGCACTATATGTTTGTAGCTTCAGCCTGTCTTGTATGATATGAACTTTGCTTTGATATTTATAGCTTGTCTAACAAAAAAAGAGAGACAAGCTTGAACTAAGGATATTCATTTATGAATTTAAAGGACATTTATTTCTTACTGTGTGAAAGAGGGCCTCACTGTGTTCTTCATTTGGTTTTATAACCTCTTGGATCATGCTGGCTATCAGAAATATCTGGATGCAGACTTGTGGGGCTGAGAAGAATTAGTTTATCCTTATGACATGACTATGTTTTACAAGAAGATGCTTATGATGATATCACTCTGCTGCTTTTAACGTAGAGGAGTGAATTAGCTTTCCTCACCTCTCTAGGTATCTGTACCATAAGGCTGCAAAAATCCCTGCGTTCCAGATTGCTGTTATTGGTATACTGTTTTTGTGGGCAGAAGTGCTTAGATTAACTGATTCACTCCTAGCTTGCTTTTGTCCACTAAAAAAATGAAGTATAGACATGACTTTTTTTTAAATTTTTGATTTTTTGTGTTTTTTTGTTTTAATACCCTTAATTGGTTTACTCAACTGGAAATAGACTAGATTAAAAATAAAATGAAACCAGGGTGGGTTATTTAGTCTTGGCTGCTCCATTTACATTATTTCAATTAAGTTTTAATGAAATTGTTAATTTTTAACCTGGATCAAAATGTTTGACCTGAGTGAATATTTTTAACTTGGAATCTGTACCCTATATTTTTAATCATGGCACTACACTTTAAGACTGGAGTTACAGAGTCTTTTGGATTATTTACTTGCTGAACTCAATAAAAAAATTGTAATAAATATCTGGGTTTATTAACAAAAGAAAGCAGTTAAAAGTAGGGGAAATTGTGCTTTATACAATGCTGCATTCATGCACACTATAGCATTGCTTTTGAACTATTACAGATGATATTTGTAGGTGTAAATATTTTTCACTATTTTTCTTTAGATGCTAACAAAGAAACAAATCTCTTGCAACAGAAGGAATTATTAATGCTTGAAAGTGGTTTAAATAACTTCAAAAATTTTCCCGTCTCAAAGACTTGACTTTGAAGAATGACTAAGTAAGGTATCATATAAGTGATGATTCACTGATTGCCAGCCAAATTATTAATTCCAGGAGCAGATCAGTCAAGAGACACAGTAAAGAAAGATGTGTGTGAAAAGTAATGTGATTTCAGTGATAACATAAAGAAGCAGAAAGCTTCACATACATTGACTGAGGCATTGTATCATGTGCTTTGTGTGTCAGCACTCTTGAGACAGTTTGTCCTCTCCAGCAAGAGAGGACTTTCTGTAGTTCTCTAAGTCCCAATTGCTATAGAACTGAGTCAGAATTTAGCTAAAATACTGAGTACCAGAGCCATGTAGGGGATCTTACTTCAGTGTGAAACGCAATTTGTTGGTGGGTGTGGGTTTTTTGTTTGTTTGTGGGTTTATTTGTTTGGGGTTTGTTTGGTTTGGTGTTTTTTTGTTGTTGTTTTTTGCAGGTAATAATTTAAACTGCAAGTAAAACTGTTTCAGAGACAAAAAAAAACATGACACGAGTATTTAAATAGGGGCTGTCCTACTGGGCAGAACTTGAGTTCTCATGAAAAAAAACAAAACAACCTATGTCTTTCACAGACTTTATATAACTTACTAAAACTGTGGTAAATTATTCTTTAGATTTTGTTCATGGTTTTAGCAAGAGCTGACATAGCTTTTCAAAAAGAGATCAACCCCAAAATTGCCTGTCTTGTGTACAAGCAAGCATAGGAGGTTTTTTTCTGCTCTCTACTTCCACCTGCTGAAAATGTTTCAGTCTCCAATCTAATCAGCTCTTTACTCCTCTTCAGGCCAGCTGTAGGAAATCAAAAGGAGATAACAGTGTAAGTCAAGTTCAGGAAGTTTCAAATCTGATCAGCATCTCTGTTTGGCTGCATCCTACGTCAGTGCCTACAGTAGTAAGTTTCTAAAATACAGGAAATTACTCTCTTGAGAATTAAATGTTCAAGAGATGTATCTCCATTTAAAAAATGTAGTTTGGGTTTGTTTTTTGGGGTTTTTGTTGTTGTTTTTGTGGGGGTTTTGTTTGTTTGTTTTTTAACTAGTGATAAGGTGCTGCTCTGTTTCTTGGGTATGTTACCAACCACATTCTCTCCATGAATGTTAAAATGATAAATGATTGTTGCCTTGTCAATAAGGGAGCACGAAATTTGGTTAGAATGTAGGAAAATATGATCTTTGCATTTTATTGTTGGATTTATTAGTTTTCTTCTTGCTTATGTAACTCATGTCTGTGCTTTTAACTGAAACTTGAAATTATAATGTAAATTCAGACCTCCAGTATCACAAATTACTGAGAAAGAAAAAAGCTGATTAGTGTGAAACTTGTGATAAAGTTGCACTGCCTGTGACTATTAGCTGAATTTAGAAGGGAATATTTCTATATAAATGTTTATTATTAAATACATACAAAATATATTTCATGATTTATGTCACTAACTTATATGAAAAGCCTTTAAGAGTTTTTCTCAGAGTGATTTTGGCATGGAAGTGAATATCAATACCAAAAGTGTGTTTCAGTATTTAACTGTTACTTATGAAGCTCTTATTTAGATTTGTTGTTTTACAGGACTAAGAGGTAGATGAAACTTTCAGTTTCCTGTATACGTGTGTATATTTCATTAAACCACTAATTTCATCAGTGGTTCTCAGCATATATATCTGAAATAGGATGTCAGATATGGGATAAATTTACAATTTTTATTTATCTCATAAAGTAGCTTTTATTCTTTAGCCTTTCCTAGTAGGGAATTGATCCAGTGTTTGATATGAGGTATCTTCAAAGTGTTACAAGTTATCAAGATAGCATTTCTGCTGTCATGTTATTATAGAATACTGCCTATCCAGTAGCACTGGCTTTGCTTTGGATTTCCAGAGGAGAATACTATGGGTAGTCTATAAGGACAGACATTAGAATTCACTGAAAAAGATGTCTGGACTTGTATTTCTGTGTATTTGTAAAGCACTGCAAATGAAAAAGCCTATTGAAATGATGTGATGGAATTTTGATAGTTTATGGTCAATAATGCCAAATGAACCCAATCATTAAAAACCTATCATGATATTTGTGTTCAAGGGGCTAATCCAAATCACGTGAATGGGCAAGAATGACAGTCTTTGTAATCTGCTCAAGGCAATCATCATCTCTCCTAAGGATAATTAATAGGCAGCCAAGGATCATCCCACTATGGTGCTTTCCTGGCTTCCTCGTTTGTTTGGGATGACACAGTATCATGCCTCTTATGCTCACCTCGTGTTTGCTGTGGATACCTGTGCTGATTACTCCTCTGCTGTTCCTCTCTGTTGGAGTTGAAACTGATTTTTTTTTTTTAGCACTGAAGCCTCTCCTTTTACCCATGGCAGCATGGAATCCTAGCACAGAGAGCTGTTCTTCTCTGAAATGCCTCCAGTATGCTTTTAAATTAAGGGGGGATTTTTAGTGTTCAGGGTGGTGTATCAACCCAATGAGAGGTTTTACAGCTAAATGGCTCTGAGGTTGATCTAGGAAATTATCACGAATCTCTACCCATTTCTATATGTTCTGAAGCAGTGAAAAAAATTATCAACTCAGTGTGTTTCATTCCTACTGCCAACAGCAAATTAATAAGGGTCATGGCTTGTGGATTTTTAACCCTCGTGGTGCCCTGCCTTGCACTAGAAAGATGTAAAACATCAGAAATTTATTTGTGAAGCAATGCAAATATGCATGTTGCTGGCTTGTTTTATAATGTTACAAGACCCATAAAAATCCTTGGAATGTATTTCTTGGTTGGGAGAAGTGAAGTTGCAAAGCTTCTGAAGTGGATATTAGTAAAACCTATTCAAGCACTGAAAAATCGTAAGGCAGAGTAGAAACCAGGACCTGGGAATTGACTGTAGACTTTATCAGCTGTTCATAAAATTCAGTTGGTCATTGAAAACAAAGGAAAAGATGAAGTTTACATAGTACAACATATGAATTGTCTCCTGACACTTAATATATATTCTGCAAAGCAGTAGTAGCATATTCGTGCAGGATATTATTGACTATGCTTTAGAAATCCCAGGTATTAAAAGCAAACTGATCTGTCATCCTGTCAGTGTATCCTTCCTCAATTACTTCTCAGTTCAGGGTTTTTCTTTTTACTTGTTCTCCAGCTCACTGCCAAATTTAAATAATTTTTAAAAAGGAATTTCCATAATTTTTTTCCAAAAAACCATTTTTGATTGAGTATAACTGTAGGTATAACTGTAGGTTTTCTTTTTGTTTCATCTAAATTTACATCCTTTTAAGTTCATCAGGTGTTGCAGAATTTTATGGTGCTGGTACCATCCTAGTATTACCGACTTGGAATCTCAGGGGAGTTTGCATACGTTCACAATTTTGGCTGATTTTTATAGTCCATTTCATCCTGTGCTTAGTATTTACTGTTTTAAAGTCACAAGTAGCACTTATGATTTAGGTTCTACCCAGACTGCATGCTTTTCTTTTACTCACCATTATTGCATTGTCTGCATGGTGAAAATAGTAACCTATAATTCTAACCTCTACCCTGGCAAAATCTGTGGATCTCATTTTTTGAGAACAAGAAATGTGGTTTAACAGGAAAGAGAATTCAGCAATCTGTGTTTTTCCATGAGAAATACATAGCAATTAAAACAAGCAAACAAAAATAACAAAACAACCAAACAAGAAGCAGACAAGTCCCATTCCATAACAGTTTGAATACTAAATTTTAGCTCCATTCTTGTAACTGATTTGAAAATTCCTGCAGACATACTCTTCAATCAAAACTGTACCTTCTACTGTTCAGTTTTTATTTAATATTGTTTTAATGTAAAATGAGACAGAGATTTGATCCTGTTGATGCAACTGAGATACAAATGGTGTGCTATAACTGCCAGAAACTTTTCAGATCTTTCAAATAGTAAACCACAAAAAGCTTTGGTCCCTGTTCCTGGTTACCAATTCTTAGTTACATGTGGCTCATCCATATGACTCATTCTCTTCTACAGATTTCAGTCATATATTTGGAATATATTACTTTTTAAGTTAATAAATTATGAGCACATGTTGTACAATATGCTTTGTATTTTAATTAAAAACAATAAACCATGTATCTGCATTCCTAGCTGCTACATTAGATTGAAAATGAAGAGCTGTGTTAGGGTGTTCTATGAGATAGAAGTGATACTGTAGAAAAGCCTGCATATATTATTTCAAATTTGATTTGTAATTTGGAAAAGTTATTATTGTTATTAATTTCTGCAAGAGGAAGCCAAGAGATTCATTTTTATGCCCTAAATCTTCCCTCTTCATCCTCTTATCATCAGTGTTTGCATCCAGAAGGAAAAGACTTTCCATCACCTGTAAATCTGGTGATCACAGTGAATTGCTTTTAAAAAAATTGTCCTATCTGGGTTCAAAAATAATTTAGCCATTAGTATGTTGCACTACCAACAACTTGTCATTGCTGGCCTAACCCACAGCTGAATCCACAGAAAGGAGAACAAAGGCATCAGCTCTATTTGGTTGTCTTTAAATTACTTTCTCATGTAACTACAGTATGAACAGCTGAAACATTGTATTACATAGCTCATAATGTCTGTGAAAAAAAATAAGAAAGTTTGAAAAAAATTGCTATTTTTTCTTTTAATTTGAGAAAATATCTAAGGAAATGCATCATTTTTTTACACATCTGTCTGTTGTCTTTTGCTTGCAATTATTTATTCCTTTCTATACCATCCCACCATTCTAATTACTTTGAGTAAAGGTTTTCCTATTTATCTAAGATCAAACCCTGCACCTTAAAGAAAGAATAACAACAGGAACTAACATGAAAGAAAGAATCAGGCCTTGTCTCTGTGTGTTAGCTTTGTGAAAATGTTCCTGGTGATTCTAAGCAACTTAATTACAGGAATATGAATGCAAAGTTATTTTATAAAATTACTAGCCCGTCATAGTAAATACACACCAGAATGAAAAAAAATTACCAGAATTATCTCTGTGGTTTGATGGCAGTGGCACACTAAGCCTTGAGTGCCCTTTTCCTTTTGGTAATGCTGCCATATATGTGATTATTCTTACAAGTAGCTTATCCTGGTGAATCTAAAGGAATGGATTGCATGGTGCTTCTGCGAAAGGAATGGATTGCACGGTGCTTCTGCATGTCCTAATAAAGTCTGGAAAATTTTTTGGCTAAATAATGAATGAATGAGGAGTTCAGAAATGTCCACGTGTCACTGTAGTTCCTCCTACAGCAAAGCAGAAATCAATTTAGATCTCTGTGGAGTGATGGGACACGTTTCTGTACAGCTGGGCAGTAAACATCCCAGTGTCTTGCAACATTTTTCATTTGTTTAAAGGTAATGTTAATAATCCACAATGAGGTTTTCAAATTAACTTGGTTTGTCTTCTGATGGCAGCAGTACTTTAATAATATTCTGGAAACTCTTAAAGGCATTCATTTTTCAAAACGTGTTCCTATTTCAGCAGAAACACAGGTCGCAGTACTGACTTTCGAATTAGAAAAAAGTTCTAGAAACTCATGGCATTTTTCAGTTTTAAAAATAGTGCATTAAAAGTTAGCCAACTGTTGAGTGAATGTTCATCAGTTTAAAATGCTGAACTTCTATAATCAGCCATTCAAAGAATATTATATTATCAAGATGGTAGCCCCTTATTATGGTGTTTAGCTAATGGACTGCAGCTCTTACAACTCTAATCATTAGTTTAGGGATTTGGTTATATAGAGAATGGGCACAAAATCCTTCTTTAATCTTCTTTCTTTCACTAAAATTGTGACCACTGTAGGATATTAAGGTAACAAAGTGATCTTTATAATGGTTTTGTGAAAGTCCGTTTTAGTGATATGAGTTAGGCAAATCTACTTTCTAGTCTTAGGATAGTAAATTAGATATTTGCAATTGATGAAGAAGCTGTTCACTGCATAGTAACCTTTTAATACAGTGGATTTGCTTTATGCAGACTTTATATAAAAAATAGAATCTTTCATATTAAAACAATGTTCTTGTCCAATAGGTAATATAATTCTTGTATCTCTGACATAAAAGTAAAAATAGCTTTGATTTTTCAGAATTTGTGGCTGCTTAACTCTGGTAATTCTTAAGTTTTCTGTAGCTGTTTTTTAACCAATTTAATATTTACATGTGGGCCCTTCATCTGGTAAGTGGCAGCACAATACAGATAATAGTCTCAGTTATGACAAATCTAAATTTTTCAGTGTACTGTAAGAGAAAAATATGCTTGTAATTTCTGTCATTTTGGCTCTGATCCTGGTAAAGATTGACTTTGTCTTATCATATATAGTTACTGAAGTAGACGTGTTGATGTTTCTGCATATGTGGCAGCTAAATCAGAACCGAGTAAATTTCACAGGTTTTAATTTAATTTTATCTTAGCTAGATTTTTTTTTTTTTTGGCTACTGTTTTTGCCTGTTCTTCCCTAGTATTTAAGCAGTTTGATTTCAGTCATTGCGATGCCTGAAGGCAGAAGTAAACCCTCCTAGTCACTACTGGGGTTCTGCTGGGCTCCATTTCAGGGCCTGTTCTCTTCAGCATCTTCATCAATGGCTTGGACAGAGGCTTGAAGGAATATTGAGAAAGCAGGCAATGGTACTGAATTGAGAGGAGCTGCTGACTCCCTCAAAGGCAGAGAGACCCTGCAGGGAGGCCTTAATAAATTAGAGAGATGGGCAATCATGATGGAGTTTAAGAAACACAAGCTCTGGATTTTGCAACTGGGATAGGGCAACCCTGGCTGTATGGGCAGACTGGGCATGAGAGGCTGGAGAGCAGCGCTGGGCAAAGGGCCCTGGGGATCCTGGTCCGTGGAAAGCTGAACGTGAGCCAGCAGTGCCCTGGCAGCCAGGAGGGCCAACCCTGTCCTGGGGGCACCAGGCCCAGCATGGCCAGCTGGGCAAGGGAGGGGACTGTCCCCTCTGCCCTGCACTGGGGCGGCCTCACCTCCAGTGCTGGGGGCAGGTTGGGGTAAAAAAGGCATGAAACCATTAGAGAGGGTCCAGAGGAGGGCCGCTAGGATATTGAAGGGTTAGAGAGGAAGCCTTATCAGAAGCTGACCTGACGTTGTGTCAGAAGTTTAGGTTGGATATCAGGAAAAGGTCCTTTTGGGCACTGAAACTGGCTCCCCAGGGCAGTGGTCACAGCACCAAGCCTGACAGAGTGCAAGAACTTTTGAACATTGATGTCAGGAACATGGTGTGATTTTTGAGGCCAGGAGTTTGACATTGATGATTCTTGTAGTTCCCTTCCAACTCAGAATATTCTACAATTATCTGATATTGTGGTGTATTTTATATGAATATAGCTACCTTACACCTTCTTTCTTTAAACTTGATAATGTAATCTTATCTTCTGTGACTGAAGCAAAAAGAAATTTTAAATTTCTTATTTTGAATAAGAAAGCACAGAGTAAATAAATATCACAAAGTTAATATTGAAGAAAAAAATTGTCACTATTAATATGAACATGAAGAGAAAGAAGTAGGAGTTTCATCAAATCATGAGTCACAATTTGCTCGTTTTATTCAGCACATTTCAGTCATTCCAGAAGTCATAACACAACAATACAAGCAGTAACAGAAGTATTAAATATTTAGGCATTAGACATGTCTGAGAAGCAAGTTGGTTAGCTTTGTGTAGACTGTGGATGGCGAAACTGAGGAACAAAAGCTGTTCCAAATCACCTGCAGAGACAGAGTTCATTCTGATAATACAGAGTAAAACCTCTCAGGCTCAGCTGCCATCTTCTTTGTGCTGAAGCTTGCACAGCACATTCAGAATTCCTCTATTAGCATAAGAAGTACGTGTGTTAGTTTGCCAGTTGTGAAATCTGTCCTGGAGCAGGAGCCCAACTCAATGATATTGATGGGTTCCTTCCAACTCAGCATGTTCTATGATTCCTGTTCTTGGTACTTTTACTGTAATTTGCTTTGTTTGCTCTGCCATTAATCTTTTTGGATCCATGAGACCACTCATAATGAATTGTATTTCGTAAGAGTAGGGGCACAAGAATCTGTGATTGCAGTTGATAATTTGTTTGTGATCAAGTATTTGATGAACTTAAGCTTATGTGGCATTTTTTTGATAAACATTGCACCATGCTTCTCCAAATAGATTATTTCCATCCAGAGTAAGTGGAAACATTTGGATAACACAAAAGCAAGCAAGTCAAACTTTGTGGTTAAGTTGTTTAATTAATGTGCTTATGCAGACTAATACTCAAAAATTCTACCACTAGCTTCCTAAGGCTCCTAGCATGCCTGGATGCCTTTATTAATATCCAGGACATAGTGAACAAAGAACAGTTCAATAATGCTATTTTGGACAATGATGTAATTCAGTCAAAATTAGACTTTTCTATTGGTTTGGCAGAGACTGAAACTCTTTTCAGGCAGTAGTTCCCAGGTATGTGATGTGCATGCTGCTGTCCTGGCAGGCAGGAGCAGCACTGCCTGGAAAGCAGTTGAAGAAAGGTGGTTGAGTGATCAGAAGTGTGGCTGAGCTTTTATTGTTAATATTCCACCGTGTCAGCATGAAATATGAATGTATTGTTTAAGATCCTTTTAAAAAATAATAATAAAGTAATTGAAGTTCCAACCAATCTAAAGGTGTTAAGCTTTCAAAGAAAGAGATCAAGCTTTTTTTTTATAGCAAATGTGAAATTCAGATGGGTCCACATCAGCAGTGTGCCAAACTTAGCGTTGTGCATTAGAATGGTCTACAAGAATTTTATGCTTTCCCATTTGAGAAAAGAAGTGTGGGTATAAGGGAAAATTGTTGCCTTGTTCAGACTCATGGTATTGTAAAAATCCCGAGGAGTTTTTGAGCATAATACATTTGGAACTGAGAAAGAAATACCAAAGAAGTTAGATTGGTTTGTAATAGAGCTGAGAATATTCACACATTTTGTGGAGTACGTATTTTACACATCATATAATTGGAAACAGAATTATAGGGTGAACTGCAAGTCATGGAAAAAGAATTATAGTGATTTGAACATGCTGTAACTCTTTCTGAGGGTGGAAAGTAATAGAACTATCAAACTGAACAACAAAAAAACCTGAATTTCTTGTATTACAGTTAAAAAGAAACATTCAAGTTTTATTCTTCAGCACAAATAGCAAATTTTAAGAATGCACATTTAAAAGGAGAAAAAAAAATCCCAGATAAATTGAGTAAGTTGAAGTGTAAAACACTTATGTATATTTTTCAGGCTGGTAACAGTAAGAAATGGTACAGCAGGACCTTAGAAAGAACATAAATGTCACTATGGAGAGGGGTGGTCTTTGTAAACGTTTCCAAGAACAAGGATTGGTATGATTTAAAAACATTTAATGACAAAGAAAATGAAACAAAAGAACTGGTTTTAGTGTTACACATACATAGCTCCTGAAACTAAGTGCATAAAATATTATCCTAAGCTTGACCAGTGAGTGTGTGTTTTGATCTTGTGCGTACTGCAAACAGTTTTTTCACCAGTGTATTCAGGCACTGCATAGAATACCTTGTGCTTGACTGGAGTGTATTTTTTAGATAGATCTCTGCTTTTCATTTGAAGACATCAAGAGTTAGAAAATGAATTGCTTTTCTTGGTAGGTTTTTCCTAATAGTTACTTTGAATTTTTCTGGCTTTGGCTTCCAGCTATGGAGCTGTATTAAGCCTTTTTGTGCTGGAGACCTGTAGAAGCCCATATTTTTTCTCTTTGGAAGTGCTCGTATACTGCTGTCAAGTCACCTTTCAAATTGTCTTTGATGAACTGAGCAGACTGACACCTCTGAACATTTTTACAAGCAACAGTGAAATACATTTTTTACCTTCCTCTGAATGGCTTGAGATCGTTCTTTAAAATGCCAGCACTCAATATCATTTACCATCCTACCATTTTTTAGCTCATCACCCATAATTTTCTAATTTATTAATGATTGATATGTTGTATAATATAATCCCTAAATATAACTTCCAAGGAATCATAGTTATATTTATATTTGACTAATAACTTTTGCTTGAAAGCTGCTTTAGGCGTATATCTCCTAATCCATTCTAAATTCAAATTAGTCTAAGCTTTGGCAATACTGTATAGATGTAATAAAATTATCACAGAATGTCTTGGATTGGAAGGGACCTTAAAGATCATCCAGTTCCAACCCCCCCGTTATGGGCAGGGACATCTTCCACTACACCAGACTATTCAGATCTCCACCCAACGTGGCCTTAAATCTTTCCAAGGATAGCAAATCCACAGCTTTCTCTAAGCAATCTGTCCCAGTGCCTCACCACTCTCACAGAGAAGATTTTTTTTCTAATACTCAATCTAAACCTACTCTAGAACTGGTATCTTGAGTTCCACAATAGGTAGGTGTCAGTATATCCAATATTTTTTTTGTTGTCATTGCTTGGATCTAAGGATTTTCAGTATCATTCATTACTTTAGCAAGGCTTAAAGGGTCAAACACTTATTAATTGTATTTCCACAATTCCTTACTGTCACCTGCATTTTTTATCAGTATCCTAGATGTACCAGAAAATGTAACGATTATGATGCATCTCAGGATCACATCACGAGCTTTAAGAACAAAGCAAACACTATATTTAGACTGTAGACTGATCTCTCCTAATATCTTAACCTCTTCAACAGCTTCTTATAAACAGATACTGAAGGAGTGAAGCAGAACAGAATGATCCTTTCTTTACACACGCACTCAATGGCATTAACAATTTCCTGAGGAATTGCATTCCAGATCACTGCGCTTAATAGCCACTAATGGATTTATCATGCCTTTCCTAGAGACCTGAAATATCTGGCTTTTGTTGTGCTCACTAAGATATTCCAACAGGTCACAGCAAAGACTGTATCACCCTTTTCAGATTGTTAAAAAGCAGTATTAATGCTTAATAAAGCTGTTAGAAATCTTATTCAACAAGACACAGTCTGGGTTAACAGTTTGTTTCTTTATGTTGGTGGTTTTGTTTTCGATTTTGGGGGTTTTTTTGTTACTGCAGTGAGTGGGCAAGAGCCTTACCCACAATAAAGTTTCTTGTAGCTTTTAGGATCTATAAAATCTTAGAGCTGTTGAAGGGAAATAAAAATACAAAATATTTATAATATAAATACGTAACATACAATATATGTACAACATAATACAAAAATATTTATAATATATTTATAGTTGTCTTTGTGGCCTAGAACACCAAACTAGGATAGTTTACGCTATCAGTCTCACTCACTGTATCTTTCTGATCTTTTTGTTGTTGTAGTGAAGAATTACTGAGAGAGAAAACAAAAAATGGGTGCTTAAGGAGGGAAGAGGGCAAATAGCACTCATAGAGAAATCTCTTGTTGCAAATCCAGCCTCAAACTTAGTCCACTCTGATGCTTGGAATGACAACCAATAAAAAGAGACGATAGTGGGTCCCACCCAGAGGCATCTTCCAGCAGTTTTATATTTTGATTAGTTATTTCACATTGATGAAACCTGTCCTACTTAAGATTAGCTAAAATTGTCCCCAGATCACCAAAAATATAATCAGAAGAGCTGTAATGGTGGTAGTGAATCTTCCCAGGCTTCCCAATTAGTCTGTACAGTGCTTTTGGACCATTAACGATTGTGGGATGAGGCGAGTGGGTGGGACTGTGAAAGAAAGTGAGACCAGCTCTATCTGTGCCTTTTGATACAGCTGCCCCAGATGCTGATGCTCCACAGTGCTGTACATTAGCTTCACACCTGTCAGTGGTTGATTTCAAGTTGAAGTTTTGGCACCCTTGACTTCATGAAGTGTCTTTAACTTCATTTCAAATAATGACCATAAGCCCAGGCTTGAAATGAGACCTATGCTCCTTAAATTAAGGTTTCTGAGCCTCCCGATGGTAGCAATCTGTTTAACGTTGCACACCTGGAAAAATTAATCAATAACGTTTTCTTCTTCTGCTGTATTGCTTTTCAAACTCATTCCAATTCTGCTGGTAGACTTTACCCAAGATCAGGAATCTGTTGAAGCCTGGAAATGAAAATTGGGTACTCAGAGCTGCTCTCAGCTATCTTTGATAACTTTTGCTAACTACAGCACTAATTTCATCCCTCGCTTTCTCAGATTTCAATTCCGAACCCAGCCTTCAGTGAGGTGGCAGAATAAGAGCTAAACTAAAAATTAAAACTAAGACACTTTTATCTCCTGATGTCAGCTGTCAGCTTTGCTCATCAGCCTGATAGGATTTAGCAATGGTACGGGGCTGCACAGCTCCAGTCTCTCTAAACCTGAACATTAACCTCAGTTCTATCTCTTATCTTTTAATACAGACTTGACATCCACTTTTGCCTCTTCTAAAACTGGAAATAAGATATTCAAGTCATCTGCTGGTTAATCAGCCAGTCTCTGTGGCTCTTACTTTCCTTAAGTTTTTCAGTCTTCATTTACAGTGGGAATACCTGCTGAGACTAAGGTGTGTCCATGTTTTAGCAGTTAGCAGCATTGTTTGGTTTTATTTTGTAAAGTCGTTACTAATGTCTAGTGCTAATACTGTTTGTTTGCCTCCCATTAATATCCTTAATGGATTTTACAGTGGTTTAATCTCCCTTGTTTCATCCTTCAAGCTGAACCTTTTTTTGATGATGAATGGCTTTCCCAAGTTAAGGAATTACTATGTTCGGTGCTTGCAGATTGCACTGAAAGGATGGCATTTTACAAACTTCTGGCAGCTTATTATTCACATGTCCTACTGTGCCATCTGTGTTTTGAGCTGATTTTTATTTTGCTTTTCTAAGAATTTAGAGTGAGTAGCTGGATTTTTCTGTGTTGGTCTACACCAAACTCCGTAAAATCCACAGTGCCATTCACTGACTTGCAAACCTATAGCTGTTGCTGTCAGTCCAGGGTTGTTACAGGAGCTCACAGATCAACCATATCCAACTCCATCCATAGGTGTAGCTCCTGCCCTGCTTGTTCCAAACAGTCTCATGGGTGTTGGGAACCTCTCTGACCCCTGAGGTTGGTTGGAAATGCAAAGCACTGCATATGTGGACACCCACATCTGCTCCCCAAAGCTAGTTACAGTACTTTCTCAAATGATAAGGAAAGTGTAACTCTCTGTGGCCAAGTAAATATCAATAGGGTGGTAAAAATAAATTAAAAAAAAAAAAAGCTTTAACTTTTTGAACCAATAGCATATTGGTACATATTGCAAATGACCAGTATTATCCAATAATAAAATTGTGTTTGGAACAATGCTGTGCCTTTAATCTGTTTAAATGTACAACTTGTACATAAAAAAAAAAAAAAAAAATAAAAAAANCAGTGAAAATAGGCTTGTTTCCCACTTTTGAGAAAAAAATACCACCCTAGATTTATAAATGTCCGTTTTTACGTTTTTGTATAATGTCATTTTCATTAGTATTAAACAGAGTGGGGATTTTTTCTGAGACAAAAAAAAAAACCAGTAATTTTATCTGCAAATCAGTTTAAGGGAATACCTGAAATGCTGGTGAATTGGAAGTGTCATCAATGTATGCTTTGAAATGTCAGTGCCAAATTACAATGAAGAAACATTATTTTAGCAAAATGAAGTAACATTACACGATCTAATGAGAGTTTCCCAATGAAGATATATGATTTTAGCATAAAGAATTATCACTTCTACTGTCAGGACTGGAAAGAATTGAAAATCCTACTTTTGTGAGAAAAAACCAAATGATTTTTCTCTGAAGAATTTTTCAGTTGCATTTTTATAAAAGGCATGAAGGAAGGTATTTGCAGTGCCAATAATGTGTAAAATCATGCAATAATTGTTTCTTTTTTAAACCAAAAAGACATGTAATTTGAAGTATTAGTTTTTGTGGTACAGGAGTCTATTTATTCAAGTAGGATATTGTCTTCTTGAAAACTTGACTGTAAAAAGTAATGTTTAATTTCTGGTTGAAATGGACTTTTTTTGGTTTTGTCATTGTGTGATTAATTTCTCATGTGCTTTAGTTCTTTCCTTCAGAGTGTTAGTATAGATGAAGAGAAAATGAAACATTCCTTGGAAATAATAAGTTGTCAGATTTTGCTTTTGTTTCCCGTGTGGCATATGGACATGTTTAAAACATAAACTAATGCTGCTGGAGAATGCTTTTAGAATATAGATAGGTCAGACAAAAACATTTTCAAAACTAATTGTGTCCAAAGTGTGCGAAGATAAATGGTTCATTCTCAAATTTTATCTTCTTCAGATTCATAAATTCCACTAGCAGACACAAAGCTATATTGCAAAGGGTTGCGTTTTTTAGCAGCATCTGTCAAGCCAAGAGATGGGAGTCTGATAACAAGACCAGTTACTCCAGTGCTGAAATAGAATGTAGGAAGCTGATTTTAGGTACTTATTTTCTATAAGTCTTGAGTCTTACATTAAACTTGCCCTATAGACATCTGCATATGTGATAAGGAACTCTTCAGATAAATACCAGTACATGTCAGGAATGTTGAACCTATGGAAAAATTCCCTCATGATTTAATCTGTTATCATTTAGTATTGCTGATGCTAAAACCATCAAACACACTTTTTTTGGGGAGGGGCGGGGGGGAAAAAACCATAAACTTGAAATGCAGAAGGAGGTATATGAACAAGTCACTATTAATCCAGTTATGATGAACTAAGGAGGTATTTTCATTCCGTACATGCTAAAGTATGCTAACCAGCAAAGGAAGGTCAAAGAAAGTCTACTCTGATTTAAAAAATGCTAGAAAAATGTCAACAATTGATGAGGAGAAGACTGAAGTATTTAACAACTTTGTGCCTCAGTCTTCACTGGCAACCTCTTTTCTCATACTTCTCAAGTGGATGGACAGCAGAATGTGGGCTAGGGGAGCCAAGTCCCTCTTTCTGTAAGAACAGGTTTATGACCATGTGAGGAACCTGAATATACCTAAAGCCTGGTGAATATCCATCCCAGAGTCCTGAAGGAATTGGCGAATGTAGTTTTCAAGCCAGTTTCTGTGATATTTGCAAAGTCATGCAAGTCAGGTGAAGTCAGGTTAGTGAAAAAAGGGAAGATAGTACCCATTTTTAAAAGGGGTAGAAAGGAGGACCCTGAGAATGACCTGACCTCTTTACCTGGGAAGAGCATGGAACAGACCCTCCTAGAAGCTGTGCTAAGACATGTAGAGGACAGGGAGGTGATGCAAGACAGCCAGCACAGCTTCACCAAGCACAAGTCCTGCCTGACCCACCCAGTGGCCCTCTGTCCATCAGTGGACAAGGGGAGGGCTTGCTGTAGGCAAATGTCAATGCCTACACATGTCATTTATCTGGAGTTCTGTAAAGTCTTTGACACGGCCCCCCACAACATCCTTCTCTCTAAATTGGAGAGGAATAGTTTTGATGAGTTAATGATTATATGGATATCCTTAACTATATCCTCAATTCAGCCCAGGAAGGTTTCTCTCATAGTTGAAAAAACAGGATTTTTTTTTTTCTGAAAATCATAAACATCCAGTTTTTGCTTTACATATATATGCTTTGTGTCGAGAACAGTGTGACAGCCAAAACTTTTGGAGGTCTCACAATGTTCCAATTCACACAGGTCTGAAAGCATCCTGTTTTGCAATTAACCTAACATATATATTCCCAGGCTACCACTGAATAACAGCAAAAATTTCAAAGTTGCATTCAGTTAGTGCTTTGGCAGCTTAGACATTTTCTCACAGTTTCATTCAGCTGGTAGACAGTGGTATATGATAGTTTCTTTCCAAACAGAAGGAGAGAATGATCTTCTTTCCTTTCTATGTATTTCTGATAATAGCCAAAGAATAGGGACTCTACTCAACGTATATATTAAAAAGGCTGATTTTTGCCAGCAGAGAAATTGGATCTAAATCACTAAAAAGGAAGTTTAAAGATATATGAGAAGTTTTGTGTGGAAAATTCAAAACCGGTGAGGATTATCATCTGTTGTGGTTGCTTGTTTTAACTTTTGATTAGATATTTTTTGTAGTACTGACTAATAGAACGGTTTGGGTTGTAAGAGACCTTAAAGATTGTCTTGTTCCAGCCCCCCTGCCATGAGCAGGGACACGTTCCACTAGGTTGCTCAAGTCAGGTCTCATGGTGTCCATAATTGGCATGGACAGCTTATACTGCTCTTATCTGTAGGTTTGATGAAGGCGGCAGTAATTAGGACAAATGGAACAACAGGGAA
Organism: Cyanoderma ruficeps; assembly: GCA_008694505.1. Taxonomy (NCBI): domain Eukaryota; kingdom Metazoa; phylum Chordata; class Aves; order Passeriformes; family Timaliidae; genus Cyanoderma; species Cyanoderma ruficeps. The sequence goes on along the minus strand of VZDJ01000057.1, from coordinate 2,892,357 downwards.
TACATAATTCTGTTCTTGGAAGTGTCTCAATTTACTTTGATAAATGAGATACAGAGAAAAGCCTGACTCATCTGGAAATAAGAAGTGTGGTGAGGAATGCTAGATAAAGCTCTAAAAAAGTAAATGTCATTTTATGTCCCTAAGCTTGGGGTAAAAATGACCATGGGATATCAGCTGTCTGTTCTTCACATGCAGAAAGTCACTGTGTTTCTTACTGTTGTGGGGAAAGATCTTGAAAGATATGAAGGAGAAGTTATGAGAGAACTAAGAATAAAAGCATGTCAGGTCTGGGACTAATAAAACTTGGCATACAATTTAAAATACTCTTTCTTATTGCAATATTGATTCATAAAGCAGACTTGGAGCTGACCAAGTTCAGATAAAATATGGAGATACAAGCAGTAAAAGCATCTGATAGTTTGGTTTAGCTGTGTTATATTAGGGATCCATGACATCAGAGTCAAGAGTGGACTTGGAGACTTACTGGTACAGCCTCGTGCAATCTGAGAGCAGAGAAACCCTGCACCCAGAGCTGTAAAATCACTGTGTGGAGCAGGGAGCACAGGGCAATATCAGGCAGGAAGGGATCTCAGGGGGTCCATCTCCATCCTGCTGTGAACAGCAGAATCAGCTCTGAGGTCAGATCAGATTCTTGAGGGTTTTATCTCATTGGGGCTGTCAAAATCCCCAGGATGAAGAGAGTGCACAGCCTCTCCCAGTAATCAGCTCCACTCCATGACTATTCTCTAGGAATTGTACTGGAAGGTATGCTTGGCACTAGTGGGCTGTATTAGAAGGGAAAGGAAACAGGTAAAGATTCTATATGGAACTGTAAGATACAGTGTTGCAAGTAGAAATGTAAACCCAAAAGATGTTTGAAATGCTGGCACACCTGCGCATTTTGAGCAAAATAGGAGTGATGAGGATGCCTGCCCTTCCAAGGATTTACCATCCGCTATTTGCAAATGACTCCATCTGGTTTAATGCCAGGGGAGTGCCAAGAAAATAAAGGTTTATTCACCATCTGTCACTCCCACGTGTGTGCTTTTGAAGGTGCTTTTGAATTTGATGATATTGATTCACAGCTCAGTCCAGTACATGAGTCATCATGAAACTGAGGACTTGAAACATAAATAGAAAAATACAATATTAAGTTTTTATCTTGTGGAGTTTCAAGTACTGAGGCCACTATTTTCCTGATAAGGAAAACTCCAGTTTGTGTGATACTTAGGAGTAGTAAATAGTGGTATTATGACTGTATTTTATTCATTTATGGATACCCTGAATGGAAAGCAAGACAAAATAAATAGCTTGACATAGCAAATCTCATCTTCAGAACCTGACCAGGATATTAACGGGGGAGGGGAGGGGGGTGGGAATTCTGTGTTCTGTGAAACATCTGCACACACTCCAGTCTTAAATTTAAATATTAAAAATTAACCCAAAATGTAGTTGCAGAAATTTCAGGTTCTGCTTAGGTATAGGAGGGTGTCGCACAAGGAAGATTTTGTGCTAGACTTCAGCAGTTTCTGTTAGAATCATAACTTTAAGTCATCCTGGGTATCACCAAATATAAGTTTTTCTAAGTCTTTCCTCATGTTCTTATCACTAAGTATTGGGAAGAACTTGCTCATAAGGTTTTTAGCAGCCTACTACTCATTGTAGATCCCATTTGTTGAGTTGTGGCTGCATCCATTATTTCAGCACTGTTAATGAGCCTCTCTGATTGAGACTTTGATTTTGGTGTGTAATGCTCAAATTTAGTAGAAGGACAGTCCTCTAGAATACAAGTATATAAATAATATCCTGAAGAGCAAGTATTCATTTACATGGAATAGGTGGTTGATGGTGTTTAATGGACTTTCAGACAATTGCAACTCCAGTAAATAGTTTTGATCCTCCCAGCAGTTGTAATATTCTTTCCTAATGATTAGGGTGAATAAGTTCAGCCATCATCAAACTTCAAATAAAGCTGAGTTGAAATCTGCAATGATTACATGAAGCACTCTTGGTTCTTTCCAGGGAATCCAATAAGGTTGAGCATGGAGGAGGTTTCTATTTGTCTGTCTAGTTGCTGCATCCTAGGCCTTATACTTAAAAGCTTGGTAGCTCCATCTAGGATAAGGAATCCCTATAGATTCATGAGGCTCTAAGACAGGTAGTTTCCTCTCAGAGTCACAGCAATGATGAGAAGTGTGCCTTACCTGCTGTCCTGGTGATCTCTTAGTCTTTCTCTTACTCTCTTCCATGACAGGATTCTGTGTTAACAGTATGAAAGTTCAGTATCTGCAGTACATTGCAGGCCAGTCATGCTCTGGGATGATACTAGAAGTAAGTGGAGTGTCTCAGGAGAAGTGCCAGGGGATGGTCAGCTACTGTCTTCTCAGGAAGGAATGGAAATATGTGGATACAACCCTGCAGAACCTTAGTTAGAGACACTTGTTCAGCAGTGCATACTAAGATCATTCTCATTTGACTTTGCGAATAGGTACTGGACACCTTCACTTCTGCCTAGACCCACACACATTTCCACAGTACCAAAATGATCCAAAACTGAGGCCAGAGGCTTGAATATACTTTGACTGAAGAGTTGGAGGACCATGACTATGCACAGGAGATGTGTGTGTATAAGTTTATGTGTACACAAACATGTGCATGGCTATAATTGAAAGACACAACCTGCTTTTTGAATTCTGCTTTTCCTGCCTTACTCCTAGGATAGGAAAGTCTAGGTCAAGTAGTTCCCAGTAGCCACAAGTATCTATGGGTGAGAATGCTATTTAAATAAAAGAGGAGCTGATGCTTAAGGCACTATATTTTAATTAGAAGTCTCAAAATGCCACCTTTGCTAATAATTTCATATGACCTTGAGCAAACTGTACTTATCATAAGTGAACAGTTCTTAATTTTACACACATTCCTCATCATGAAGCTTAACTGGACCATTTTAATGATCAGTGTGAAGAAAATTGTCATTGAACAGAGATGGGGTTAAACAGCTGCTCACATTCTAAAGAAAAAAGAAGGGTAACATTTGTTAATATTCTCTTAATGTCACATATCTGTGGCTTTCCATCTGCAAAGTGTGGATAAAGGGCTTTTTTTATTTAATTTGTTTTGCCCAGTCAGACTCCAGCCCTGCTACTTACATCAGCTAAATATGTAAAAATATTTAAACCTACATGGTTTAAAGATCTACTGATCTTGACTGATCAGTCAAGAAGTTCTTACAGGGTCAGGTGTTAGTTTCTGAGCCCTTAGAAAACGTATTTGGTATAGCAATTACTTAATATGTGTACAAGACTAGACACTGCAGCAGTGGAGCCACAGCATCTGTATTTACAATTTTAATCCAAGTAATCCTTCAGCTCTCACCTGTACGATATAATGAAATTCCAAAACACCAGTTTTGTTAAAAGAACAAACCAATACAATAGTTAGAGCGAAATGAACCCCAGATTGTTCATCTAACTAGGTTAGCTATTGTAACCTGCTGGAGGCTTATTTTCATCCCCCAAAGAAAGCAGTGATTCACAAGGGTCTGCAGAAGTCATGCCTTGAAGAAAATTGCCTGTCAAAAGAATAAGAGTGTGTATTTTACTGTGTGGAATCTGGTTTACATTCTATAGGAGTTTCCCAGGACGTTCCCTTTGTAATTTTTGGACCTGAGTTAATGTAAAAATCTTTTAAAATTTGCATCTCAATTGAAGCCCTTAAGTAGATGTTTAGACTTAACAGGAGGAAAGACCAGGTTCTTGCAAAAATACTTTATTGTTCTTTTGATGAATAGAAATGTGTATTTTCTTGACACTCTGTAACTTTCACAGAAAAAGGCCCAGAAACATTTGGGGGAACTGTTTCTTAAAGGGATGTTTGGTGATTTTTTTTTTTTGAGTGCAGAGCAGTAGTTAATTTTGTTATTTCCCCGAGGAGGACGATTTGATGAAGTAGTTCTCAGAGGCAGTTGTAAAACTATTTTGTTGATGACATTACTCATTCTTCCCAAGTTTCCTAAAGCATGCCTTTTTGACCTATACACTTGTTCTTTCCTTCCTGTGGTTCTTGGAGGGATTTGTAATGCACAGTGTACATTTCAGTGGCAGGAAATGTTGTCAGTTTCTAGATGAGGAAGCATAATAACACTTCATCATATTATGTTTGGTAAGCACAAAGCTCCAAGGGAGATACAGCTAGCCCCATGAAGTACAAATGAAATATTTGGGATCATGCTAAACGGCAACTTCACAAAATACAGCCACTGCATAAGAAATAATACTTTCTGTGCAAGTGTTTGAGTCTGCTTGTTTCATCAAATAAAAATAAAGGGGAAAAAAAAATCAGAACCCCTTAAGCTTTGAGGAGCACTAGAAAGTGAGGGTACAAAACCAGACTGTTGCTCAGTTACTGGAAGTAATTATTGATTTAAGAAAGATGTAATTGTTAAAATCTCAGTAAAAACACATGCTACTATAATATAAACAGTAAGAAATAAAGGTCAAGAATAAGATCTGGACAGTTCAGTTCATCTTGGTAGAGTAAGTCATCACTGAATTATTTGTTTTAAATTTGGCTAATGTGATAATTTACTGTTGTTGTGCTCAACATTAAAAAATCCAGTAGATTAAACATTCCTGTGTAATATTTAAAACTTTTACACTGTTGAAGCACTGGAAAATGAGAAAGGGACATATAGTGAGTGAAAAGATTAGATACGTGTTACAAAATAATACAAGTGTGTTAATGAAGACAAATTGTATAGTACAAGATTTTCAACTTCATAGTGCCCTTATGATGTTTTTCACTACTTAGCTGGATGTGCTACAGGCTTAGAACAAGTAATTAGATTTTTCTAGATTTATTTCCAGGCCTGTGTTTTCCCTGGGTTGTGCATTGCTTTATAATGCATTGCTTTGTAATGTATTGCTTTGCCCTATAACTCTTGCTGGGGAAAAGTGTAATTATTTTAGTTTGGTCTTGCACTGGGGTACCAGCGTTTTCTGTCTTGTACCTGCTTAATGTATCAATACATTACAGACTTTTCATGGAAATGGGTGCTGGTGGTTTCTGTCAGTCTTCAACCTTTATGTCCCAACCACCCTGATCATCCCATCTCAGATTTTTTTTTTCTGTAAATTGTTTCAATCCATTACTTTATCAACTATGTCTATTGTTACTTTGGTGATATTTTTAATCCTTTTTAGAAGCTGCATTAAAACCCAAATCTTAATGGGCACAAGCATAAGAGAAGCAACATGAACAGCCTGGGCAGTATCTGCAAAAGCAGAGTCTGCTGCCTCAAAAATTCTAGGTATTTGCATGTCCAAAGGTCAGTCTGAGATTCCCAGGGGAATCCCTAGGTGAAAAGAAAAAGAATTTCAAAACCCATTCATTGTGAAATCCGCCTGTGAGAGTTTTCCAAACGTCATACTCAATTCATGCAGTTGTGGTCTTTACTGCTGCCTGTAAAAGAATATTGCTGTGAGGCTTCATGGGACATAAATAATTAAAAGCTGCTTTTATTGGCCAAGCCAAAGGCAGGGTTAAGTAGTCGTAAGTGTGTGCCCTGGTAATAGGTGAAAAACAGTTTCTGTGTGGAAAAATGTAATTATTATTACTATTGATAAGATGAATATGCATATAAAAAGAATTTAATTTCACTATTACTGCTGCTAATGTTATTTTTAAATTAATTTGTAGCTATCTGTATATATCAAACTGTTTCTAATTCATAATGTTTTAGAGAGCTTTTTCTTCTTTTTAGCAATTTGTTGACTTTTCAGCAAACTCTGATTCATTAAGTAAAATGAGAGATCGTATTTTCCTGTTTTCTCGCCTCCCTAGAGAGGAATATTTGTAGCACAAGATGAATGCTCCCGAATGTGTGTGAGTCTCCATACCCCCAGATTTCCACTGGGCAAACCCCAGTGTTATTCAGTCTGACTGTGCAGTTCCTATCACACCAGCTTTGCAGGGACTTCACCCTGGGTGACTGTTAAAGGGAAGACTGAATTCAGGATTAACATATTGCCTTGCAAGGTGCTTAGCTTTGCCTCCTGAATACATTTCTGACTTACTAACCCGTATCTACCATGGCAGGTTTCCAAAACCTTTGCTGGGAATATATTTCTATTCAGTAAGACTTTTAAAAAACCTTTGAGTTTTTTTTTTTCACCTGAATTCATTAAAGGCTTTAATGTCATCATATTTAGCATTTTTCTGTGTGCATCTTTGCCTTTGAATCTCCCAGAAAGCCAATATGAATTAATCAGAATCATACCATGTACTACTTTCCTTAATCTTTTTTTTTTTCCTTTAGCTATCACACAGGAGCACATCAGTTTTAATGTTATGTGACAGTGCTTTGGGGAATCTGCATTCAAGCACTATTTTCTTACAGTTATTCTTTTATTTCATCCACACTTCCCAAAATCTATTGTATGCCTTCAAGAAACCACAGTAGGCCTGTGCTATTAGATATAGACACAGGACTCCAACCTGGCTTTCCTTCTAGGGAGCAGAGGAAGAAATTTATTTTATGGTGCTTAAAGAGAAAAAAAATCCTTATGGTTGGGAAGCATTACTATAGAATGGAGGTTAAATTATTTTTGTAATTTCAGAGGTTGCATTAATTCCTTGTGCCGTGCTGTAGGATGTGTAGTTTTGGGAAGCAGTGGGAGAATTATTTGGAATCAACCAGAAGCTCATCCACTGATGAAAAATGATGTGTTGAAACTCCCTGGTTCTTTTCAGAAACGGATGAAAGTTGACTTTTTTTTTTCAGCAAATTTTGAGTTGCATATTATTTTCTTATCTCTTTTAGCTTTTCTTTTCAACTAGAGACAATACTTTTTTTTTTTCATCACCATTGCCAAATTGCACTCTTGCTGACTGCTTCTTTGCAGTCAACAAATTCCTCCTTGGCTGTGCTTCAAGAGAAGATGAAACAATAGCTGTTCTTAAAGAGGCTCGGGATGATATAAAAAATGACACCAAGTTCAAATCTTGCGATGTTCCTGTTAGAATACGTGTACCACTAAATAAATAGTGTAACACCAAATAAATAGTGTAACCCTAAATAAACCAAACACCATCAGCTGCAGATTTTACTTTACAACCTATATGCAGAGAGTGTATTATGGTGTGCATTTTATGTTAAGTCAGTGCTTTGTAGAGGATGGATCTGGTTAGTTAAACATTTCATAGAATAAGCTGTATTCTCATAGCTTACATCTTGCTGACAGGTTCAACCAGAAGAGGGACTGAAGTCAGTGGTGTTCACTACCCTGGAAGTAACATGTTAAAGGTTATATTCATTACTATGTCAAAAGGCTGGAAGTCACAAAATGTCAGCTAACTCTGTGTAAGATTATGACAAAGTTAATTAGGGCAAAGTATACTGGTTATGGCCCACTGCAAATGGCATTGTTGGGTAAGTTTAAGCAATCACAGAGATAAAGATGACAAAGTGCAAACCTATCAAATAATGATCTTTCTTTCCTAAATTACTCTTACTCATGCTTGCTCTGGACAGGCATAGTGTCTGTTCTGGACTTCTCCAAGGAAAGTTCATGCAGCAAAAGAAGTTGAATAAAAGTTAATTTGTAGGCATTTTCTGATGCCTTTTAAAAATAATAAGGTGCTCTGAAGTTAGACCACATAGAGAAGATTCCAAGTTATATAACACATATTCTTTCACGAGAACCATCATCATTACAGTGTTTAAAGGAGAAAGAGAGTTTGGAAAACAGAGATGGTTTTTAAAGTAGAGTGAGTTGTGCATAACTGCAGTGTATATATATATATATGTATATATAATGATGTGTTTCTATGGTTTGGAGTAGGTGGTAGGTTATCTGTGAGGTATTTTTGATTTACAGTATGGGAGGCTTTCAGCAAAAAACTCAGGTTCCCTCAGCAGCAGGTAGGATTTCCAGTGCTCTCAGAAATCTCCTCAATTTAGAACTCAGGTGTGGGGAAGCAAATATGATTGTAAACCAAATATGTCTAAACCAGTAGTGCCACTTCTCTCTTCTCTTCCCTGCTGGAAGGTAGAGTGGCTTAGGACTCTAAAAATGTACTTCTGTTGCCAAGAGTTGTTGATCTACAGTCTGGGTCTCAAATGTCCTCACTGTGGGTAAGCACAGCCAGGGTCCCAAGGTGATCACTCATATATTTCCTGCTAACAAGAAGGCATTTAAATGTTCCCAACCAGAGTTCCTGATGCCTACCTGCCTCTGTTAAAATCCTTTTCTTCAAGTTTGATTTTAATATTGAAAGCCAAAATGCTTTATGTAACACTGTTAACATAAAGCTCTGCAGGTTTTATCCCCTCCTCTGATGTTGTGTTGATGTTAAAGACAGCTACTGGGAAAAGTAATGCTTGAACCTTTTGGTTTCATCAAGAAACATAAATCTGATCTTCATCTGAAATCTGAGACTATATTTTTGGCACCAAAAATTATGGGAAGGTAAATTGCAGGTACCAGTGCAAAACTCTGCTTAACGCTAGTGCAACTAAATCCAGGTTTGACAGCTACTGCTGAGAACACAATATTTAGAACAGTAGTTTGAGTACTTCAGTCTGATGAGGCTATTAAGCACAAAAGATTGAAGCACATGAACAAGATGTTCTAGCAGAAATGCTGCAAGTTACTTCATATCATGTGTGCCTTTTTATTAATGAAACGAAAAATGAGCTCAGAATAACATTCTAACCAAAATATAATTTAGAAGAAAATGGAATGCATAAATAATGCACTGAATTCTTAAGTAGTCTATCATTGATGTTAGCAAAAAACGTTAGTTATTGGTAGTTAGATTTTCAGCAAAGGCAAAAAACCCCGTCAATAGCTTATATTAGAAAGGGGATGTTTATACACAACAATGTTTGAAAATGAGAATCAAAAAGATTTTTATGCATAATTTTTATTAACATTCTGTCAATACTTACAGAAATAAAATTATTAAAATAATATTTTGATATAATATAAAACATAACATTATTAATGGAAATATTAAATATATAAAATTATTAATATGAATATAGAATTTAACATAAAAGTTAAATTATTAAAATATTTATTTTAATATAGTAATGAGCAAATCAGTCATTAATATTTAAAGTAGCCTTGAAGTACACATCTTTCCAAGCTCAAGCATTATGTGGATCATCCAAGCCTATACATCAATCTCAACTTTGTTACCTTTTCAAAAGTTTATATTTACACCAGAACTTACTTTGAAAATTTATATATGCACCTAATCACTGATACTGCAGGAGCAAGTGTTTAATTCTGTCACTTTGATTAGTTCTAATGAGATGAAGGATATAAGTATTAGGACTCTGATTTTAATTATTACTACTTTAGTGTTCTTGTGTCCTTAATCAGGCAGAAGGTTCATTGTCTTTGGTTTGCCTGTGCCCTTTAAGCACTGGTATAGTAAGCCAACTGCGTAAAAGAAAGTTGTGACTGCAGTGCAACTCCCAGAAGATAGTTTCCAAAACCCTGCCTGTAATCCTCCTATCCTTTTTTCTACTGTATCTGAAGGTTTTCAAAACATTTATTTTATTTTCTGCTTGTTTGCCTTTTCCTTCCTGCTGTATCACTAGACAATTTTAGTGTGGTAAATTACTGTGACAAGTATTTAAGTTTTAGTCATAATTTCAAGCAGAGCTGTCTTGTTGTTATAAATTGTAAATATACATCATGTTCTGTTTAAAAATATTCAGTGTGCTGAAGCTCGAAGAAAGAAGTTATTTTATCCTCTTTGTTTAAAAATAAGGAATATGTTTTATTTGCTCTCTTCGAGGCAGCTCCAGAGAAAATAAAACCAGTTGCATATAGTCTATCTTACTTAGGAATAGATTATTTTGAAGTAGGAGCTGAGTGGAATTTATCTCCAATGGGATATTACCTTGTTTTTATTAAACTCTTGAAACATTAGGAAATGGAAGTGCATGTAGACTGCAAGAGGAGAGGTAGTGTTGATCCTGATCCCAAAACACTGTTAGTAACATGCATGTAATGGTGCTATAGATGGTAATCCTTGAAGACCTTGATAACTTTTCCAGTTAAATTTCTTCTATTCCTAGAAAACTAAATCTCTTTTTAAAGAAGTTTTTTTTTTTTGCCTTTTTTTTTTTCTCCATTCATCATCTAAATTGAATCTTAACCTCATCAGTTTCTCACACCACTCACCATAGTCACAGGAAATGTAATATATTCCTTTCCTTTGTGGCCTTTTTATATGTTTGAGTATCAGTATCTTCCTTATTGGTTTTTCAACTTGTTATGAATAACTCCAGTTTATGCAATCTATAAGATACATCTTGTTTTCTAGACCTGGGGTTATTTCCGGTGCTTTTCTTGGACTGTCTCTAATTGGTTTGTATCAATCTTTAAATGCAATGTCCAAACCTGAATGCAGTATTGAGCTGGGAAAAGCATAGAGAAATAACTTCACATGTTCTAAAGACCTTTTAACTGTAGATAAAGAAAACCTTTTGCCGTTTTCACTGCAGCATGGCTCACATGTAATCCATTATATCCCACAGGTAATTTCCTGGAAAGAAATTTCCTCTTAGGTCCTTGTTTTTCCCCCTGTATCTATGCAATCTGACCCAAATAGCCTGATTCATCTGGAGAAAATTGTGTACCTGAACCTCTCTTTAGTTCTTGCATCTCATTTTTTTTGAGAGAGTTTCCATGACTCGGAGTAGTGCATAGACATTTCCTGAAAGTCTTTAAGGAGGTTTGCAAGGATGAAGCAGTGTAGAAACAGATTTATCTGTATGCAGAGATATTCACTAAGGGATTGGATATTCCAACCAATTCATGATGGGATGTCAACCTTCTCTGACCCAGTTCTGCAGATGTGCTGCAGTTGCACTGATAGATTACTTCTCTTAGCTGTGTATCTCTGAAAAATCTACTTCAATCTGCCCTCTGTAAATACTTTTTTAGCACTTAGATTGTACTTATGCCCTTAGAAAAGATGGGCATGTGGTGTGAAAACAGCTCAAAGCCACTGCAAAATCAATCTCAGTTGACCTATTTCTACAAGAATTTCACTGGAGGGGAGGAAAATTGGAGTATGTTAATAATCTCTAATTATCCTTCTCTATTGCCAAAGATCCCAAATCTTCCTTATCTTTCCCTGTCCTGTCCTTTCCCCTGAAACGATCCTGTAGCTTTAACTTATTTCTCGTGACTAATATGATGTTTTTATTACTAGTAGAAGTGATTAATATAAAATGTGACAAGAAATATATGTTGTTCTTGCAAGTATATTTGCATTTTAAGACATTTTCAGAAGGGGAAATGACACCAAAATTATTATGTGTTAAACTAGTAATTATAGGTTAAGCTGGTGTTGTGAACATGCAGTACAAGAAATATATCTGGATAAAAAATTTCCAGAAACTTAATTTAATGTGATCTTCATTTTGCTTCAGTGATATGCAAATTTTAGAATTATGTGTAGACACTATGGAATTTCCAAGCTCATTCATTAAGGGATGAACACGCATCTCAATGTAAAGCTTTTCTGACTCTTGTAAAGTCTGAATTTATAACAAAATATAGCTTACTGCACGTCTAACATCTGTGGGTTTCATCAGTATCTGTTCAAATTCTTCTATGGGAATACCCCACAGAAGAAATCAAATACCAAAGTAGGCCTGGAATGAATTCAGCCATCTGAATTTATTACTGGTTTCTTAAACAGATTGTTCCCAAAGTTTCAGTAAAGCCTTGGTTCTTGTATTGCATATGTAGTGTCTATCTTTTCATAATATCCTCAATATTCAAAATTAGAAACTTGTTTTGTGATTCAGGGTGAGGATATGACCCTCCTAAATTTAAATTGCAGCTCTTGAGGGGTAAAGACTGTTTTAACCTTGGAAATGTAGTTTCAGATTATTTTTAGTGGGCTAGAGAGAGCTAAAAATTATGGTTATGGAAGAACTTCTAAACATAGATAACACAGCTGTGAGAACTTATTCTCGTTTATTTTTCATAGAGGGTAAATCTTGGCTAGTGAATTTTTTCTGCCCAGCCTGCTCAGTATTTACTCTTATTTTTCTTAACAGGTGGGTGAGCAGAATAGCCTGACTCAGTTAATGCTTTTTTCCACCCTACCTAATTTGGGAAGTTAGAGGAGCTTCAGAATGTGAAACCAGGCATGTTAACTGGCATAGCCCATCAAGCATAAGGAAGAGCAATGGAATATCCTCACTGCTACTGTTGATAATATATTCAGAGCCTGTCACTTTCTGATCAGAAAATATGTTCATTGAGATATTGTGTAATTCTATCCATTTAAATTAGCTGCAAGTTTTATACTTGGCTGCATGAGTGCAGGAGTCATGAAGGCTTTCAGAGAGAAGAAGCCCTTCCTTCCTGCTGCCTTGTCCATCCAGTTACACTGCATTAGGTTGTATTAAAGTCACTGAATTGTGATATAAATATGGAGCTGGTAAGGAGTACACTGCATTAAAAAAAAAATAATAATAAAGAAACATTCCTAAGGAGTTGTAACAAGTTGAAAGTCAGGTAGCTGATTTCAATATAAAGTTATTTCCTAAAACTAATTTCACAATATTAGAACTTGAGATTAACGTCACTATGGTTAGAAAAAATAATTTAGTGTTTGGAAACTATTTGTTTCTGAATCAGTGCTGTTTATTTACAGCATCAACAATGAAAAATAACAAATAGATTTCTACCGAAATTTTTGCTGTCTGACTTAAACTCAGTGAATTTTTATGGTCTTAAACACATCTGGGAATTTATGGAAACATCTCAAAATTATAAAGTCTGAAATTCCGTAATAAAAATCTGTGTGTGACACATATAAAGAGATTATCCATATTTATAGAAGTTGTTATTTTAAGAAGGCCTATTGAGTTTAAAATTTTCATTGAGTGCAAGAATTCCTCATTTCATATTGTTTGGAAGTTAATATAACCCTCCTTGATGTTTTGCAGTTCAAACTACAAATATATATATATTTTAAACAGCATATTGGGGGAAAACTGTTGCAAACTTGCATTTGAATCACAACATTTAAATCTGTAGAAAGAAAATCACCTTTTAGATGGATAGTTTTAACAGTATGGCTTGTGGAGTATGGTGTGTTTTTTTTCCATTATATACTGTGTACAGGGGGGAAGGAATAGTGTAGAATATTCTTACATTTAAGTTAATGAAATAGCAACTCATTTTTGAGGTTTGGCAGAAGCATAAAATTGCTACTTTATTTTGCTAACTGAATCAAAATGGCTTCACTTCTCAATAGTTATTGCTCCTTTTTTTTCATAAGCAATTTGTGTCCGTGAAAATATTTCTTTTAAATTAAGATTTTGGCAACATGCTTTATTTCCATATAATCACCTAAACCTGAAATTAAATGTATGTAGAGCTAAAAGTTGTTATGTATAGAAATAAAAAAAATAAAAAACCCACCACCTGCTTCAAATTTCAAATTGCAAATAGCAGAAGCTCAGCATAACAAGAAACAATTAATTAACTGATTAATAACAACTAAGCAAATGCTTGCTGCAATGTTAATATTTTGAAGTTCTTTCAGATCCCCACATCCCAGATCAAAAGGCATTCAAAGCAGAATGAGGATGTGATGTGCTTGTCTCATTAAAATACAATACCTAACGAGCATTCCAAACTATGCTCATTTTTTAATCTGATTTAACAGCTGTTGAGAATTTTAGAACGTTTTCCATGCCACTGGATCTTGTGGATAAGTCCATGCACATTATGCGGCTACCCAGATGAGGACAGTTTTTAAATAAATAAAACCATCAACATACAGGAAAGGTTTCTTCAAGGTTGCTAAATATGTTGCTGCTGACACAGAACCCTAAGGAATTTGCAATGGAATATTGAAACCAGGTAGTTTGTATGTCACTGTATTCAACTATAGTAGTAGGGAATAAAATTACTATTCATAATGCAAGCTCTTTATCACTGTTCTTGCAAAAAAAAAAAAAAAAACAAAAAAACCTGCTGTGAACTTTGAGACCTTGAAAACTAATATGCCAGAAACAATAGTGGAGAGATGGGAATTTAGAAAAGGTAATTATTGAGCTGTTGTTAAATAAAAGCTCTTTTGGGTCCCTGTATCTGGAAACATAAAAAAAAAGCAGAAAGATTGCTAGCTGGAGAGCTACTAGAAAAGTGCATTTTAAGTCAAACCATTTTAGACTAGAGGGAATATAATTCGGGCTTTCACAGAACCTGTTGAGTTTAAATAAACAGTATCGAGAGTTTTGTTAAAATAAATAAAAATGTAAAGCTATTTCAGCTAAACACTTCACTTTCCCCAGGGGAAATTAGTGGATATTCACTGAAGCAGGGAGTGAGAGATGGTAGAGGGTTAAGGAAAAGATGGGATCAACTTCCAGCATACCATTTTTTATTGACTCACAGTAATCTGATCCACAGTCTGGTCATAAAACTCCTGAAAGTGAAGATATACAACTAAAAGTGTAGGGAACAGTTTAGAATAGTTTTAGTCTGAAGTGGACTTCCTTTATTTAAAGCACATTCTTTTCATTTTTGATGCCCATTTTCTTCTTGATTATTTTGCAGCCGTTCCCTGGTTCCTCAGTTCTTTGCCCTCCTCTGTACTGTCAGGCAATATTTTCCTGTTTCTTGTTTTTCTTGAGGAGGGCAATACCCAAGACATGGCAGGTCTGTGGAATGGAGCAAAGTTCAGAGGCAGATTTGAATAGAGAAGGTAAATGTATTGGGTTTGCCAGTGAAAGAAGATTGGCTCTGTGTACGTGTTTCACTTTCTTTTACTTTAGCCTGGGAAACCCAGGAGAGGCTTTTCTATGCTTCCAGTACAGGGTTCGTTTGTCTATTTTTGTCTGACCTGAGCCATTGTCTAACAGCAGTTTGTGGTAGGGGTCAAGAATCTGATTAGTGTGCTTAAGCACATGTTTACAGGCCAAATTTCAGATGTGTATGTATGCCTGGGGGACAAAGTGAGAGATGTTATCAGGAAACTAAGTATTCAGAAGGCATATTTTGGTATTTTAAATCTATAGTGGTTTTATATTTGTTGTTTGCAAGCTGGGGAAGAATTTCAGATTTCCACTATGACTAATAGAGATGTCTGAGTTAAATGTGAATATTTTCTTGCCTTTTGCTACTTCAAAGTCTACTTTGTTCTATTAGGAAGAAGTATCTTGGTGCATTAAATTTTTACCTTTGTGAATGCTGAAATTTGTACAATTTTATTTGAGAAACACGTGCAATCAGGTCTGTAAAATTGCTTAGATGTGATTAAAGCCTGCCTTTCAGTCCTGTGGTCTTAGTGACCTTAGTGTGGATGGAAATCCTGACAAATGGAAATATCAATGAAACTTCAGTCAAAAATTAGAAGAGGAAAAAAAATTTTTGGAAGAGAACATGTACATCCCACTGTGAATATTGCCTTTCAGCCAGGGCTTTAGAGAGCATTTCGGCTGGATACAGCTTCTGCTATTGCACATCAGCAATCTGGATAAAGAATTAGTGCAGGAGTTCAGACAGCATCACGTTCTTTTTGTATCTCAACATATTTATTACTCTTCTTGGTTTAAACTGTACACAGGAAAGAAAAAGGGCTCCTCATTTTGGTTCAGAATATAGACCCTCATTGTATTATATTTCAAGTACAAAGCATGAAGGCACACTGGCACTGAAATTATCTGCTGTTTGTGTTCAGAGCAAGAAAAAAATAACCACTTTGATCAATTTGCTGCCTTGAAATGGCCTATAATTTAACCATTACAGAATTTTATTTCATAGTGGCTCCACCAAATGAGCGACTTTAGAAATGAGAAATGTCTGTGTCAATTAAACACTCCTGTCGTTTGTGCATCATTTGTCTAAATAAAACTGTAAGCACTGAATTTCAGCAGACTAGAGAGCATGTTATTATACTAATATTTGTGTTCTTTTTAGTTCACTTGTATTTGGGAAATATGTGTCCATGTCTGAATGCTGACAATATCTTCATAACCTCTTCAATAAAGCCTTAGATTAGAACTGCTGGAATACAATCAATGCTTTGCTGAAGGGACTGATGCTTTGGTGAGATCAGTGGAAAAGTGTGAGGGCTTTGTTATTGATAGTTGTTTTAAATCCATTCTACAACAACTGTCAGGTCAATTAACAAATGTAGCAATATGTAATAACGTGGAATTTGGGGATTTTTCCCAGTAGGTCTTTATTAAATAGATGTGCTCTCACATATTTTCAAACCTAAACTCTTGTTTTAAATATATATACACATTTTTAAGTTTGCTTTGCTTGAAACTGTTTCTAAGCTATGTCCAATTATCACTGCTCCTGATGGACGAGGCCCAAAAGTGGAAGGGACTTGTGTGTGCTGATGCTTATCCAGTGGATTAATAACAGTTGGTAGCAGAGCACAATCCTGGTGTGCTCACCCCTCATCCCCTTCCCTCCAAGCTCCATAGTGTGCTGTCTGGTCTAATCTGCTGTGAGTAACAGAGCTAAGACAGTAACAAAGCAGGTTGTCTTGGCAAATCTACTTAACTGCTGGAGGATAGGAACTCTGCTCTGTGCACGACTGTCACTCCTTTGCTCTCTCTCACCCTTGTAAACAATGTTTGTGTCACCTGTGAAGAGCCAGAATTAAGTGTCTACCCTGGCTGATTACTTTAAAAATAATTTAGAAAATGCCTCACTACATCTGAAACGTCCCAATGTAATCCTTTCTTCCTATTGCTAGTTTTATGTTTGAATGCACCCAAGGTAGGGCTGCTCTCATGCAACTTTAGCCATGCAAAAGTCAGGTGATTGTCCAAGCAGTTCCAGCCTTCCTGTCTCAGATACCAGGACACTCAGTTGTCCTAAAATATCCTAAAATAGGAGGACTGACCACTCTGATGAGACTTTGCACAAAACTTTCACCTGAAGAAATGTGAGATACATTCCACTGTGCAAATTCCTCTGGTACCCAAACACCAGGTGCCTGCTTTTAGGTAACTTGTTCCCATGGATGAGCTTTCTGTACATACACAGGTCATTTGTGTGTGTTTGTACCGTGCCCCTTGTGATATTGAAAAATGATTTTCATTTTTTTTCTGAATTGTCTTTCTTTTTTTTCCCTTCTTTTTTGAGCTTCAGAAGCTGATTTGTTACAGGACACTGGCTGTTGTGTTTGTTTTGCATGGATTAGGAGAACTAGCTAGTAATTTTGAGCACCTCTTATGACTTCTTACTGGTCCTGCACCCAACATCTGCTCTCTGAATACTTGCATTGATGACACGGTTTTGTCAGGGCTGTAAAATTGAGCTTGTAAGGGGGAAAAGATGTCATCCAGCAAACTGATGTGGTGTGCTTCATTTGTACTTGAGTGACAATGACTTTTTTTTTTTAAAAGTTTTAAAACAAAAGATAATAATGAATTTTGGAGCTGTTTCAAAAAGGAGAAGAATGTTAACCAAAAGGAAATTATGTAAACCTGAAAAGAAACTCTAAAGCATAGAGGAGGAAAAAAACCTATATTTTTTTGCACAGACAAGATCATGCTTTGTTTGTTCTCTGTTTCTATGAGTCGATTTTATACTGCATGCACTTTCTTTCTGACCTATAGTGGTAGGGGAGATAATTGAAGTACCTTTTTGGATAATACATTGGCTTGAGACAGCAGTTGCTAAGTAATGTATATTTCAGGCTATGTAGCAGTAGACCAATGGTGGATTTTTTTTTTAAATGCTGTTTAGATTTGCCCCGGTTTAATAAATAGAAAATAGTATTTGTTTCAAATGTGTGTATACATGTGTGTTTGTTTTCATTCCTAATTCCCCTGCTTAAGTGTATAGTTCCTTTGCTGTAGACCCAGAAGGAATGAAATTGAGTGATTGCAAACTACTTGAAAACATTTTCTCCTGTATGTCCAATCTTGTAACTTGCCCTGTCATAGGTACTTTTCACTGAAACTTTCCATTTGCAGAGGAATACAGAGCCCTCTAAATTTACCATATGCTTTGTAAAATATCTCATTCTTGGATTTTGACACATGAAAAATATTGTTAAATGTTATACATATGACTAGTTACCTTTTATAGAAAAAAAAATATGCCCTATCAGCCAACATCAGATGACTTGGAAAAAATGCAGTTCTATTCGTTTATGTACATGGTCATTCTATCTGTGTTATTAGAGCTTTAAATAGAAATCAGATGTACTCAAAAGAGAAAATGGAGCTGTTTTCAAATGTTCTGCATTCTGCTGGTGTTCCCGAACCTGCTGTTTCCTAATTGTATCTTGATGGCTCCCATTTTATCTCAGCTGTTTATTTAGAGTGTCTAGATTGCTTTTTAGAGGCTCTCAGGATGTGTTGACCTTTATTGACCAGATACATGACTTTACTGCAGCATTTCCCAGGATGAAAACCCAGGAACGCTGCTTTCAGCTGTGTATACATTTTACAGATTGTCTTGAGTTTTGTGTCCTCTGGACTGAAACTGATAAGTGATGCAGGCATGCCTGATTTAATTAGGAGGACTAACCATTGTAAGGTGCTAGGGTTACTTAATTCTGTTCAGAATGGTTAAAATACATCTGCATTCAAATTCTTTCAGACTGTCCTTTAATATTCAGCCATAACTTTGTGTATTTTCTGCATGCCTGCAAACTGCATGGGATTAAGTGATTTCTCAGGAGGATTCTGTAGAAAAGTTACTGGTAGAAAATAATTGTTTAAAGAGTGAGTTGGGATTAGCAATAGCTAAAGTCATAGTAAGATACAATTCCATTCAGATACTGTTTGTTCAACTTATTATTTTTATTCTTTTGTTAGTATCCTGAGAATCTATTTCTTTTACCATGATTTAGGAAACTTCTTGCTACTAAAGTTTTAGGCTTTGATTTGCTACAGTGATCTCTTATTATTTCTTCTTCAAGTATTAGGATGAGTATTAAAGCACTAGATCTCTTGATTCTGAGTACCTGTTCCAAAGTTAATTCTTTGAGCCTTTTTAGCTCATCAATACCTTTCTTGCTAGCATACACATCCCAGGAGAACATCTGGTGTTTATGAACACCTTCATAATTTGGAGGTTTAGCTTGTATTACGTACAGTCTTTTGTTTAGATATTTCCCTAAACCATGGTTAGCAATTTTTTTTTTCCTTCCTTATGTGTGTGTAGGCACATGAGCTGCCTGGATTTAAACTGAATAGAGGAAGCACACAACCTGTAGTAGCAGTGCTTAATTCTCTGGAATCTGTTTGAATTTCCTGCATGTTAGACAAATGAATCCAAATGTATTCTTTATATAAATAATTGTCACAGTAACTGGGGATGGTATTAAATGATTGCAGTATGTAGCTATGTAATATTATTTTCATAAACTTTCAGTTATTTCTACATGCAAGTATCAAATATGAACGCTCTCATTTAAAAATTTGAAAGCCCTCTTTATGTCCAATGTGCTCATGTAGTAGAAAATAAATAAAACATTTATCTTTATGTACAAGTTGAAAGAAAGAGTATTAAGATTTTGGACCGCATTCAAAAAAAAAAAATCCCATCCACCACTTTTCATGTTTAACAACCTTGAAATATGTCTGGCTATTCCTTGAAGGATGCTAACCTTTTGGCTAAGCAAGCCTTACAATTATGATCTACAATACTTCAATCTACAAATGAGAATGCACTTTACAAAAGGCAGTTGTTGATACTACATGAAGACAGGGCTTTTTGATAACACTTCAGTTAATCATATAAAAAAATAGTAATGATAGAAGACAATATGGTCTACAAAGGGGAGACAGTATTCTCCTTGAGGTTTTTCAAACCTTCTGCTTTCTTAAAAAACCCTGAATCCTAAGAATTACCTAAATTATCCAAGATGTTTCAACTAATAAAACTGGCCACTAATGTATTTTTCTTTTCTTTTCTTTTTCAAAATTCACACCTGTAAATATATTTTAATGTTTGCAAATGTTTTAAAAACTCAGGATAAATTTAACTACCTGATGTGACTTAGTACTTATTCTTAACACACTCTGTATATAAAAATGATTTGTCAAAATGAGAGAAATTTGTATGGAAGGAGGTGAAAGGTCCAAAGTTTTTCAAGAAAACATTTTAGAATAAATAAATATTAAAATATGTACGCAGCAACAGCAATATCCATGTGAGAGTTAATCACCACACATTGTGCTCTCATGTTTCTCCAAATGGCAAAATTAAAATACTGACTTGTAATGAATCACACTGTCCAGATGAGTGTTGGTAACATTTTCAATGTACAGTGAAAGCAGGATGCTTCTGTTCATTATGTGATGTCTAAATCCAAAAGAAAACAGACAACTGAAAATGTTCTTCATAAAAGCTTCTTTTTTAATAAAAAACATGCTATCCTGCTTTGTCTTGTTAAACATATTTCAGTAACATTTTAATGGCATGGAATTCCTACACCTGAGAAAAGCTTATTTGTTTTGAATATATCTTGGAGCTCCACTTGAAATCACATTTTCTTTTATGAATCAGTGTTAGTCTTAATTTGCATGTGGCATGCGTTGCCATTTTGGGAAATAATAGTGACAGTGTTATTGATGATACCTGTACCTAGAAATCAACTGATATTAAACTGATTTTACAAGAAATGTACTGAAAGAGAATGCAGAAAACGGCATGATTTTTTTTCATCTAAAGTGCTTTCATTTTCTAAAAACATTTCAAGAATGTTTTTAACAGTGACACTTAGGCAGCAATACCTTAAGCAATATTCTCAGTTATTTTGATGAATTTCAGACTTCCTTCCTTAAATTCTTTCAATTTCAAGTTTGATTTTGGTCTGGAAGTATTGTCAAAGTGAACTAGTGCTATTTGATAAGAAAATACCCAGAAAAAGCCTTCTTTAGCATGAGTTTCTCATTGCATTTACCAGTTCACTTCTACTTCTGTACTTCTGTATCATCTTGGAAAGCCTATATGGTATTGCCTGATTTTCACCTTTAAAATCTAACAGAAATTTGTGGCTTCAAACACCATAATGACTTGTGTAAGTACATGCTTTTGGGTAGAATGAGGGAAAATAGTGAGATTCAACTTCCAGAGAAGTTTACGAGAACGTTCATCCGTGCACAATAGGAGACCTAATCTTGGGAAAGTGGAAAGGGTTGCTCTTAGGCAAAGAGGGTAAAGACTGGTGAAGGGATCTGTTTAGATAACACAGATTACATTCTGAAAGTATAGAGAGGAAACAGTGCAGGGACTTTATTCAGAATATTGGATTGAATCCAGAAATATCATTGTCTGACTGTATGCTTTGGTGTTATCATAATATGATGAAAACACAAAACTAGTTTTCTGGTTTATTCACTGATATTACAGGCAGTGTTATCATCTACATTGTATATTTTTTTTTCAAGTAATCGAAGTAGCGTGTCTGTGTTTGTACATTGTAGGTCTGTATAACTCTAAAAATATATGGATTACTGGAAGTACATTTCCTTTGCAAATCTGATGTAATTGGAAAATTCACTAACCACAACACAAATATTCAGTTCTGAACCTTACCCACCCCCCAATAACATGGTTAAATTAATTTTTAAAGCTCAGATGTTTAGATTGCTTACCAAAAAGCAAATTTAGAAAGTTAATTCAGGAGTTAAAAATAATATTGTTCTATTAATTACAAACAGTATTGTAGAATTCAGAACCATTTTGGAAATGTAAATATATGGACAAAGAATTTTTTTGTTTGCTTAATAAAATGAGGTTTGGTAGATATTACACTCAAAACTATTAAATAATTGAATTTATATGCTATAAAAGTATCAGGTTGCCATGACATTACAGATACTACAGAGAAGCTTTTGGTACCAAAAACTGCTGCTTTTAGGAATGTGCACTCTAAATAGAGATTGTATTACTGCTTTCCAGATGACAACAATGAATTTTCAGAAAATTTCACAGTAGTTTTGTTTAACCCCTTTCTACAATGAAGTATCAAATAGAATTCAAGTATAACAAAATAAGTTAGAAATATGTGTGTGCACGCAAGCAGTAATAAGAAAGACCAAGATTATAAGGAAGCATGATTAGGATTTACAAAGAATTAAAGGACAGATTCATAAATTGTCTTATTAAAAGACTTCTTTTCTATCCTTTTTATGGGGTAAAAACTCAGACTGATCAGCTATACTTCTTGGAAAAGAGTAACTGCAAAGTCTCCCTGAAGGCCTGAAACAGAAGTACCAAAGCTTTATAGTTTTAACTTTGTATACCTTTGGTTTAGAAATCAAATAATTTAGATATCCTTTAATGTCAGCTTGTAAAAGACTAAATGGCAATGATACAAGAGAATTTTTTTGTTTCTTAATGCAAACCAAATCTTTTTTTCAAAACCAATTTCAAATGGAATCATTTCAGACTGTTCAGGAGGCAGTTTCATTCTGAAGGTCATGCCACTGATGAGAAGTTGGTCATCTCCAATGTGCTTTCACTTATAGCACTTTCCAAACAAAATATTTACCAAATTAGGGCTCACTGGGTGCTGTGCGCCTGTGTAGCTTAAGACACACTTAATTTCTCTGATGAACCTATAGCATTGGAACATTGTCATGATGAACCTATAACATTGGTCACTGGAACATTAGAATTAATCCAAGGATGACTCTTTGCCTTTGATCACCTCAAGGCTGTTTTCCCATAGCAAACACCTTAAGCTTCTTTGTCTCTAAACAATAAGACAAGAGGAAATTACCTCAGGTTGCATCAGGGGAGGCTTAGGTTGGATAATAGAAAAAAAAACAAAAAAACAAAAAAAAAACACACTCTTCACCAGAAGAGTTGGTTGTCAGGCATTGGAACAGGCTTTCCAAGGAAGTGGCTGTCACCATCTATGGTGATATCTGAAAACTGCCTGCAGAAGAAGTTATACAGCTAAACATAATATAAACACCTCATATTGCAACCTCAGTGGCAGCACAGCAAATTTTAGAGAAAGATTTTACAGGGGACTGGGATTCCTTTAAAAACAAAACAAGTGTGACTCATTGATCCCTGCCCACGTATTTGCAAGCACTAGGACACATCTTCACATGCTCTGGGCTGAAAGCCAGGTGCCCAGATGTTCATAATACCCAGGCAGATCCTCCAATCTAGATCTGCTTGTTAGATGCTGTGGAGTGTGGTGGTTCTGGGCCAAACTCTGCCCACGGTTCTGAATTTTCCCAGGCTGGCCATGCCTGCAGATCTGGGCGATCCTTGCTGTCCCCTGTTGAAGCCCACTGGAATGACTCTCAGGATTTCTTTGTTGCCTCTCATCTGGATGTCCAGAGAAGCAGCACATGAGATGTGTGTGATGCTGAGGTTTTACAGACTGGTGTGGGGGCTACCAGCTCCTGCCACTTATACTTCTCCAGCATCTGCTTTTCCTGTGCCTTCCACACCCACCTGGCCCCATCATTCCCTTCCTAGTGCTCCTGTTGGTGCTCTAGTAAGAAAAAAATCTTTTCCTGCTGTTGAATGCCACGTACTGATGGCTTCCAAATTAGCAACTACATTATACAGCTGTATTTGCTGTCCATAGTTTGTTAATTCTTAGGGCAGCTATACAGCTCAGCTGGAAAAGGCAGGGAATGATCTGGGAAAAGCACACCTGGGGTTATGCTTCATGCAGGCTGACAGGTCTATTCCTCATAAGCTCTCTGTGCTTCTTCCACTGTCTCATGATTGGCAAACAACACGGGCTCTGATTCTTTGTAGAAGGGAAATTTTTGCTTATTGTGGGAGCAACAGCTGCTAGTATTCTTTGTGGTCCATGTTCAGCTGTAATCCGAGTGGGATGGAGGTACACAAGCATGAGTCTTTTCTAGGACAGATCAGCTCAGATGAGCACCAGTGAAGTGCAGAAATTTATTTTATCTATGGATAAATTTGGCTCTTCCTTCAGAGTCTGTTAGTCTCTGGATAATTGTTTCCTAGTTTTGCTTCTGTACCTTAAAACCTTTTGTCTTATTATTAACTAAGTAGTCTGGAAGACTCTTAGAAGGACCCTTCTTAAATAAAGCTGAATTTCTTTACAGCTTGTAAAGATGATAGCAGATGATCTCTCCTTTAACAAGTCTTTGGCATTTTCATAGAAGTTTCTAACAGCTTTGACCTTCAGCATTCCTTCTCTAACTTCCTCATGTTGGATGCCAGAAATAAAAGCTGCTTCCTCTGAAGCTTCTTTCTTTTAGTGGCAGCTTAATAGGAACTTCTGACACAGCCTGCTCTTATGAGTACATCTCCATGGAGAGGTTGATTTTGGACCGACAAATCACAACAGCTACAGCTGAAGACTTTGTGCTCTGACTGATAGCTAATCTAAAAGAAGGCTTTTAATTTTTAAGGGGTTTTTTTGTTGTTTTGGTTTTTGGGTTTTTTTGGTTTTTTTAAGAACTATCCCTAAAAGACCTGTGCTCATTCATTGTCTAGGACACACTGCAACACAGTCAAGATGCATGGGATAGGATTTAATTAGGCTTCAGCTGTATTAACTCATCTGGGAGTCATCCAGTACTAATTCAAATAGGGCAGGTCATGATTTTTCTCTGGTGGAAGCCTGGATTGCTTCGTGATTAACATTATTGTCCACAAGATGAAGAAGTGGCCTGGTACCAAAAGACTTGTGTAGCATCTGGGTGTTGGCACTTGTAATTACCGATGTCAACACTCTCTGTGACAGAGTAGAGAGAGGAAGGGAAGAGTATTATGATGGTGCTGTGAGGATTAGATGTGTTATCTTGTCTTGAAAAGGGAAAAAAAAAAACAAAACAAGAGAAACAGACTAATATTCTTTTTTAAAAAACAGTCACTTGTCACTGCTCTGTTAGAATGCTTAGCAATATTTCCCAACATCTGAGAATAAAAGCCAGTATATAAGAACTTTGCTGTGGGGAGTTGAAACCGTAGCTGAAACTAACACCAAGGTCCTGATCATATTTCTCTGACAGCCTCGAGCCTGTAAGTAGAAAGCAGACGTCTCCTTACATGTCTGCTTTTTCCCTCAACTTAGCACAGCAAGTAACTGCTAGGTATTTGTTTCCCCAAAAGAAATAATTATTCTCTTTCTGTGGTTTCTGCACTCCCACAGCTGCTTCTGGCTGAACATTTCTCTTAAATGAAGTAATTTTGACAGCAGCTTGTGTGCTTGGATTGTAGACTGAGAATGTATACAAAATACATGAAAATTTTAAATTTGGGGAGGGATAGAAAGGAACTGGGGTAGATAGTGACGAAGAAAGAGATCTGCTAAACCTTACGCTAGTTTTGTTAAATGAATTAAAATTTCAGACTGAACTGAACTCTCACTTAACTTCATATTATTTAGAAATTTTGTATTGGTGTGAATTATACAGCTGCTTTTTATATATTTATGAAGTAAAATGTTTTCTTTCACAAATTAGCAAAGGTATGGTGTCGCCTTACATGAAACATTGAAAAGCACAAGCAGTATTTTCCATTGAAACTAAGTTTGATTTTTAAAAAATAAATAAAAAGAGTAATGATTCATGGAAATAACTCAGTAGAATTCCCATAATGAGAATGTTTGCTTTCTAGAGAAGTTTAGGAAATATTTTGGTTCATTAGAGATAACATCTGGTCAGCTGTAAGAAGTTTTTCTTACTTCAAAAATGTTTTTATAGGAGACTCGCTAATGCAGATATTTTCACTGGCAGCTGGTTCTAAACTGAGGATAATGGATTCATCTATCAAGGGAAACAGTATACATATTCAATCTCGTGCCACCGAAGTTATAAGGATTTCATGTAAATGTGAAAAGAAAGGAGTATAACAGATGACTTCAGGGCTTAATGCTCTTTCTCTGATTTTTCAACTCTAGGCATATAAAAGTGTTGTGCATTTATCTTCTAATGTTGATACATATTTTAGCAACTCAGTATACAATTGGTTCTGCTAAAAATCCTATCAGCCCTTCTGCTATACATAATATTTTCTTGAGAATGTTTTTTCATTTATTTTGCTGTTTTCAGCTAAATGTCCAAGGTAGCGTTACCGGTCTCACACAGAATTTTGTCGCATGTCAGCTTACGCCCATTGTTGGAACACTTAGCTTGGTAATTGGAGAGGTATGTACATCAGATTCATACAGATTCAATTTTCGATCTGTTTCATCCATTGAGATTTAGCTTTCCATTCAGTGGTCTTGTCTGTGATTTTAAAGATATCTCACCTCGTGAATATCAAATTATATGATATCTATTATGTTAATTAGATAGTTTCAGGGATCCTAAAGACTGGTGTGCTATTGAAAACTATGAGTTTTGATGGATCGTATGCTATGGTCTTTTTGCTGAACATTAGTTTTGGCAATGATTTCATTCTGTAATGCACCAGCTTTTTTTCTTCTCTTTTATTTTTCTATGGATCCTTTAGTCCAAAACAATTGCAATTCAATTTTCTGCTAGTTTCCATTGCTTCCCTTGATTTTTTCACTTGCTGTTGGTGAATTGATACTAGAGCAGAAAGGATTCTGTTTTATGTCTAATACCAGAGTCTTTTTATTAAGTAGAATAATTTGTATGTACAGAGATACAAATTATGTGTAATAGACAGAGATACATATTCAGGAAAAAATAATATAAGAATATTATTAATAAGCAAAGTAATTAATTTAAAACATGGGAAATACCTTAATGAAGATTTTTTTCATGCAAGCTTAATTGGCCTTTCCATGAGCGTTATCTTCTTTAATTAGATGATCAGTCTCTCCTTCCCCTCTCAGAGCCCATGCACAGGGTGCCCTGTGTTCCTGCATGCACAGATATTCACAGTGTCCCTGTTAGTGACATAAAAGGGAATGCTGGTTCAAAACTCAGGAGCTTGAGATTTGTACAGATGACAGATCTCACTCTCTGGGTGGCCCAAGGATTATGTATGGAAGGGAGGTGTGGTGGTCCCTGGACTTTCCACAGACGAAAATTCACTCCTTTGGAGGCTGTGCAGCCGCTAGTCTGCCTCAATTAGCAAAGACTCCCTTCGGGAAGTCCCCTGGAGAGACTTCCTTGGAGTGCAGGGTGAGCAAAAAATGCTTCAACCCATGAGCCTTTGCAGTTCTATAATGTTTTGAACCCTATTGGTTATTCCCCTTGTTCCCGGTTTTTACCCCTCCTGATTGGTTTCTTTTTGGATCCTTTCTCTGACTGGTCACTTTCCTAATTCCTTTCTCCATTGGCTGAGTTGTGAAACCCCACCCCCTGGGCACTCTATATAGTCCCTTTCCCCTGGGACTGTTTCACTCTTTCTTCTTTGGACCTTGTGGGATGCAGCGGTTCTCCTGGAGATCAGAAAGACCCTATCTTGCTTTTGCTCCTGTGTCGCCAGGGGTGGCAAGCGCAGCTCTGCTGCTCAGCTAGCTTCACAAAAGAGCTAATCATTACACTTGAGAGAGTTCCTAAAAGTATAAATCACTCTGCACCTGAGAGTGCACAAAGAACTAATCACTCTATGCCTGAGAGTACCTATGCCTCTGTTGATTCAGGTGTCTTTTTAAAGACACTCCTGATGAGGAGAGTTGCAGCACCTTCACCACCAGACCAAACTGCAACAGGGAGGAACTCTGTGGAGAGGCTGAGCTGCAGGGCTGGGTGCACACACATGCGCACCTCTCTGGAGGAGTGGCATCTCTTTTCCCTACCTCGGCATGTTTCAAGGTGGATGAAGTGTCACTTGCCGCTAGGGAACAGCAAGCAGGTGGTTCCAGTGAAGAATTCCTAAGCAAGTTAATGTTGCCCTCATTTTAGAGGTGTGGAAGGGAAACGCTGAGAATTTAGATTGAAAATTTTGTGTAGGAAAGTAAGTAGGTCTGACTTGTCTGGAGTAGGTGATTTTGTGTGCTCAAAGAACTGTTCTCCTTGTCTTCCAGTGTAGCTCTGAATGGTCACTTTGACCAAATCTCTACCTCTCAGAGTAAGCGTCCTGAAAATGGATGAGTGCATACTTATGTTAACTTCAGTTCTTATACTTATCCTGTATTACGTGGCAATTTTGTGGGATAAAGTCCAGGTTTCTAAAGCAGTGTGTGCCTGCACTATTGTTCCCAACAGTTAACATGAACACACAAGTCTGTGTGTAAGATAAAATTGTTGTCAGTATTTTACTCTCCTTTGTGTATGCTACTTTGTATCACAGGAATGAGAAGTATCTTTTTCCACTGAGATCAAAAACTGTTTTCTGGGTGGGTAACAGGGGAATGGTATGACTCAGGAAACCGGGAAAATTTCCAAAATCTGAAATAGATGTTTGTTGTCTGCAAGAAATATCTCTTATCATCTCTAGTCTGATGATATTCTTGACCTACTCCTGGCTCTGCTTTCTACTCCAATACCATGTTCCTGTCAGCTTTGTCTTTTGATCCCAGTGTCATCCTTTCCCTACCCTACCTGTTTCTAAAATTTATGTGAATGTGCTTTTTTTAAATAAGTACCCTCCTGGTTTTGCAACAAAATAGAACCATTAAAATTCAGTATAAAAGGAGAGGATTTTTCATAGTCATTTTCTGCTTTACTAATATTTTCTCAAAGCAAAATTCAGATTCTGTCTTTCAGTTCTAATGCGTATTTATCAAATTTCATACTGGAACTATTGTTTTGTAGGCTTTACAGTCATAGCTCATTGATATTCATCATGCCTCTTCCTATTCTTCCAGAAACTAACTTTGCAAAAATTCAACCGTGGATAAACACAAGAAAAATATGCTAGTATCATTTAGAGGAGTACCTTATTTGACTTGTTCTTTTTAATATAGATGAAAAAGTCTTGTATAATTCTGAAGTTATTAAAAGATATCTGGTGAGTAAGGTTGCCTGAAAAATGTGGTTCATCATTAAGTCTACAATGAAACAAAAGATGTGTAATTTTGCTTTGCGGGTTTCAAAGATCTCTCCTTCATGGCACATGCTGCATTGTAAAGTTTTGTGGGTATCTCTTTTCCACACTTTCTGTTTCAGGAACACCTAGCCTTCCTCTGAACTAAACAACAAAAGACCCTTTCTAATTCACTTTAGTAGAGGGCAAAAGGCAAACCATCCTCTTTTTTTTTTTTTTTTTTTTNTTTTTAAACTTCTTTTTCCGGAATGGTTTTGATATCACACACAGCAAACTCACTATTCAACTGGGAAGCATGAACAAAGCAATCAACCTGACATATTTTGGAATTGTATTTTGGTATGTGAAAGGGCTCAAATTTTCTTTCAACCACTATTCTTAAGTAAGCATGAAAATGGAAAGTGTTTCTAGTATGTGTGCAAGTTCACATTTGTAAAAGACATGTTCCTTTCAAATAATAATGTGTTACAAGTTAGTTTGAAGAAAGAATTCTGTCTTTAAATAAGTAATTAAAATGAGGATGAAGTATATCTGACTTCTTGCTGTTAAAAATTATGCATTGCCATTTTTCCCTAATAAGTATTAAGTGATCATGTGAAAATTAAGAAGTCAGTGTCAGATTTTGTTTCGTTTTCCCATATAGTGTGTAAGCAGGAAAATACTGTACAATCCTGATTGAAAACATGGTCACTGAAGATTGTTTAATGATATCATGAAGGAAATGAGGATCATAGCTGTGTGTTTTATACTTTCTTTGTTTTGCAAAACTTAGGGAACAACCTAGAATTGCCAGAAAACTCTTGCCTTCACTCAGATTGTCGTTCCTTTAAGTTTCTCAAGATGTGAGCCATGTACATCTATATCACACGTAGATGTGGCACTTGGGGATATGGTTTAGTCCTGGGTTTGGCAGTGCTGAGTCATCGACTCTAAGACCTTAGAGGTCTTTTCCAACATAAATGATTTTATAATTCTATGAACTTTTTTTTTGATCTTTTTCCTAGCCTTTCCTACCTGAAAAGAAATTAACAAAGCTGATTTTCTTTGGAAGAGGTACAAAAATTCCTTCTGCTTCCTGCTTTGAGTGTGCAGGCTCTTTTCTGCAGCTGTTCTTCTATCCCCAAGCAGATCAGCTGTTTACTGCTTGTGGTTGCACGACATATCCATTGTTTCTACAAGGGAGGATTAGTGAAGGCACTTGATGCTACTTTTTGTTTGTTCAGGTTCTTTTGGTCTACATTATTCCTCTATCTACTTTGAACTTGTGCCAGTAATTTACAATAGGGTGTTACACGCTTGTCAGGCAAGTTACTATAGTAATTTGTGAAACAGTTCTTAGCAGGATTATCAACATGGGACTCTATTATTTTTTTTTCTTTTCCCTAACTGTATTTTTACTATATTATGGGATTTTTTTTTTCTTCACATTAGCCAGAAAAAATCAGGAAATGTCCTAAGAGTGTAGATTCGGTCTTGGTGAGATGAATCCTAGAGTCTGCTTCAGAAGGTTCCTTGCTTTTTTTCATAAGTAGCCTTTCAGTTTATTTGAAGTATTTAAAATCATTTCTTTCCCTTTAGAAATACATTTTCCTGCTGAATTGTGTTATACAGGAGTGAGTCAATTTATTGAAATTACTATTCTGCATGTTGGAGATAAAAATAAATATATAAATAAATTAGCAATTTCAGACATCCATGACAGAATTTCTGAATGGAACAATAGGAATAGTTAAACTGAAAAAAATTGAGAAAATAATACATGCTCACCTTTTAATTCTTTAAGCTTAAATGTGAAATGCTACCTCAAAAGGCAAGAGTGAATCTCACACCTTCGGCATTTAAAATCACTGTTTTGCTTTCAAGAATGTCTGTTTGAGTTAATTAGTTTAATGTCCTGATTTCTCTTTAAGTAAACATAAATGAACAACAGATTATTATTCCTGAGCAGTCCATGCTGGGGAAACTACCTTACCAAAAGAATATTTTGTTTAAATGTTGACACCTCAAACAAAACCACATGGATTTTCTATAAGTAAAAGGTTCCGTGTTTTTCCTCCTGCATTCAGTTCTGGAGAACTTTCTTCAAAGGCAGACTTGAAGGTTTTTAGAAAGGTAGAAGTGCCCAATCTGAGACGTTAGAGAAAGTCTTAATTTAAGATAAAGTTCCTGAATTGTCCAGGTTTTCTATAATGGGGAGAAGCTTTTAACTCCATGTTTTCAAGATATTTTTTTTCAGTGTTTAGAGTGCATTTTTATGGGGACTTCCAAAGACACTCAAACTATCTAGAAAATTCACATGTACATGCAGATCTAGTCCAGAATATGTCTGCCTATGTTCTTAATACATTCATTTTTTCTTATTATCTTCCTTATTTTCCCTTAGCCATAAAGGAAGATCTCCAGAGGAGCTCTCTTCACACAGAATATCTTTTTCAGTAAATTACTGTGTGTCTTTAATTCCGCAATGTGCAATTGAAAACTAAATATGTGATCAGTAAGTTCTCAACAGGTTCAGGTAGATAAAGTAGGATTGCTTTTCTTCTTTCCCTTCTGGATTTGATTCAAATAACTTGGATACCTTACCTCTGAAAGGAAAATAGCTTTTGGAAGGGTTAAGTTTTCAAAGTTGATATTTTATGAAAATAAAAGTATGTGAAGAAGACTGGCATAACCACAAAGCTGTAACTGAAGATCTCTCACTGTTTTCTGTCAAGTGTAGATAAGCAGCACTAATGTCACTGTTGATTCCTGCTCACAAAAATCTAAATAATGTTTGTTACTTCAATATAAGGTGGGTTTTTTTTTCCTTTTAAATTCAAGTCAGGAATAAGATTTGCCTTCCATTCTCATCTCTGTTATCCACTGCTCCTTGGTCATTGTCTTTTCCCTTTGCAACATATATTAATGTGATAAAGTGGATAAGGAATATGCAGTATCCCCTTTTTACTTATTTCCATTGCTTTCTGTCTGTTTCATTCCACAAAATCTCATTTTACTTCTCATTATTTTAGGAGTATTTTTTAATAAGAAATACTTAACATGAATGTGAAATTCAAGTAAGAATGCAGTGGAGTTTATTTTTAATATTTTTAATATATATTTGATTGTTATTTTTATTGTTTTATTTCATAGTAACCCTTTGTGAGGATTTTTTCCATTAATTATGAGGAAGAAAAGTTTAAATTATTTTTAGTACATGGAATTATGCTTATATGAACATGTGAGGATTATTGTTTGGAAGCCCTGAATTAGCTTTTTTAAATCTGTATAAGAATAACTTGAAGTTAGGTTTTAATAGGATTTATTACCATTGTCAACCTAAACCACATTTTGTCTAAACCACAATTGCAAAAGTCTGCTAGAGAGAAAGTCCATTAAATATGCCTCTTGTGAGACAACCCATCTTCAAAATAATATATTACTCCCACTTAAACATTGAGAAGATGAAAAAACATAGAATCAGTCTTTTAGTCCTTTGGCCACCTCTGAAATTATCAGAAAAATAAAAATATAGTTATCAAAATTTAAAAAAAAATATCCTGGCAAATAGGTGAGTAGAGTTTGCATGAAAAGCTTTTGTCAGTCCATCTGGAAAAGTTAAGGAGGATTTATTAATAATTATTACATCTGATGTGTTACACTGTCCCGATATAATGACTGTGCTGTTCAGACAACATAGATGAGTTAAGATTTCAGACACACATGAAAAAAGGAAGGTAGAAACCACCCAGCCTGTAAAGACAGTTTAGGCTTTGGCGTTATGCTTTACTGTAAGTCCACCCCAAGAGTCACACCATGTACCTGAGAGTGTTGTCCCAATTCTTCTTGAACTCTCTCAGGCTTGGTGCCACGACCCCTTCCTTGGGGAGATTTTTCCAGTGCCCAGCCACCTTTAGGGTGAAGAACCTTTTCCCAATATCCAACCTAAGCAAGCCCTGACACAACTTCAGCCCATTTCCCTGAGTCCTTTCACTGGTCATGAAAATGAAGAGAGCTGTTCCTGTCCCTCCTCTTCCCTTTTCAAAGATGTGGAAGACCACAATGAGAGCCCTCCTCAGTCTCCTCCAGGCTGAAGTGACCTCAGCCATGCCTTACACAGCTTCCCCTCAAGGCCCTTCACCATCCTCGTGGCCTCCTTTGGACCCTCTCTGATGGTTTCGTGTCTTTTTCACACTGTGGCACCCCAAACTGCCCCCAGCACTGGAGGCGAGGCCACCCCAGTGCAGGGCAGAGGGGACAGTCCCCTCCCTTGCCTGACTGACCATGCAGATGGGAACAGGGCTGAGCTTATCATTCACTGTTCCTGTTTACCCTTTCACTTTTTTTTTTTTCAAACTGGTGTGTGAGAAAATGATAAAGGATTTGATAGGCATAATCAGCCTTTCCCAAAGAGCAGACCCATGGAAATCCAGCCATGAGCTCCAGCAACTTGTTGCAGAAGCCAGCAGCCCTAGGGAGCCCGTGGGCAGCGTAGGCTCTGTGGCTGGCATAGCACCTACACAAGGCATATTTTTCTAGCTGTGCTGAGCAGATTCAACTCAGCATGTGGGATCTGACAATTTTAATCCAGATAAAATAAACACCTGACTGTGAAGCATGGAAAAGGGAATTATAAGTATTCAAAAAAAAAAAAATAGAACTAAGAGTACATTTCACAACTTTTGTTTGGGAGGCTTTCTCTTCACAGTTAATGAGAATTTTATTTCTTTCCCTATATCTGTTTTACTAAGATAATGTTACATATAAATATTGGAAAGTATTGAAGCACATGTGAGATGCTGTCACAATATAATATCACTATCATTACATTTAAGATTCCAAATAAAGTTGTGTGGTTTTCCCTGGGAGAAAGCAAGCATGCTTTCAGATATTTGGGTTTTTTTTCATGTTTACTTTTGTTTTCAGTCCTCCACTTCAGCTCTGGGTGTTAGCAAAAAATAATGGCAAATGCATGTTTTCTACCATCCTGTTCCTATGCATCATTTACTGCATCAATGGGGGTTCTTTTTTCCTTAAAAAGACAACCATACAACCCCACGAACCCCCAAAAAAAAATGTTTTTTCCAAATAAATATCTTTATCTTGCTCGCTTTTCTCCAAAAGCTTGTATTGACTAGCAGTGATGCAGAATGTCATGGAAATGCTTGCTACTACTTAGGAACTATGCTTACTTAGCCTCGGTTCTATTAATAATGGTGTGAAAATAACAGTGCTATAATAAGCAAAGCTGTAAATGCAGGTCTAATAATTTTATGCTGCCATCTAGTTTATAGGCTTTATGGAGACTGCAGTTAGAAGGTTATGAAGAGTTATACAGATCTTTAATTGCACAATCTTTTAAATTATGCAGTCCATGAACACAGTTTTTTCCAGTGCCTCATACTGAAGCAGTTAATTTTATATCCCCATAGTTCCAGATATCAAAGAGTTTCTTTTAAGAAGTCTGTGTTTCCGTATCAGCCAAGTTCTGAGGTTTTCTGATTTTCTTTTTTCTTGAATGTTTCTTTCATAGCTACGTTCTGAAAATGGCTACGTGCAAAATTGCCCCAAGTTTTAATTTTCAAAGCCTAAAGTTTTACTAGAAAAAAATTACTTACATTTTCTTAGTGGAGAGAGAGAGAGTGAGTGGTAATTCGGTACATGCCAGCATATGATCTATAATGACCCCCATAAAAAAATCAAAAAGGCCTTTTTTCTCCCTCACCATTGATACTTAGCTGGCAAGTAGTTGTCACTCAATGTTTACTAAATGTGGTCTTTGATTAAATAAATAAATGAATAAATAAATTTATCAATTCCATTACCTGTTTTCAGGCATGAAATGTAGGTCCTAATGTGTATAAGAAGAACACTTTATATTTGCCTACCTTTCTGAAAACATTATCTGTGCTTGATTTGGTATGGATTTCACGGTTAGTCAGTTCTGCAGAGCCAATTCCCAGAGAGGACTAGGGGTCAGTCTAGGGCTGAGCTCATGAACCTTCTGGGAAAGAAAATGACCTTTAACAAGCAAAATTTGCATTGCATTAAAGGTATATCCTACTGTGCAAGCTGGGTAAATTTTTAATGCATGTTGGCATGTATTTTTGAATACAGTAGAAGTATTTTTTGCATCTAGAAAAACACTGTGTTTCCGATGTGTGTCAGTGGGAAGGGAAAGGGGAATGACACAAGGACTGGAGACAGCTTATTTATACATTTTTATATTTTTTTGAAACTTCCCACAAAAACGTGATTAGATTACATGAATTCTTTTAAGAATCTGTTCCTCTTTTTCTCCCACCTTATCAATTATGCATGCAAGTGCCTGCAGTATATATACTTTGTGTACTGAGAAAATGACCCAGAGGATATCTACATTTTCCTTGGGAAAACAAGCTAAAAGCAAACAAATATAGTTTACCTCAAGACACTTTATACTTTGCT
Source organism: Cyanoderma ruficeps (assembly GCA_008694505.1). NCBI lineage: Eukaryota > Metazoa > Chordata > Aves > Passeriformes > Timaliidae > Cyanoderma > Cyanoderma ruficeps. The sequence continues at coordinate 2,857,042 of VZDJ01000057.1, read as the reverse complement.
GAGATTGGGTGATGATGTGCTCAGTAATAACTGGTAGGGAGGTAAAGTCACTGAAAATAAACTCTACATTGAAGGACTGTGATGANAAAAAAAAAAAAAAAAAAAGAATAATGATGCCTAAATTGACTGTCCTCTGCTTTAACAGCTATGGCCAGCCTTTCTCCAACACACATTTTCAATCACAATCCACACAGGTAGATGAAAAATTCTTTAATTATGTTTGAATTCTTTGAACTATAACCTCAAAATAATGTATTCACAACTCAGTCTTTGGGTTTATGGGGTAAAGTAATCTTCCACAGAATACCATTTCTGTGTTGTTTCTTCACTGTGGAAAGATGGATTTTTGAAAGATGGAAAAAGGATTTTTAAAAATCTGAGTTCAGAAAAATGCCTTTGAGTGAAAAACAACAACAGATGTCTGATTATTCCATGGAAACCTTATTGTCATTCATTCTAAATCTCCTCTTGATATAATTTAACATAAATAACTCAGAATAAGTAAAATAGAGTATGAAAAATGTGATTTGACAGAGATAAAGTTATAAAGCAGTTTAAAGTGGTTTCAGGATTTTGCTAGCTGAATTAAATGTTTACTGCAGGTGTACGGATGTTTCATCTGGAGCAAAAGGCACATTGAAGTTTTTGTCATTTATATGTATTGGCATAAACACACAATTCACCTTCCCAATCATAAACAGAAAGATATATCAGTTGTATCCTAAGATATTGAAACAATGCAGTGAAATAACAAATCTTACTGCCTTCAAGAAATCCTATTACATTTAAGAGAAATTTTGTGGGCAGTCATGCAACATGCACTAAAACATAGGAGTAAAATTTTCATTAGAAACCAAGCAAATTTACAGTATTTTCCTAATTAATATTGAGGGGTATTGAAAGTGCTAGAGATAAGGGTAGACTGTAAGACAAAAGGATAGAAAAGCAATATCCTTCTAGAGAAATAGCTAATTTTACATAATTAGTTGAAAGAAAATTAAATTATTCACCAATACTTAAGGGTTAGGCTTCAATTAAAGTTTCATTTCTTCATGTCTTTAAAAATTATAATAAATGGTTAATGCTTAACAATTCTCATAAGTACAGTAGTAACTAATGATGCAACTCAAAAATAAAAATTTTAGGTGAATCTTACAAGAAAATTTAGCATCTGTCATTTCCCATTTTTATCTGAATTCTTTAAAAGGAAATGTTACATACTTGCATACAGCGAAAAAATTCTATCAGTTGCCTTTTAAAATAGCAAAAAAGTTTTTCCACTGGAATAGAAATATCAGGTTTGGGTTACAAAACAGTGAGACTTGCATTAAGGGATAGGCTAGAGTTCAATTATACTTTCTGACTTTTTTAGTAATATCTACAGGTATTTATGTTGATTGTTAAAGTCTTTACATTTATTTATATATTTCACATGTTTAAAAAAAAAAAAGGTTTTTTTTCCTTGTAATTATTTTCTTGTTGAGATACTGAAATACATCTTGAAGGGTTGAAAACCACTTTCATTTTTCTGGTTTTATCTTCCTCTGCAAAAGATGGAAATTTAAATCCAAGTGTGAAGGATTTTGCTATTGATTTTAGGGACTTTGTTTCTCCTTAATCTGCTAGACTGTTTGCTAGAGAATAAGGGACTGTGCTTCCTGAATAAGTATCTTGTGTCTAGATCCACTTGGATCTAAGGAAAATGCAGGTGAATGGTTGTGTGTAGACTTGAGGGACCAGCTCCAGGTCTTTGGGCTTTGTCTACCTTGGTTTAGTTACCCAAAGTTTTCATGAGCCTTTCTACTTCTTATTTGGGGAAGAGAAACATCAGTGCTTCCATGGATGAGGTATGAAACTGCTATCAAGCTATTTTAGATATAATTAGGTTCCTGAATATGCTTTGTTAATCTTCCTTAACATACAGCTAATTTTCCTTGCATATAGCTTATATTAATTTTGACTTTTTTTCTAACTGAATAGTTAGAAAATAGTTCTAACAATATGGTACAGTTTTAGCTCTCAAAAGGGTGAAACAATCAGCTTTCATTAGGAAAATATCTACTGTGATGAGATATATAATGAGATATAAAACCTTCAAAGAAAACAAAAATCCATATAACACCTTAAAATAAGCCTTAGTGCAAGGTTCCTTTTTTCCTAATTCACAAAAAAGGAATAAATTGCAATTGAACTCCTCAATGGAGTTTTCAGCTTAGTGGATTGAGTTGAATGGGTCTCTTTTTTACCTGGATTATTGCTCCATGGGTATTGAAATAATGTTCCTTGTGAACTGAAATTTCACCTTTGGTAATAAAGGGAACTGGCAGAGCTTTTTAGAAGTTAACATCATTATTATGAGGCTTTTTCCTATCTTAGAATTAAAATACAAGAGCCAGTGATGGTGTGTCATTGTTTTGACAATTAATGCTTCAAACAAAGATGTTAAAAGAACTCTAAATTAAGAATATGGTAGCTATTCGTTTATAGTTTATCCTTCCTTTTAGTCATGCCCTAAAAGTGAATCTTTAAGGACATAATAAGGTGTTTATTTGGTATTGCTTTTATTGTATCAGAGAAGTTCCTGGCCCTACACCATAAAATGGTGTGGCTTTCTATAAATTCCAAAAGTCCAGTTCCAACTATTTCCAGCTCCTGTGTCACCAGATTGGAGCTTCCTACAAATACAAAATAAGAATGGCTAAAAACATGCAAGAGTCACCGATATGTGCATATAGCGCTTCATGACAAAGAAACCATTCCCAAACTGAAAAGAAGTAGTAAAGAACATGATAAAAACTAGTAAAAGGGCAAGTCCTAAAGCTGAAAGCTAACAAAGCAAATTGAAATTGAGTTTCCTTACTGAAGCCATATGTACTGTTGGTGCACTAGGCAAATGAACATTTGTGAATTGTGTCTTTTATTGTAACATCATCAGCTATCAAAATGGAATAGTTATTATTAAATGTCTTTTCTCTTGAGATTTGTATTAGACCAATGTTGTGTATCCTCTAAAATCCCCAGTCTGTTTTCTATTTCCTGATACCAATGCTTTATTCATTTGATGCTAGATCAGGCTTGTACCATAAAAGATGAGGAAGGAACAAATTCAGTCAAAGCCAAACACCTGAGGTATTGAGGCATGTACAAAATTTTGTACATTGAAAATATAATTTCTTTTGGCAAGTGGGAGAATACCAGGAGGAAATAGGATCTGCCAGGCTGTTCCTGGGGACACAGCACGTTCCTTATTCAGTATTTGATCTATAAGTTTTCACAGTTCAAATTGCAGTGATAAGCATGAAATGAAAATTAGAAGTGACAGAATTTGGCTGCAGCCTTTGAGAACATTTGCTCATTGGAGAGCATTTGGTGAACACGAGGTCAGCACAGTGTCCCAGAAAATGGCATTTTATCCCATAAAATACAGTTACGCTTATTGCTTAACTACCTGTAAAGTTCTCTGACAGAATCAAAGCTTAAAGATCAAACTTGCTTAATCTGCATGTGGCAGCTAGTAGAGCTAAAGTACTAAACACGTTTTCCATCTCTTCATCAGTAAGGCTACACACAGGTTTTACAGAACTGATTGAAAATCTTCAGCTAGGATCGTGTGAGAATGTGAAGTGGAACATTGATTAAATAGTTATATTTTAAGTAAGTTACTTGAATATCCTCATTTTTTTGCTCTCCAGTCTTCTTTCCAATGAAGTTCAGCACTTTTTACCTTCTGACTATTGAAACTCTTCAGAGAAAACCCCACTTCTTTAGTAGTAATCAGAGCCCAGAGCGGCATGGGATCGTTTCCCTGGTTTGGTAGGTTCTCAGATTAAAAGATACTTGAATTTTTTTTCTGGATTTTCTACAATTAAAATATGTCTGAAAAGTAGTTTAGAATAAAGCCTTCAAACAGAGGTCCAGGCTGCAGTCAGCAAAATTATTTGAAGGGTAACAGTGTGACTTGAAGGACAGGCCCATACTGGGGAGATTTCAAAGGACTGGAAAAGGTCACACTAAGTGAGAAGGGGCTTGCAGGTTAAAAAAAAGACAGAATAGAAGGATGAACCGTGGAGGTGAAAAGGACAATAGGTCTGCAGAATACAATACATAGTGAAAATTGAATCCATAAAAGATGGAAAGCAACACAGGAATAATAAAGATATACTACCTGTGCACTACAAAGTCCGATGAAAAATTAAGGGGGAGATTCTTTCAAAAAAGGCTATTTGAAGACAAAGTGAGGCTATAGAAAAAAATTTTGTAGATCATGATCAGAAAGCTTAGAAAATATGGGAGAAAAAATAAAAGGGAAGTCTCTGAAGTAATATAATTGACAAGGCTGACAGCCTCCTAACCAAACTGACAAAGATAATGAGCATGTGGAGTAGCACATTTTTAAATCTGTTGAACAAACGTAATACTTGAGAATGCAAAATGCATTAATGAGCTTATTTGCAATGCCACTGACCATAGTAAATTTTAGAAAGGAAGTTAAGCTTTTCTGAAAAACATTCCAGGAGAACTAAACCAAAAAGATTTTTGCTTTGTAAGAGCATAACACTTACAAAGAAGTTAGGTGATTGATTTTTTTAAACGTCAGTGTTGATGAAGTATATTAAAATGCTACATGAAACACAGATATTGAACAACAGCCATTCCAAGTACTTGCCTTGAGTTTCCACATACAAAAGTGGNGTACAAACCAAAAAAAAAAAAAAAAAAAAAAAGTGATGATTATAAATTACATTTTATAACAGCTTTTTTAAGCTGAAGAAGCATTATCAGTAGGAAGTTCTGGGGTTTTTTCTGTGGCTTTGCCTCTGGTCTTGAGAAGTGCTAAAGTTGTTGTGATGTTATTTGTTGAAGATTGTAGACATTAGTGTAGACATTATCTAGAAAAAGATACAGGGTGTTTCTTCTTTTGGTATGAAGCTGACGCTACTTAAAAAGCTACTTTTGGTGTGTCTGGTAGGACTGTGGAGCCAGGCTCTTTTAAGTGGTACTCAGTGGCAGGCAACGCGCACAAGCTGAAAACACAGATTGTGAGGAGTCTGTGTTGTCCCCTCTCAGATACTGGGGTGCCACTGGGAATTCTTTACATCCATAGATGTGTAATTCCTGTGTGTATATTTTTCTTACTAGCATTAACCTATCAAAATGCATCAGCAAAGACTTGTGTTCTTCAGACGGTTAACCTTTGAAACTGTCTTCAACGAATGAAGATAGAATTGAATATTCAAAATGTGGTTTTGAATACCAGCAGTAGCTGGTTCATCTTTAATGGTTTGGTATTAAATGAGATTGATATAACAGTAATGATGACACCAATTTTCATAACTTTTAAGTTAACACGTGCCTTTTTTTACCTCATGACCTTTGAAATCACATTGGAATCTAATTATTTGTGTAAGGGTTTTTCAAACAAAGGTGAGTTTTCATGATGTTAAAGGACTATCACTCGTGACCCTTTTACTTGAATTTTTTCTTCTTTACAATGTGCCTAAGATTTTAACTACTATTTAGAATTATTTCCTAGGTTCACCTTCTTATAGTAATACCAGATTACAAAGCGAAACTACATTTGCAGTCTTCCTTGTCATAAATATTTTTCTGCCTTTCCCTTCTTTATTGTTTATTTTTATCTATACCTCTAGAGTAGCTAATTTTGGTAGAAAACATTCTTAATCTCTAGATTCTGATGCCTGTGAATCTCAATCATGTTGCTGTTGATGGTTCAGCCATGTTAATGGTTATAAATATTTAACAGTAGGTGCCATTAGACTAATTAGTGGTAAATGCTTCTAATAATTTCAAATGTGGATTCTTACAAAATTTTTCTGTGTAATAACTGGCACATAAAATCTGTTTTTTGAAAAAGCCCATAAAAATCTGTTCTACGTAGAACTTCTTTCTATTGTACCATCTCTCAGCTTGGCCATTTATTAGTACAACCTCAAGATCTGAAAGATACAAAAGATATTAATTTTTAAAGTACAGAAATATGTCTACAAACTATATTTGAAAGTTGTGCAGTTGGTAGACTGCTACTCAGTAGCTGTTGACACAGAAAAATAACACATGCAAGTGTGAGTGTGGGGAGTGTAGCTGTGAAGGAGCTTCAGTCCCAGCTCAGGTGGCGGAGTGTGACTGCCACTGTAGCTCCTGGATGACCAGACAGGGAAGTTCCTTTAACAACTGGAAAGTATTAGTCCTTTGTTTTGTAGATAGCTGCAGTTATGGTGAAATTTGTTGCTGATGTACAGGATTTTTAGGTATGTGATGAGATGATAGAATGAAACAGCTGTTGATATGAAAACTTTGACACAAAACTAGCACAGTTACCTGTAAGCAGGATGATTTAATGCTGAATAGATATACTTTAAGAAGATTGTCTATGTGCTTACATATTTTCTATGTGTTTCACAATGTTTCTACTTGTGGAAGCTGTAGGAATTAGTCAGTAATTAGTAAGGTTAGTGTTCAGGCATCATGGCACTAACACTCAGCAAGAGTGATGATCATCTCCCCTTCCCCACCAAGAGCCATCCATCAGGACCTTGTCTAAAACCATTTGCTTTACTAAAACTATTGAGTGCTTATATTTTTTCATGGAAATAGGATAAGCTTGTTCTAGATCTGCCTGTTGTGCTATTTGCAGTACCTTCCTGACACTTAAAAATACCAGTCAGAAAGTAGTCAGCTGTTTGTTCCTCTATGTTTGCTTTTCAAAATCATTGCTGACCTTTTATAACTGAATTCAAGTGGTTCTTTGCATAGCCAGCTTTACTGAGCCTCAGCACCTTGCCTCTGTTTGGTGAGATAAGGCAAGTAAACACTATTTCCCCTGTTAGGAGTTGGTGAAAACCAGCTGGAGTTCTCAGAGGAACCATGTGGAAGGGGTGGGAGATCTGCAAGGTCGTAACGGGAGAGCAGGCAGACTCTGTGAGCAGAAGTGATGGTATTATATCACATCATAGGCATTTTGGAGGGATCCAGGATTTCTCTTGAATTTCAGGACTCTTTGAAGCATTAGTTTTCCTGCTGGTTTTACTGAGTTTTTTTTCAGTCTTTTAAGAATCTCTGGGCTGTTTAAGATCACAGATTTTATCTTCATTCCCTAACAATGCACTTTGCTAAGACAAAAAGACCTTATGAAATCAGAGCTGCAAAGTATCATTTCAGTTTATCTTTTTCAGGTGGAAATTTCAGGGTCAATTTCTGTTAATATTTGTGAGACAGAAAGTAATACAAAGTTATATGTTTCAGGTACCCTAGAACTTTATGTCAAATGGACGAAAACCTTGTGCTCAATACAGAGTGAGTTCTTGGGGAAGAGCTGATATGGCAGATTGAATTTCTACATAAAATAGGGAGACCTGTAGATGTTCTTTGGTCATTTCAGTCTTACCATATTTCAACATGTTCAGTGAAAAAAAAAGGAAATTAACAATACCCTGCTAAAACCCTTTTGTAAAAGCATCTTTTCAAAGTAGCAAGCTTACTTCAGGTTTCCTTATGAATGTAAATTTAACAACAACAAAAAACTAAGCAAAATTAAACCTTGAGAATGAGTGGGTATTTCTAAAGAAGTTAAGAAATGACATCCTTCTTTTTTCTGTGGATACTTTCATAAAGCAGTTCCATCAGTGATTTAAAAGCATCCCGTGTCTGTTGTGCTTGTATAACTCTGAACCCCATAACCATTCAGCAAATAGTATGAGTGTGTTTGATAATATAGAAAAAAAAATAAACACACAAAAAAAGAGGAGTGAGCCTACCCCCAGTACGTAAAAGTGAAATCCAATTTGTCTTTTATTACCAGGACTGATGTGGCATCAGAAAGGAAGAACCCCATTGCGAGATGTAGATCTCATGCTTTAGTTTTCAGGGCTGACAGATGATCAACTTTTTACAGATACCAAACAAAAATATGTAAGGGTGATGGCTTGAAACACTTAACATGATGCCTAGGTTGCTAGTTACCCTCAACTCCCAAATAACGAGGAAAGTTTAATATATGCTTTGCATTATTTTAATCAAATACTTTACAAAAAAAAAACCAAAACAAACAAACAAAACAAACAAAACCCCCCAAACAAAAAGAACAAAACAAAACAATCCCAAAAAACCCCACCAACTTCAAAATTGTCACAAAAATCACACAAGAGTAAACCACGTAAGTGCTATAGAGATGACAAAAATTTGTTGGTTTTTTTTTTAAATTATGTTTCTACAATATTATTAGAAGTTACACATTTCAAAAGCACCCACTTTTTACTAGGCAACTTAATCCTGGTTTTAAAACCCTTAAAGAGCCTTAATCACATGGATTTTCAATATCACTTAGGGCCAACATGCACAGAGAAGTAGCTTCAGTATGTTCCCAAGCCTCAGCTGCTCTGCAGTAATTGCCTTCACTTAGCAGTAATTGCGATTCAGTCCACAGCAAACACTTGGCCTGTGGAGGTAATTCCACCCACAATTAGAACGCCAAGAGGACTTCACACACTATGGAGGCAGCAACTGAGAATGACACTGGTACCCAATAATTTCTTTGCGTAATTTGTTTGTATGTAGTAAGTGCAACTCTAACTGATATCCATTACAAAAGTGCAAATAGGTGTCAGAATTTTTAAATCCTGCCAAAGTCTTTATAGTATCAATGCATAAGTGTCTTTAATTGCCTTTTGAAATAATTTTAAGTTATATTTATTTATCACATAAATTTGTTTTATTCCAAATATTTGACTCAGTGTGTAGAAAAAAAATATAAGTACCATGCAAAAGAAGTTGCATTTTTTTCTAACATGGAAGATACATTTTCATGTTTTTTAACATAGACTGTTTAAATATGTAGAGTTAAAACCAGTCAGTACAAGTTTTGAAGTACAAATCTCCAAACTTTAAAACTTTCAAAACAATTATTACATTTAATTTGGCTAAATTAAATAAAAAATAGTCTCATTATATAAGCTAGAGAAAGTAAGTTTAGAATGCACCAGAAAAAACCCAACTTTTTCCACTCTAAGCTACAGAGAATCCTTTTTTCATATGACTTTCACCAGCTTTTTAGTTACGGAAACAAAACCAGGAGTATTTAAGGTTTTATGATGATTAATTCTAGGATTAATGCTACATGTATATTTTATTTTGAAAAATAATGCTAATGATGAAATGGGAGGCTCAAGAATCATCAAACACATTGGGTAAAACAAAAAAATTGAGCTAGATTGTCCTATTACAATACAGGAAATTTATAATTACTTTTTATCAGGTGATTTTCTAAGGTTCATTTTTCCAACCTATAATAATTATTTTAGTTAAGAGGATGTTTTATTTGTATTTTTTATGCATTCTAAGTATGTTGGGGTTTTTTTGTCTTTATGCCACTTCCAGCTTCCATGCTCACTGGGATTTAATGTCAGAGAAATCACGTCAGTGAACAAAAGGAATTGAGTTGTGGTGCAATTTTCTTTCTAATTCTAGATTGGATCCTTGAATAATGATAGAAATTGTAGTCTAGAAAGGCAAGTAATAATCAAGTACTCAGAGTAAAAGCCTTAAAGCACCCATTTTCTCGTATGAGAAAAGGAGTTTGGGAGTAGGGTTTGCATATTTTTAGTGTTACTATCAGAGAGGGGAGCAAAAATGGAGCTTTGGATTTCATTTCCCACATTGCTGCCCCAGTCAGTTTGAGATGTGATTGGTGTTCTGCATGAGATGGGCTCCAAATTCCTGCCCAGCCACAACTGGAATTTTCACACAGATTTAGAACTCAGCTTCACCCAACAAAACAAGGCAATTTTTAGATATCTGTTTCTCACATTTATTTATAGAAGGAGTTCTAAAGTCAAGTTATATCTTTAAATTTCCATTTGGATTCCACTAGGAGTGAGTTGCAGAAACAGCTTTCTGAGGGGTGTCTTCCAATCTGCTGGTTGTGATGGTGCCAGCCTCAACCACAGAGACCTTGCAGATACCATCCTTGCCTGACCCAAGCCTTTGCATCAGCCACAATTAGATTAATTGCGTTTTCTAGAGGAAAGCGAGGGCTTTAAATACAGAACACCTAACGAGTTCTTGTGGTGATATGACAAGGAAGCTGGGATGAGCCCATGTGTGTTTCAGTACGTGGCCGGATGACAGTAATTGATGTCCTGTCGTGGTTGTCAGCCATCTCTCAGCTGAAGCATATGGCATCTGACTGAGCTCAGAGCTGGGCCATACGTCACTGTCAGTGTCGGAGTGTGTCTTTTCTCAGTGCAGGGGGTACCTGATGGGACACCAGCATTAAATTATGGTAGGCCGGGGAGCTCTTTCTCCTCATGATTAATGACACTAATTGAAGTTAAAGTCTGTGCCCACATCAAGGGCAGAACGGAGCCTTCCCAATTTGTCTCTTTTTAAACAGCTGACACCCACTCTTCATGGAGAAGTTCCAGCCAGTGTAGGCTTATAAACATTTAGAGTTCCTACTTTTTTCTTGCCATGGCATGCTAATAAATCCTATCATATCGATTTTGATAGGAGATATTTGTGCTCCACCCTTTTTTTTTTTAATTTATTTTTATTTTAAAGAAAAGCTCTGGGATCATACATGTTGCATTCTGCTAAGTATCTCTTTTAAAACCCCGAGTCTTTATTCATGATAAAAGGAGTGTCATCTTATGTCTTAACTGGTTATGTTGAAACTCAAAAGTTTGGATCAGACTTATCAACATAGAGGGGGCATGGTTTTCAACCCTGTCAGTAAGGACTGGTCAGGTTTTGTGTTCTGTTTGTGGGTGATTTACTGGTTTTCTGGTTACCGATGAATAAAGTACAAGCCTCTATACTAATGCTTGGCTGTGACCAGAAATATGGAACAAATGAAGTAATTGCTCAGAATTTATGATTGCTGAAGAGAAGTGAGCCCTTATAGCTCAAAACTGATGGAGCTTATACTGCTCTGATTTATGCTACTTCAAAACAACTAACTAAAAATTATCTGTCATTTTAAAGGATACAATGAATAACCAGTAATGTCTGGGTAGTTTCAAATCCCTGTTATTGTACAGTGCATATCTTCTTTACAAACTTGCTTTTTTCATCTTAATGAATAGTGAAGGCCTTTCACAAAAATGTATGTATGTTTTAAATTTGGAATTGTTTAAAATAGTAAGTAGTAGCTGTTATTAACCTAAATTTGAAATAAAACTAAAACCTTTTAAGATAAAATATTAATTACTTCTCAACCACAAAAAATGTAGTTTTTTTGATCTATTTTTTTGCTTACCAAGGGAACCCCAGGTTAGTATGAAACGTGTGTTGACTACAAATCTGAGGTCCTATAAAAGCATGAGAAAACTGGAGTTCTGTGAAAAATATGGTTTGCAACCAATGTCAGAGCAAGACTTCTTCATTGTGAGGATGACTGAGCTCTGGCACAGGTTACCCAATCTGTGGAGTCTTCTTCCCTGGAGAAGCCAGAAGCCACCTGGACAGAGTCCTGGGAAACTAGCTCCAGAAAATCCTGCTTGAGCTGACGGCTAGGACAAGATGCCCTCCAGAGATCCCTTCCAACCTCAGCTATCATATGGTCCTGTGAGTTATTTTTATTCTTAATTTTTTTTTTACTTGTTACACAGAACTTTCCCCAGCCCCTTCTGTAGCAAGAAAATCAGTGTATCAAGAGGCCTATTATAAGCATTTTACTTAAATTTTAGAACAAAAGACACTGTTGTTCTGATATTCACCATAAAAAAGATGTGGGTTTTTTACTTATTTCCATATTATTCCTATTTTGACTTATTAGATAAAAATATTTAGAAACCTAAACTAACTTTTTAATGCTTCAAGAAGTGAAAAATCAAAATTTTCCAAGTATTTTATTTCATCAGTACTGTTTTCAAGACTACCAATTTTACTTGCAAGTCTTTGAAAAGCATACAATCCTCTTTTGACATGACAGATCCAAACACGGGGCACTATTTTATTAGTAGTATCATTATTAATGGCATTAGTGCACTTCTCATGTTTAGTTTGCTAATGTGACCTGCATAAAGCTTTATCCTGCTGATTAGAAATTAGAAATTTAAAATTCCAGCATATAAATGCTGGGTTTGGTTTCTGTTGTTTTTTTATTTTTGTTTTCTATTTTTTTTTGGGCTGTTAGGAAGAGACTCAGACTGGTACTGCAAAGATCATCAGGTGAAAGAGGAAGTGGAGTTGAAGGAAGTTTTGTGAGCGATAGGAAATGTGTCCATCATGAGGACATCTGGATGCTTTGTCAGTTACGATAAAGCTACTATATATATAAAGTTAAATTTTACCAGAAATATATTTCGTAATAAGACTTTGGCTAGAACTTTAACTGAGGGGTTTTTCTCTTCAAAATTACTGGAAATTGGCTACTTGGTTTTTTTTGGTTTTTTTTTTTTCCTCCTATAGTGACAGGACTTAAAAGAGCCTCAAAAAAAATCCTTTGTATTGAGGGAGCAGAATAGATGGACAATATTTAACTCTGAGGAATGTCAGTTAATGGAAGTGGGTAGGAACTGTCCAGTTGTCATTTAGAGCCAAGAACAATATTATTACAGTGGGACTTGAATAAAAAAGGTGCCTTATTGAGAGTAGTCTATACTTCTGCTTGTTAAAGGAATCTGTATCTATCCACCTCTCTCTAAAACAATTAATTGGCAGGAAAAATAATCACCGTGCCTGCTGGTAAGTTTAGAAATATATCCTTGTTCAAACAAAAGCCAGTGATAACAACTGCCCTGAAAAGCCTAAAAGAGCAATACTGTCCCTTGGGTTTGTAGCTCTCTGTTTTGCCTTTAAAAAAGATGGAAATCTGCACCCTGAATTTTTCACAGAGATGAGATGATAATCTGGCTATGGCAGCAAGGAGTGTTTCAGTGCCACTGGCTCATAGGGGGGAAGCAGAAAGCAATGTATAGGTTGCAGGGAGACTGTATCCATCAAATTCCTTCTTTCACATCACCACATATTCAGACAGGCAGTGTGTTGCTACTTTGAATTACTGCTTGCTGCACACAAGCAGAGGTTATATTCCCTATGCATACATTATTATACAAAGAGTTCGGTTTCTATGGTAGCTATAAATCAGTTTTTCACATTGTAAGCGGGTAAGGACTGTCTGCTCCAGGAAGTTACGCTGTGATACAGCATAGGGTAAGACAATTTTACTGGTTGTTATGATCTGGTTATTAAAACAGTTAGAGAGATGACTCTACCAGAATTAAGATGCAAATGAGACCATATGCCTAAGTTAATAGTACAGATTTTATTTAACAGCAAAAGTAAGGAAGAGAGACAGAGAAAAAGAGAAAAAAAAGGAAACAATAGAGACGGAGAAAGATTAAGCAAGAAAAATCAACACTACATAAATCCATACAGAGTGGAGTTGATATGCTTCCTCTGATGTGTGGTGAGAGTCCCAAAAATATGGAATGCTCTGGAAGGGACAAGTTTGACGGAGTCTCCTGCAGCAGACTCTGGATCTGTGTCAGCCCTTTGCCTCACGAGCAGTGCTCTGCTGCAAGGCCTCAGCAATGAGTCTGGACAGCGCTTTGGGGCTCCTTGATGGATTTATGGCACCTCCTCAGCTGCCCCTCACGGGAATGTCCTGTGGATGTGGCCTTTCCCAGGGTGGGGATGTTACAGCTGAGCCAGTTTGTGTGGGGGAGGCTGGGTGTCCACTGCCTGTGACCAGAGGTTCCAGCAG
>VZDJ01000057.1:2755474-2833712 GCA_008694505.1 Cyanoderma ruficeps | reverse complement strand
CCCAAAACTTTGATAAGTATATCCAAAGAAAGAAGCCTTGCTTCTGTTGCAGTTATGGAAATAATTATAGATCATGAAAACATTATAGAAAAATACTTGATCTATTTACTCAATAGAAAACAAATATCATTCCTCATTCTTTTCAAGAGCAACAACAACAACAAAAAGCAGTGAAGAACAAGTAATAACCAAACACAGAGCTGCTTTGCTTTTTTTTTTTTTTTTTTTTCCCCTCTCTAAGCTCTGAAGAAATGCAGAGGTAAAACAGCTTTTGGTTCCTGGATCATCTAAATCACAGTGGCATCCTACCAAAAGTGAAGTCACCATCATGACATTAACAAGAGGTCTGGTATTAAACTTGCAGTACAGGACCTAACAGCAATAATGGAGAAATACAGAAAGAGCTTTCAACTCTTGACAGTGTAAAAAATCACATATGGAAAATGTTTTTATTCAAGACTCAGACACTACAAACTCAGTGTACATAACAGGAGGAGGGAAAATAGGTTTGGTGTGAGGGTAAAAGCAATTCCCGTGAGTTAAATATGAGGAATAACCTCCCAGAGGAAAATGATGATGTTCCTATCATTCAACACTTTTGTAACTGGCCTGTGTAACATGTTCCAAAACATACAATATTAAATGGAATGATTCAATACTGTCAGGCAATTAATTTTTTACTCTTAATAAACCTCTTCTGTATTATTGTTATAAAATGCCAAATGTGCAGGTGTGTTTCCTTCTTGACAGCATGAACACTTTTGGCTATGTTTAGCACTCACACATATGCAGTGATCTGCATCCATAATTTATTTATCCATGTAGAAAAATGAGCCACAAGTGTTCTCAGCCAGAGAGTTAATCAATAAGTCTCCAAATATAAGTCTCCAAATATATCACTGTGAAAGGGATGCTGCATTTGTTGATTTTAAAAGTGTCCAGGACTTCGTCAGCTTGATTCTTTCAAATATATTATCTGAAGAACAGACTCACCTAGATAATTTACTGCATATAATTTGAGTTTGCCTGAATGATCTTGACATCAGTGATCAGATAAAGATGTACTTACCTTGTTTCAGATGGGTTTAGTGCATCACTGATTATACATTTCTTTTGCAGCTCAAAATCTTGTCTAAATTAATTGGTTTACACTAAACATGATTATGCCAACTTCATAATCCCAAAGACCAAAGATTTCTAAAAAACTCTCATGCTCTATTTTTGTTGAATTTACCTGATTTATTATTTTTTCACCTGTCTAGCACAGAAGAATAAGATTCCAGAACTGACTGCTATCAGCCAAATACTTTGCTTTCTCAAAAGAAGAGGACTTCCTGGTTTACAATAGTTTGAGTGAGAACTCAAAGATGTAAAGAAGGTGCCTGCCCCCTGCAGTTATAATGGGAGGGAGGAGGAAGGGAGGAGGGAGGGAAAGTAAGCATGTCTGAACATCTCGGAATTAGACAAAGGTTGCAGAACATTTTGTGGGCTATACAGTTAACTAAATGGACTTTAAAATAAGATTGTTATTTGAAAAAAACAAAAAGGTTTACACTTATAGCATCTTGATCAAGTACTGAACTCACCAGCTGTATCACTGTTGGATACAGAAAGATACATAGCTTTGATTTTTTCTATCTGGGGCCATTCCATTTATTTTAGTTTGGATTTTTTAAAGCCTTTCCTTAATTTTATGAATGCATTTTTGGAATCAGTAACCACTGAAGTTGTACCAACTTTTCATTTTCTTCCTCTTTCCTAAGAAAAAGACTCCTGTACAAAAGGGAATGAAGACTCATGTTTTGCGGATGCTTTTTTTCATGAGTAAAAATAGATAGTAGCTCATTATGCAACAGGAAGGAAACAGGAGGGGAATGGGGAAGGAAGATCTAGAGATTTTTAACCTTGACTTCTTTCTAATCATTATTATATTGTCAGTCATTGTGTTTTTTAATAAGCATATTAAGTAGTAGAAGCCTGAAAATAGCATTACTAAAAGGAAGAACCTCTCTGTCTTCTCCCAGTAGAATATATGTAGAATACATGTTGAAATCATCTCTGTTCTTACTGTATTTCAATGCACAGATGAATGATTACTCAAATTGCTTATTGATCATAACTAGAGTCTTCCACAGCTAATTACATAATATATTGAATGCATGTATTTCTACTTAATTAGTTATGTACTAGCAGGATGAGATGTTTGTGTACATTATATTGATAGAATACATACAAAATAGGAATCTAGCTTCTATCAAAGTACAGACTTTAATATAATCTAGACAGTAATGTCATCATTAAGTCCTTAATGTAGAAGGCAAGCCAATTTGGTCTCTTTGTCAATGGCAAATGTAAAATATACTTCCCATCTATTTAAAAAAAATCACAGAGAATAATTTCATGAAATGAAAAATTTAAAGGAATCTCTTACTTCACCAGTGATTACATTATTCTTTCTATTATTATACTGATGATTATATTATTCTTCTGCTCACCTTTGTCTTTGCTTGATTAAAATGTATTTTCTGAAGATCCACACAGAAGACTATAGAACTCTGTGTAAGGATCTACGATGCTACATTTTATAGTAGTGGAACTGCTCTACTTTGGAGGGAATGGGGGAGGGTGGGGCAGGAAGACAGATGACAATATAAGATGAGGTTCTTTTCTATCCAAGGGGACAGCACAAGTTTGTGAAGGATAAAATAGATTTTTCGCCATGTTGATTTTTATTCGGTGCAGAGATTTTCCTACAGGAGGCTGCCAGGTTGTCTGGAACAGGCCATGTAAGGAAGCCTGACATTTAGGATTGCTTCTTTAAGGCAAAAAAGAGTTTACATGGTAGCAATGGAGGAGCCTGTTGTGCCTATGCACAGCCAGATGAGAGATGTTTAACACTTGGTACATGCAGCAGGCTGGAGTAAGGAGCATTTTCCCAGGCATTTAAACAACTCGAATCTTAAAGGAAAATACCATGTTGTCATGTCTGAGAATGTACATGCAATTTTCTCATTTTCTTTTTTTCCTAGTCTCAAATCTGATATTGATCAAAACTTACTTCCAAGCAAATGTATTTTCCCCAGCTAAGGACAAAAATGGGGCTGGCTTGGAATGCCATAGTCTCTTCTGATGTCTTGGGTTAATGAGTATTCAGTGGCCATCAAAAATGTCATTAAGTCACAAGTGTCTACTCTCAAAAGAGGCCATAAATGACAGCATTAAACAGCATTCCAACCTGCTGACCCAAGCCCAGTTACTATCATACTAGATTTGAGAGATCTAAAGGGTATTTCCTGATGGCTTATGAACCTTTCGGTCTCTGTAAAATTGCACTTGAGAATAGCTTCAAAATCTCTATCTGAAGCTGTGATCTAGTATTGTGTGACTCAATATGGCTTAAACTCTGGCCTCTTAAATAAGTAGGTTCTATTTTTAAAGTAGTATTGGTATTTGAAGCCTAATGAAAGTTGTCTTGAATGTGAGTGAGATGAAAATTATCAATGGAACTCCTCAGCCAGTTCCATTCTGCTGACAAACACTTTTATTTTTTGAGAAGACATGTACATGTGAATAAGTCGTAGATTTGGTTCTCCAACCAAAGCAAATTATAAACAATTCATGAGAGCAAAGATATAGTAACAATGTTTATCACATAATGTAATGGCAGGAAAAAACGGATTCTAGAGAACTCACTACAAACAATCACATTTTTCTTAGGACTGATGCATTAATTTTGATGGTTAATTGATGAAATACAATCCTGTCACACAGGCACTAAGTTTTAATTGCAGTGGTCTAATTCTTTAGCTGAAGTTCTTGGAATCTATCCTGTATCTTTTCAGATAGTTAGAAAAACTGTAGGGTAGCATACTTCCTACTATACTGAGAGAAATGCAGAACAGACTTGTATATTGATAGCCTGTGTGTTCAGCTAAATATATTTCAGGCCAGGACACACTAGGGCCTAGAAGGAGATCATAAAATCATCAGGGAGAGCAACAACATCCATGGTTTAACCCCAGCCAGCACCTCAGCCCTACACAGACAGACGCTCACTCAGTCTCAGTGAGATGGGGGAGAGAATCAGAGGACAAAAGTGAGAAAACTCACGAGTTGAGATAGGAGAGTTAACAGGTAAAGCTAATGTCTGCAGGCAAAGCAAAACAAGGGATTCATCCAATGCTTCCCATGGGCAGACGAGTGTTCAGCCATCTCCAGAAAAGCCGGACTCACAGCTGGGATCAATTGTCCAAGTTGTGTCCCCTCCCAGCTTCTTGTGCACCCCCAGCCCACTTGTTGTCAGGATGGTGCAATGACCAGAAAAGGCCTTGTCCAGTGCTCAGCAGTAAGGAAAACATCCTTGTGTTACCAGCACTGTTTCCAGCTCAAAGATAAAATATAGAACACGGCCCCATACCAGCCACTGTAAAGAAAACTAATTCTACTCCACCCCAAACCAATGATAATGAAGGAAGAAGTTGTCTTTTGAACTCTTTTTCAGAGGCAAAAATAGGTTGGTTTGGTTTTTTTTTTCCTAGGTGGAGGAGCAGCCTTCACCTTTGAAAGCACAGTAGGTGTTGTTTGTCTGTTGAAAATTCTGGTTGGATTTATGCATCTGAAGCATCATACGTGGGAGAGCAGCCCCTCTGTGCTTCCTTGGGGAGAGCTTGGCTTGCAAGCTAAATGCCTGAAAATGGGATTCCTGTAAGTATGTCAAGAGGTAGTTTCTAGGAGCCTTGACAGTTTGCTATTAAAAAACTCTGCAGAGGCTTAAAGGCTGTGATTTAGCTTTTCATCTAAATTTTTTGATCAATAATAATTTTAAGAACTTCATATTTTGGGTTTGAAGCATATATGTTCTCATGATCTATGGATCTGGATCCTATAATTTTGTTGAAATATTAAGTGAATCTCCTCTGTATCAGTGATCTGAATACAATGCGTTGTAAAAATAAAATAATAAAACACAGATGTTTCTTAAGAGAAATCTAGACAATAGAAACATTGACATGGTCATTTGCCATTGAATATAGTCTCAAAAACTGAAATGGGATTTGATGAGGTCATACTGTAAAGTAGATAATAATCAAATATTACATGCTTCTTTTTCTATTCTTTGAATTTTTAGATACTTTATTTCTGTCATACTGTTTAAAATTATAAATTTTATATTTTATGTCTCATAATGGTCAGGAGCAACAGAGCAAGCAGGAATTCCACTATGTTGGAGACAAAGGAAAAGGGTGACAATGGAAGGCAAATAGCACCTAGCAGTTTAAATATGATTGGGCATTAAAGCATTATGAATACAAATCTGTTTCTCCTAATTAAAAGCAAACCAACAAAACAAACTTAGTTTTCTAATGAATACAGCATTATTTTAGGTTATTGCTGTCCTTTTAATAAGGCAGATCTTGGTGCTGTTGAGTAACATTTAAATTAACCTTGTTGAGACTAAAGTTAATGAAAGCATTTATCAGTGTGATCTAAGGGGAGGATGTTGTGTTCAGAACTGTTTTCTAGTTTACCACAATAACTATGATAAACCCTTTTTTTTCCTATTGGGTGGAAATTTCTGACTGGAAATGTGGATGCACAGTGTATCGTGTGCTTATGCAAACTTTGAATATCTTTAATTCTCAAAATTAGATCAAGGCATATATAGATGGCAAAATATTTTTCTTTGGCTTATATTTATGCTGACTTGAATAGGGTTTCATAGTGTGTAATTTAAGGTGTCACTGGGGCTACTGCTTGTTTAATTTACATTTTTTCTCTTCTATGTATTATTTTTTACCCCCTGTTCACATTTTTCATCAGTGGTCTGAACAATCTAGACATTCTTCATTCCTACAGAGTGTATGAAGTTATATTTGAACTCATGTTTAGAATGCAAACTAAGTGCTCTTTATACCCTTGAGGAAGAAACAGTACTGCTATCAGGAATAATTAGGTTTTAATTGTCATTGACAAGGTGCTATTTAGGTGACTTCCTCAGACCTTGTTTACTCATTCTTCATGCTTTCCTTCTTTTGTGTATTCAACATCCCGGGTATTTCCTTCTGAATATGTCAATTTTGATTTCTTGAATAAAATAAATGAAAACCCCTTACTCCTTACTAGCGAACCCCCTTAACCTTTTCTGATTCCTCCAGTTTATTTGAATTGCACAGTGTTTTAATTCTATTAACCAGAGTAAAGAGCACAGAGGGTCAACAGATGCTGTATAAAAATTCCGTTAACAGTGTTAAAGACTTTATCCCTTGACATTGCTAACAAATCAATATCTGGCCAGATTATACATTCTTTTTGGGGAATACGGTGATGAGAAAAAGCTTATTCCTTTTATAAGTAATTATTTGCTTAAAAGATTCCTTGGCCCTTTCTAAACCCGATTGCTTTTTGAGTGTCATGCACAATGCACACTTGTCTGTTTGTCTGATCAATACATATTAGATGTTCATCCAAATCTATTAGCTGTGTCAGCTTTTAGGTCCCTGTCCTTGGCTAAAATGTGCTACTGTTTTACCATTTGGGGAGGACTCTTCTGAATGCTCTGGAGCTTTCCTTTTGATTTGATGCAATTGCAAAAAGAGGTATGGTCCTTGGTGCAAGAAAAAGCTTTGCAGAGTTCTAGAGCCTTACATCATGTCACTCTCCTTCAGTGTTCTGAGATTCTTAGCTGTAAATCCAAATAAGATTGTGGCCCATGAGCTAAATTCCTCGCTATACAATCCCTTTTTTCCTCCTTGCTTCAGTTCCCAGCACCAAACAGGAGAGAGCAAAAAGATTTAAGGACTAGCTGAGGGATCACAGATTCATGCTGTAGTTCAGCAGCTTTTCACAAAGCAGCAGTGTGGAGGTGGTGGCTCATAAAAGAGAAATATCTAAGACAGAGCCCTGTAAGGACCCCTCAGCTTTGTCATTCTTTTCTGATACCTTCTGTAATATTGAGCTGCCCTGAGGGAATGTTTCAGAGCTCATTTCCATTGGATCATTTGTGAAAGATGAAAAAAACAGATGCGTAAGTTAAAGTAGACTGCGGATGGGAATCCTAAGTGATCACTGGCTGACCGTAACACTTGGATGAGTGTCTCTGTGTCTGTGCATACTCTTGGTTTTTCCATATGCCCCCTTGTGAAATCTCTGCTTTTATTGAAATACTTCCTTCTTTCTTAATCAGAGAAAAAGTTAATGCAAATAAAGTCATTCTAGAGGACATTCTCAGAAACACAAGGATAAAACAGAGGGTAAATGCCAGGGAAGGAGAATGTATTTTGCTGCATTTACTCAGTTCCATTTTAAAATGCCACTGGTGTTTGGCATTTAGCCATTTGTTAGAGAAAACAGATTCTGAGTCTCAGAGTACTAATGATGTACTAGAGATTAGAAGGGAAAATTATAATTAATTTTGTGTAAAGTCCAAAGGCAAAAATGCACTTGAGTTAGGGAAAAAAAAATTGTCCTATTTCAAGTGCTGGCATTCTTCAGAGTGATGATGGGGACACATACAGGAAGAGGAGCTAATGAGCTGCTGTTTTCTAATCAAAGGGAAAAAAAACAACAAAAAACAAAGTCAAAAACCTAGTAATAAAATGACAAGCTTCCCATTTCAATGTCATTTACAAAATGACAAAAATAGCCCACTGCTTACTCAATGAAGAAAGAATGACAAAGTTTAGTGCTCGTGAACAATTTTGTTGTCACTTTTCTTAGTAGGCTAAATGTACGTGCTTAGTTTGGTGAATTTTATAAAAAAAATGACAAACGTATTTCTAATAGTTTATTGGTTAGTCCAAGAAAGAAGGCTTTGATAGATACTGTAATTTTTATTTTTTTTTTGCATAAGCCTTTCCAGTTGAGAAATGCTTCCAGTTCCACACATATGTATGTCCGTCTTTGCCTAGCTATCTTGGTTAATGATAGATTCATGACATAATTAAAAAGAAAAAAGATTGTGCAGCACTCAAGATGACAGTTTCTTGAGGAAACTGAAAAGAAAATATTGGGAAATACAGATTTGGTTCTTCATAGAAAAATGGTTTACCAAGATGACACATTTCAAAACTACCAAAACCACTTTCAAAAATTTGAGTGGGAAGAAAGAAAAATGGACATGAATGACATAATAACAAAAAAATCCTAGAAAGAAAGGCTTGTTAACTTAGAAAGATATTGTTATACAGAGGAGATATGAAAATAAGAAATATGTTGAATAGTTTTGAAAAATTACAAAGTAATCTTAACTCCCTAGATGTACTACAAGTTTAAGCAATTCTCCAATAAACCCTCTGGGGGTTTGTTTGTTTGGTTTTTTTNTTTTTTGTTTGGTTTTTTTTTTGTTTTTTTTTCTAATGTTATTTGCTTCTTTATTTTATGAGCTAGTTAATCAGGTAAGTAAGACTGATGAGTAAATCAAACAGGAAATCTTGGGGAAAAGCATTTCTTCAGGACTCTTCAGGACTCTCAGATGGAATTCCCTTCATTTACTAATATTTTATATGTAAAATATTAACTATTAACTAATATTAATATTAACTTTTCTATTTTTTCTGAGCTTTGTACCAAACTTAGTGATAGCAATAATGTTCACTATCAATTGTGTTGTGGTAACATTCTTAAGCAAAGGATCAACCCTTGAAGACTTGACATTAAACTTGTGTATATTTCAAATAAGAGTGGTTAAACCTAGCCTTTAAAACTGAAATATTCTTTAAAAAATTATGTTGGGGATATTCTTCAGCTATACAAAATCAACTGTCTTCTGTTCTCTGTCTTCCATGAGTCAGGTTTCATCAAACACCCTCTCCCGTTCACCTCTTCCTGCCCTCAAAGGAATGATACAACATATAATGACGCAGGGCATGTGCAAGTATCATTACCCACTTTTTTCTTCTGTGTACACTGACTGCAGCAAGAGCCGGTTGGCTCTGTGTGTGAAACACAAAGAAAGCACAGCTGGTGAGTACAAGTGATGTGATGGCCATAAACCAAAACACAAGAAGTTCCACCTCAGCATGAGGTGTGAGGGCATTGAGGATGTCAAAGCACTGGAACAGGCTGCCCAGGGAAGGTGTGGATTCTCCCTCTCTGGAGACATTCCAAACACACATGGGTGTTTTCCTGTGTCTCCTGCTCCAGGTGACCCTGCCTTGACAGGAGGGTTGGGCTGGATGATGTCCAGAGGTCCCTTCCAACCCTAACAATTCTGTCAAGCTTCAATTGGCTCAGCTAAAGTCTTAGGATTTATCAGTGAACTAGTTTAGATAAAGAATGAGATTTCATAACTTACAGTAGCTTTCAGAGTTTTGTTGATAACCCTTGTTCATGCCCCAGTTTGGCAGCTGAAAAATCCAGGGTAAAAGATGTAAGTTTGTGATATATTGCCATGCATTTCAAGCCTAATTTTTCTTTCTTCTCAACTTTGTTTTCCGAAATGAACCCTCATGTTGTTGCCTGATTTTACTTGTGATTGTCTCTGCTAAACTCAATGTAGATATTTTAGTTTTACTGCTATGTTGTAATTTTTTTCCACAATGTTCAGTTGCCTAAGCAGGCACTTCAAGTCTAGTCAATTTTTAGTCTCAGAAAAAATAAAGGTCTGTAAGATTTTTGGAATTGCAGTTTAGCTTCAAAGAATACAAAAGGCACTGGGCAGGATGAAAATATTTGTCTAGACTGTATTGACATTTATTATGAATTTAGTGTTTTCTTCATTGGTAACACAATTCAGATCTCCTATTTTGAAAACATTTATATTTCTTTCAAGGGTACATTTACCTTTTTCTTATATAAAAATGTCTAAGTTAGAGTATTGAGTAGAAGTACAAACGTACACAGGCTGTAGATCATATATATGGTATGGATCTTTTTTCCCCACAGAATGAAATGGCTTTTTACACTTGTATTTGCCTGGACACCTTTATTAAAGAGATCAGAGATTTCTTTCAAAAATATTCTCATGTGTGAATGGTTTGCATGAATGCAGTGTTTTAAGAAACATGAAAAATTGAATCAGGGAATGTTTAACTGTATCAGTGTGAAGTGTGTATACTTGCACCAGTAACTATGGCTAAAATGTAAGCATAAAAAAAACGTGAAAAATCCAACGTTTCTTGTCAGTCTGTACAAACATGCTTGTGACTGAAATGATGTGCCTTTGGACCAGCTCTCAGTAGTACATGATTTAAAATTGAGATGGCATATGATTATTATTAACTGTCCTCTACAGGGAACAAGCACATCTGCAAATCTGCCAAAGGGGCTTAGAAGTGTTAGGAAGAAAAATAGGAGAAAGGTGAGTAGGAACAAGAGTTACCTGCATAGAGGCACGAATCACTCCCAGGAAATACCAAAATTGAACCAGTCTGTCATAGGCTTAGGTGTGTTGGAGGTGCTGGAGCATGTCCAGGGAATGGCAACAAGGCTGGTGAAGGGTCTGGAATATGAGTTTGGAGCTGGGGATGTTTATTCTGGAGAAAAGGAGGCTCAAGGGAGACCTTATCACTCTCTACAACTCCCTGAAAGGAGGTTTTTAGCCAGCTAGGTATTGGTTTCTTCTCCTAGGCAACCAGTGACAAGAGGAAACAGCTTCAAGTTGTGCCAGGGGAGGTTTAAATTGCATGTTAAGAAAAATTTCTTCACTGAAAGGGTTGTTGAACATTGGGAGAGGCTGCCTAGGGAAGTGGTGTAACCACCATCCTGGAAGTGCTCAAAGAATGTTTAGACGTGGCTCTTGTGGACGTGGCAGTGATGGATTAATGATTGAACCTGATAATTTTTAGAGTTTCTTTTTCTAATGCTTTTTCCAAACTATGATTTCCCATTCTTCAACAAAAGTTGGTGTTGAGGAAGCTGCTCTGAAAGCGAGTGCGAGACAGCAGCTTCTCAAGGACCAGTGAGTTTTGGGAACTAGATTACTTCTTGCTGATGATCCTGGGAGGTTTATAATGCACACGTATTATAGAAAGACATTAGTCAGGTTATAGAGCTATCAATAATAGTATGTGCCTTTATTTTTTTGTTTATCAGAGCCCCACCAAATTGCCTGGTCAGACCTCAGGCTGATATTCAGAGGATTCATACTAAGGGGTGCTGTAATGTGCAGGACTGACAGCCATGCAATACTTATGTATGGCACAGGATTTATGTGCCTTGGGCATTGATCTAATTCATACAGAATCCACGTGAATATATGAGGTGAGAGAGACCAGTTATTTGTAACACTAAAATGAATTTCCATGTAAAGTTCCACCTTTTTTTTTTTTATTGCTATGGTACATTTTGTGGAAGCCAGATATAGTGAACTGTAAAAACTGAAATAAAATAAAAAAGTCAACCAGATTTTCTCAGCTAACATCTGACAACAATAACACCTACAGAGCAAAAAAAGCTAAAGCATAGATATTTACATAGTGTGATGTAAAAAATCATTTATTCATCCTTGTTTTTCCTTTTCCCATAGAAAAAATCTGTGATGTATCATAAAATGAAGTTATTAATTAAAATTGATAATACTGAGCCAGCTGCTACAACTGGTCTTCCTACCAAAAGACAGCAGAAGAAGCAATGCAGAAATCCAGTCTAGGAGACTGCAAGCTGATAGGAAATTAGAATGGCACATACTGTAATGGTAAATTCAGAATGACAATATTAATTAGGAAAACTTATTTACAATATATTTTCCTGTCAATCAGTTCCTTGCTGCCAGGGTGCGTTTTCAGATTTATTGGATTAGAAAAGAATTTTAAATAGTTTTGTTTAAAAGTCATCTTAGGAAAAAAATATATTTCTCAGGGTATGTGTAATCCTGCCCACAAAAAATACATGCTAAGCTATTTTATATCAATAATCCTTAATGTAAATTAACCTGTCTTTAACCATGCAGATCCCTGAGATGCCAGCGTGTCCAGATCTGCCTTTTATGTAGTTACTTGAGTCCTACTGTGGACTGAACAAATGCCACCCTAAATTCTCATATGCATTAGTAGTTTGACCTCAAATTCGTCTCAGGCACGGAGGGTGGACTCTAGAGTGAGTCTTCCAGCTTCATGTAAACAAAGGGAGAAAACTGCCCTTCTTCACAAAATATCAGGGGTGAGAATCAGAGTTTTCAACAGCTTAGATTGACACAAAGGTTTGTATAAGCCTTATTAAAACTGAACAAATATTACCTGGATAAGTATGAGTAGCTTTACAGTTAACTGAGAAAGTCGTGTAATTACAGGCGGTAGCTGTAAAATTGGAACTCTGTGAAGTCATTTGTTTTGTCACTGTGCTTGAGGAGTTACAAAAGTGATTGAAAGGAAATATTGGACGAGACTTGGCAAAGATCTCAATTTTTTTGTCAAAAAAATGGAGGAGCTAAATCCATCTCTTTCACAAAATATAGGACAAATATGCCAAATCCATTTTATGTAGCTGCTGTTACATTTTTCATTGAAATGGTAGATATCAAACATCTCTAAAACAAATAGAGATTTCTCCATGTCTCACTTTCTGTATAACAGACAGGTCTAAATTTAGATTCCTTTACACAATTTTTGGTGCTCAGCTGTATCAAAGTGCCAAAAACTGTATTGGCCTTTAACCTTAACTGTCTGTCTATTTACTCAGAAATAAATATACCCTTTCTTACACTAGTAAACTTTTCAAACTGAGTACAGTGTTCATTTTCTTTCCTATCTGTTTAAAATTCTGCTACTTTGGGATTTTTTTGTGTTTGTTTGATTTTTTTTTTTTAAAGGGTAATTTTTCATCCAGCTTCAGCAAAGCAGAAGAATATGTATAAAAACTCAGTTTCTGGTTATTGGGGCTGTCCTTGAGAAATTGAGTCTTGTTGGTCAAGTAGCAGTAACTAAAAGAAAGCCTTCAAGGTTTCAAACAGACAAAATTTTAGAGGAAAATTAAATTACATTTATTTCATTTACATTATGTCTCCTTTATAGAAATTAAGTGTAAACTATTACTGTTAGTAATAGTTTAGTATTTTTACTAATAAAAAGTTCAGATTTATGTCTGTGTTACACTGAAAGGAAGGTTTAATTTTAATGACATACTACAAAAAATTAGCAGTCCTTTTCCTGAATTTAAAAGTTTTTCTTACTATTTTTTTTTGGGTGCATCTTCCCCCTCTTTTTCCTGTGGAATTTATTTTGTGTGATATTCTCATAAAGGGACTTACAGATACAGATACTCTTCCTTGATTACCTCAATATATTGATCTCTATTTACCTCCTCTGCTAAGGGTCTTTTGCTGTCCTGTATTCATCTGTGGCTTTCTTCTGAACTAGCCCTGGTGCAGCATCACCTTTCTGAGTCAGAGCTGTTAGAACTGGACATAGATTTCTGGGAGGACTTCAGCACTGTCAGAAAGGGACTCACTTTTTTTTTTTCCTCCAAACGCAGCCTTACCCATTTGTGTATCCAAAAACTTTGAATTACAATATTCTGCTGAAAACTTTATGCCCTACTGATTCTTAGGGGAGAACCAGTGACTTCATGATTTTTTTCTGGCTTCTTCACCTTCATCAGACCATTCATCAGGTGAACATAATCTGCCTATATGTGTTTAATAACCTATTGTATTATTTTTTATCAGTCATCAGTCTTAATTATTATTCCCTTCACATATAATTTCTTTGATGTGATTTTATGGATTGTTTTTCTTCAGTGCTAAAATTGTTGAAGAGAGGGAGCAGGAATCCCTTCCTGTGGACCCTCTACCTCCTACCCTGAAAGCCCCTCTACAGAGTAACAGGTCATCCAAGGAAAATAAAAAATATTTGGATTTAATTTTTGGATTTTAATGCAAATATTAGCTACTATAGTGATATTGTGTTTTCCTTGAAACTTCATTAAAACTTCATGCACGCGTATTGTCAGTTACAGAAATGTGACTCTCTCTATTACATTTTTCATTTTCTTGTGAAGAAAACAGTTTGGTAGCGTTTATTGAAATCTGCTCGCAGAGTCAGAGAGTAGTTTTATTACCACTTTGAATTCTTTGACTCTTTATAATTTGAGTTTTGTAGCATGCTTCTTTGTTTTTTTTTGTTTTCTTTTGGAGGCTCATAAGCCTGTAATTACATACCTCATCCTGTTTATCTGTTTATATGCACATTATCAACTCATTAGCTCTCTATCAGTTGCCTAGTTCTTCCTCAGCATTGCAAGACTTAATGGAAAGGAACATTAGTGGTTGAAAGTGGTTCCTGGAGAACCCTCAGATGAAAGTTTTCTAGCCTTACTGACATAAAATGGCTCAATGGTGTGACTAATCCATTCTGTAAAATGAAAAGTAGTTTATCATCACCTAAACCTCATTTCTTTGTTCAAATGCAGAACAAATTTTTTATCTATTGATGGCTGTCTGTACCCAGTTATCTGCTGTTTATTTGTTAACAACTTTTTTGGTTTTGGTGGTATTTGCTTCTGCCCCATGCCATACAAATATTTCTTGACTCTTCTGTTTTGCAAGCTCCTTTGCTTGGAGGGATGATCACCTAGTAACTAATTTATATTACAAGCTTTGATTACTAAAAAGGAGCAATTAAATACCCCAAATCTTGAAATCTCAGCAGTGAGTAATTTTCTTATTTCAATGTGTTTATTCATAGTAAAGGTGATTGTCTTTCCTTTCTCCCAGTAAATTCAAGGCAAACCCACCATTCTGCATCAGCTCTCAGTCAGGGAATAGGCACAGTTACCATTTGCTTTCTTTCATAACATTTCACATCATGTCTTTGAAATGGACAGTCAGGAGTCAGAGTCTGCTGATTATGATGAGAAGCAAAATCACAAAGCCAAACAACCAAATATATTAATTTTCCCCTTTTTAGGAATGACCAAGACTGGTGTCAGCCAGTCTGAAGGAGTTGGTGGTGTAGGGAGACCTGACTCGATAAAACAACAAGGAAATGTCAGTAAGCATTGAGTATTATGTATAGAATTTGAATAAATTGAGAATTTGAATATATGAGGGCTACATAAGGATCACATAAAATTCCTGAATATTTTGAAGCTTGAGAAGTCATATCTTCTGAAATTTTATCTGAACTTGATGGTTTATCACTCTCTGGAGTGGGTCAGATCCCTCCTTGGTTCAAAACACACTCATTGCAAGCTGAGCTAAATTTGTTTCCCTGTCTTAATAATGCAATTTATGTTTATACAGGGAGTTTTATAGAGGGAGAGGAAAGATTAAAGATTTCTGCATTTATGAAAATATTCTCTGAATACTACCAGATGTGAACATTTCAGGAGCAGTGTATTCGAAATAACTCCAATATTTCTCTGATTAACTTCAATATCAGGCTAGATTTATTAGCTATTATAACAAGTTGGGCTTTTGCTGTTCTTGTTTTTTAGATTTTGCTGGGGTTTTTTTTGTTTGTTTGTTTTTTTGGGNGTGGGTTTTTTTTTTTTTTTGGTAGAGATTCAGGGAGGTAATTTCCCATTTTTAAAAGTTCAGTTTCAGTTCCTGTAGTGTATCAGTAGGATTTTTTTATGGCTTAGGTTTGTGTCGTAAAGCAATGGACACAAAGGGTTGGCTTAATTTAATTTAAATGAAATTTAAATTCCTTTTGGCCAGATTTTTAAATTTATTCAAACATTTTTAAATGCCTCATATCATTCCTGCCTTTAGGCTCTTGAGTAGCCTTTACAACGCTGGCATAGAAGACTGAGTCATTTCAAAAAGTAGTACTTTTATTGTAAAAGTCTTGAAAATTTGTATCGCTTACTGACAGTCTTGTCTGCTGGCAACTCACCTTGAGATCTTAAAGGTTTGCAATTTATGTGACTCCAGTAACCATTAAAAAGAAGCCAGAGTGTGAAATTCCTCTCAGCATTTTCTCAGCTATTGAACCGTGGGTTGGCCTTCCAAATGAAGCCAAAGCAAGAAACCGTCTGGATGACACACCAGAATGGAAGATTCTGTGA
Organism: Cyanoderma ruficeps; assembly: GCA_008694505.1. Classification (NCBI taxonomy): domain Eukaryota; kingdom Metazoa; phylum Chordata; class Aves; order Passeriformes; family Timaliidae; genus Cyanoderma; species Cyanoderma ruficeps. Next base: position 2,817,770 of record VZDJ01000057.1, on the reverse strand, counting down.
GTGCAAATAAGATAATGTTTTGTTATAATAATCAGATAATTAGCATTCCAATAATTCATCCTTTTAGCCAGCTTTCATAATGGTTCCTTTTGTGTCTTTCACTATCAAGTAATTCTGTTCTCAATTAGTTGGTACTGCATAGAAGCATAAAAATATGAGCAATATATTCTTGTTTCAGTTAAAGGGAGACCTTCACCATAACAATTTGTTAAGGGTTTGTTTTACAGAGAGTGGTCTTTACTAGCAGTTGCCCTGTAATGGTGATGTTCCAGAAAAGGCCCTGTGATTAAATCAGGTTCCTACCAATTTTAAATATCTTTTTTCAGTAGAATAATACATGACGGTGAAGATAAACCATGTGAATTGTACACAAAATTAATATAATATTTAATTCAATCAATAAATGTTATTGAAGTAATTGATCACTGAAAACCATCCTATTTGTTGTGGGCACTGCAAAAAAGAATATGGCCAAAGCACCAAATAACAGAAGTTAACTACCCTTGACATTATAGTTTAACGAAGAATAATGCTAAACCGCTTTTCAGAACTGAGTTGTGAAAGTATAAATCATGGAATGGCGCCAAAAACTTGCAGAATACTACATCAAAACTCCCAATATTTCTGTTATTTTGAAGGGGAAGATTTAAATCCTTCCTTTCTCTTTTTCTGCTTCTTTATTCATTTTGAATTTTGCACAATGTTCTATACTATCTCTCTGACTTCTATACCTTGTCAGAGCTCTGCCTGATAAGATAATGTGTCCATGACACTCATGCTGTCTTAGTAGATTTAATCTACTTTTGTTTCTTCTCTTTCTTTCTTCTAGTCTAGAGAACCTGGAAAAAAAAAAATTGGATTAGTTTCTATTCCTTCACCTATGATTGTTTTGAGGGCAGGTGAATAGTTTTTTACAACTTTCAGTAGAAACTACAGTTACAAAAAAAAAGCCAGGATAGCTAACTGCCTGCAAGAGTGGAAAACAACAGGGCTGTAACAGCAAATTTGAGACAGAATATTTAAGTTCCACCTTTATGCAGAAAGTCTGATAGCAGTTATACCTCTAAAATCTGTCAAAGATGATGATGTATAATGTAGGTTAACTTCAAAGAGAGCCCAGAGTGCACAGGTGTTTCTAAGTGTTGTCTGACCATATAATCTGTTTTTCCTCTAGCAGGAGGAGATGAATAATATCTTAGTTTACTGATACATGTCATAACTTAGAAAAATTTTCTCCATGAATATTGAGTTTTTCTGCTTTACTGTGTTACAAAGTATTTGGCTTTTTTTCAATTTTATTTTTAAAAAGGTGGGGATTTTTTTAATTCTATCCTCTTTTGTCATTCTTTTCTGTTCTCTTAATGGCTGATTAGCAGAATAGAAGAAAATGTTGATGCTGTGGAAATTCTGCCCTTTTTACCATTCATAAACTGTAATGGTGTTTTCTGTGTACATACATTTTGGTTCACATGAACAAATTTGGCTATTTGCTAGTTTTTGCATTCAGTTTTGCTACACAGAACTTCCAATTTTCTCCAGAGTGAATCCTGCTTTATAAAATGCATTTGGAAAGCAATGTCTCTTTTTCTTTCTCTCATTTTGAGAAAGAAGATGAGATTGATTTCCTGATCTATTCTTTCTGTCCATCTCTATCTACCCACACACACACATATTCATATGTGCTTATGTATGTACATCTCTGTAAATAACACAACTGCCCTTGAGTTCTTTTATATACTTCTAGTAAACCCTTTCTAAAACTACACATATTTCATTTGTTTTTAAGACCTTATAAATGGGCTGCAGGGATTCATCTTTTACCTGATTGAGGCACCATGTGAAGTAAGTTTCTTCTTCCCACACTTGACCTGCAGCTATACCTTTCCTGATCTGAGATAGCTAATCATTTCTTATTTGCCTTGTACATAGTGGTTTCATTTCTTTTTATCATAATCCCTTCCTGAATTCCTATGAATATTTATTCAATATTTCATTATCTTGTATATAATCAAAGTGACAGTACATTTGGACGCTGAACGCTGCGGCACGTAAAAATGCAGTCCCTGTGTAAACAGTGAAAAACCTAATTTCCTCTGAAATGTTTATTCCAAATGCTTTCTGAAACAGAAGAGCAGAATAAAAGAATTTTAATTCCATGGTGATACAACACATAGATGAGAGTGGTTACAAAAGGTCAGAAGCTGCTTCTTTTTCACAGTCTCACAGATGAGTCTCCAGCCCCACTGGGGCTTTCTTCTTCTGACACTGTGCAAAGAAGCCCTACTGCTGTTTAAACAGGGAGTCTTTTGGGTTTATTTTTCCTTTTCCAAAAACCCATTTGCTGTGAGCTTATGCCCAGGAAGAATACAAGAATATAAATTGATACTACATTTTTAATAGAAATGTGGTCATTGTTATGGATTGTTTAATAATCACTGCTGAGTAGAAAACAAAAGTAATAGAGAATTTGATTTGTGTCACACATGATATGAAAACATTAGTCAAATAATTGTATGAATTCATTGAAAATTGCATTAATTGTCTTTTACTACTTCTCATAAGCAAGAAATCTACACATGGATAAAAAGGCAACGTCGGCTTGCAGTGTTCCAAACTGCAAGGCGTTATTAGTTCATCTTCCTTTATGAGGAAAAATTGAAATAATTAAATAGTTAAGTGGATTTACTCAAATTCTGACTGAAGAGATGTATTTGAGTTTCAAATTAGGTCCCAAGGTACACAGCTATCCAAACCATGAAATATGAAAAACAGGTTTTTGATCAAAAGCAAACCCTCGTTCCCTTCCCCCCTTTACCCCCCTTAAAACATGACATTGCACCATATAATTGCACAGGAAATTAAAACTCTTTTCACAGGTTTAATAATAGATGAGATATAGGCCTTGAAATAATAGTTTTTATTGAGCTCTGCCATTCTCTAGCACAGCATGCAATCTGTGGCTTACAACTTGCACCTCTGTCAGCTCAGAGATGGATTAGCAAAAACAGCACAGGGTTCCATTTGGAGACCACAGGAAGCAAACAGGTGCCAAAAGCACAAGTCACTCTCCTTAACTCTTTTCCCTCTTTTCTCGTTTTTTTTTTTTCTTTTTTTTCTTCTGGTTTTGATTGACTAAAATTCATCTGGAAAAAGTAGAGTTGTACTTCATGGTCAGCAAGCTCTTTAGGAAGCAGCTGCTGCACAACAGGATTGTCTGGGAAGCTCCTGTCTGTTTTCACACCTTTTTCATCAGGCTGACAAATACAGCATAATCAAACACAGACACACTTGCAATCCAAACCCATGACTGAACCTGGGGGTTTTATCATCTCTGCAGTATTAGGGTATGCTTTTGTCTTAGTGTGGAGGAAGAATTCTTCTTAGCAGTGAGCTTTCCTATCTGTACTAATTGATAAGGGAACAGGACAGCTGCCTGTGAATTGGAGAATGGTGTTTAATAGGCAGCAGTGGTTTCAACTGGTTCTTCAGGACAATTCTCAATTAAGAAAAACCTTTGGAAAAGCTGGCAGGCAGAGGAAACAGAAAAGAGTTATTCTTCTTGCAGAACTCATTCCTGAGGAGTACAGTTGACACCTCGTAATATAAAAACAAATACATGTATATTTATTTATATATTCTCAGATAAAAAAGGTCAATTATTAGAGAACTCAGGGAGCAGAGTTGGCAATCTTTGTAAAGATTTGGAACTTTTCAAATGTGAAAGAAAGCAAAGCTTCAAGAAAGCTACAGAAAAACTATGTATGTAAATTACCAGACTGGTTTTGTTTAAGTATTTAAAACTGCTTTTCTTTCCATACTGTTGATCACTTTAAGAAAGCTGTTTCTTTTCTAATCACTGCTGTCATTGTTCCCAGAAGGATAGGAAGTGGTAACTCTTCATTTATGCTTAGTGTTAGTACTGTAATCCTGCACACTAGAGGCATGTAAGGAAAAGAGACTCTTGTGAATCTGATGTAAGGTTATTACTGCACAAATATCTGGAAATATTTGTGAAAACCTACAGGGAGCCACCCTTATTTCAGTTCAATATGGCAGACCCTGAGTTAAATCATCTACACTAATGTAAAGTGCTGATTTCTAGTGCTTGATACTGCCATGCTTTAGCTGACCAACAGTTACTTCCTATTGAAAGATAATACATCTGAAAAATCCTATTTTTTTTTATCTTACTAAAGTGGGACATGGTATAATTTTATTTCAGTGCAGTCTTATCTGCATTCCGACAGAGCTCCGAGAATTTCTCCATGCCGTGTTAGGGTGTTTCAGTGCATTTAATAACATCTTAACAAATGTACACCACAGAATGACTTTTCAAGAAGCATAATATTAATAATTTGTAAGCTTAAATAGGAAAAAAGGGTATGTGAAGTAGGGTGTGTTTGATTTCTCAGCAGACCTCTGAAAATGTGCTGGTTTCTGATGTCACCAGGACATTAAGGCTGACAAACTCAGGGATTTCTTTTCTTCGAAAGAATCAAGAGCAACTGATGATGTTTTCTAAGTTGCTCACTCTGTGTTGTAAGTATGTGTTTGCAGTCAGGACTTACACAACTGAATGAGGATTCAGCATCAGATCAGTAATGTGGCTGAGTCTTAGGAGGTGCAGATGTCAGTCCAGCACAGCAGTTTCTCAGAAGGTTGAGGTCAAGTGCAATTATTTGTGTCCAGGACAGCTGATTGCCAGGGGCTGCTACTTCCTTGCCAGGTTTCTGCTGTGAAAATTTAAGGCCCAGTCTTGTATCTTTTTTCACACTTCTTAGAGGATGTCGTTTGCAGAGTGCTCTTTATTCCCTGCTCTGTGCACTATCCATGGTGTAAGGAATTATGACTGAAATTTGTGGGTATCGGTAAACGAATGAATTGTGTGTTAACAGCCCTCTCTTCCTCTGTGAAACTAATTCAAGGATCGCAGCATGAAATCAGTGTTTGGACATGGTCTCTTGCTTCTTAAGCAAACAGATTTAATGATGTAGACCCATGTTCTGCATCTGTAACTCTGGGGTAACACCCTTGGTTGAATGACATTTCTGTACCATTTTTAACTGTGAGGGGAATTTTCTCAACAGATGCAGAGGAACACAATGATTTTTCTCTTTCTTTCTATTTTCAAAATAAATAAAATAGGGCAAATTTAAATAAAAGCACCTAACAACACAGACTAACATGAAATATGTATAAGTGAAACTTTGAAGCGTGGGTTGAACAAGGAATTTAGTAAAAGATGCGTATAAGAGAGAGATGGTTTATTTTAATAGCTGGAAACAACAAATTCTAGTTTGGATGAATTCAGCCTGTAAGTAAAGTTGAGATTTTCTCGCAGTAACAGGTATTAAACACTGTGGCATGTTTTGTAGACTCCTTTTTGGCTGATAGGTTTAAATGCCTTGAAGTTTACAGGTTGCTCTTATCAGTGGTGCTGGAAGTCATTTAAAACTGTGGTTTTAATGTAAGAATCAGTTGACAAGAATGTAGTGTTTGTTCACAGAAAGACAGATCTCTGTGTGTGTGTATTTTCTTGGCGAGAGATGTTATGTGCTGGTGAAATCAGTTTTGTAGGTAACATTCTGGTTACGAAAGAAATAGATTTCCTGATGGAAATTCAGGAAAGGGAGGCATTCAGTTTTGGGTTTGACATGTTGCCGTAGACATTTTGATCTACCAGGTGCCCAAAATGACACTTCCTGGGAGGATTTTGTTCAAAGTCCATCAGGCTGAGCAGGAACAGAGTTTAGAGTTAGCTGGATATTCAGATGAGGCTTTGTCTGTTTCTTTTCTGTGCCTTATTAACAAAGCCGTGTCTGCTTGGAACTTAAGCACTGGGAAGGTAATTTATCCTGTGTTGATTTTGTTTATTTTGTTTTATGACCATGTACTTCTTTATTTTTGTTTGTTTGTTTGTTTGTTTGGGGGGGATGATGCTTTAATAGCAAGCAAATTAATCTTCTAAGACCATAAGATATTGACATGGCATTTTTGACAGCTGCCCAATGCTGGTTTCAATGCTATTTTCAAAAGTGCAGGTGGATTGAGGCACAGAGCAAGCTGCCTGTTTCATGGTTAGACAGGTACTGCTGATTAGGATATGATAAAATACCCCAGGTATTTCAATGCAGCTCTACAAGGAATGAAGTTGGTCCTGAATTTAATTTAGTAGTGGTTTCCCTGGAGACAATCTGTGTGAGCTGGTTAAATTCTCAAGAGGAAATGCTAATAAATAAATAAATAGATAAATAAATTCTTAATTAATGGGGCTGGCTGACATTGGCCTGGCTGCCACATGCACCCTTCCTCTGAAATGATGATTTACATTTCTCTCAGATGACAAGTATTTGTTTTGGGGGTTCTTCAAGCAACAGTATATACTGTAAATGATTTATGATGCTCTGGCTGTGATTATTTACTGAGAATCCTAATGCACTCAGTAGGGATTACAAAATGGTTGGTATTCCACAGACAAAAATAAATTTTAAAATCAGGGATTTTTAGGATAAATACTACAAAGTTTGCTATTCATAAGTGCCTGGAGCTGATGCTACTACACTATTGTGGGGATTGAGACATTAGAATTATTGTGTTGGAATACAAATAGCAGAAATGTTTATAACCTAGTTCTCTTGTCGTCCATAGCATGTGCTGATTTACACTGACAAATGCCAAGAGATGATGTGACTCTGATTCTTTTTCCATCTGTACTTTGTAAATCAGGGATCCACAGAGGAGAGCACAGCTGTTAGTCGTTGCTTATTTCTGTATTTTGCATTAAATAATTTGGGGACTAAATAAACAGATGAATATTTCAACCTATAGCTTAGGCAGTCTGCCACTTTCTTTCCCTGTCCTTTAGAAGCCAACATCCTCAGCCATCAATTTCAGGGTTTAGATTGAAAGCATCTCCATGTTGAGGGAGCCTGTGGCTTTACATTAACATACAGAAAATATTATAATGAGAGGTTTCTATTTCTGTTAGATTGTCTTTTCAAGGGAATATCTATGCACACATTTACACATACAAAGGCTCAGCTCCATGTAGAGGATTTTCAGTGAGTGGTATTTTCAGTGATTAAGGCTCAACTTTAGTTACAATAACCTGATAGCCCTAGATATGTTTGGAATCAGGGGAACAGACAGGGCACCACAACCATTCAAATCTGAACTTGAACCCCAAGCATTTTCAATCACTGTTAGGCAAAAGCCATCTTTATTTTGTCATTGACTGTGAGGAATAAAAAGGGGATGGCATCTTCATCAGTAACACTCCCATGTGCTACTGTTCTGCACGGGCAGAGTGAAGGTACTGAATCCATATCACAAATTAAAACACACTTAACAACTCTTCTGTGCTTTGCTTGGATTCAATGAATGAATAACAAGTGATAGCCATAATATAAATTTAAACTATCGCGCTATGAAAACAAGGAAGACTTGGTTTTTTTGATGATTTTGTTTGTACTGAAGAGTGTGCCTTAGGACACGATTACAGATTTCCATTCCACTGTGGTTTTATGAATTAAACAAAGCAAAGCAGAAACAGAACAAACAGAAAACCTTGATAGAATGATAAAGCAATTGTGTGGAGCTGTAAATCACTGAGGGCAGGATGGAAACTCTTTGAACGTGCTGTGCACAATCTATTATATTTACATTTAAGTGATTTTTTAAAATTCTCCACCTCTTTTCTATAATGCACATTTATCACAGTGTAGAAGAAAAAAACAATCAAGCTTCAGTTTGTAGTGTTTGTTAGAAACATATTAATTTATATTGAACGTAGAGATTCTATTCCATCTAGAATGGCTGCTTATTCATTAAATGTGTCATTAGGCAGGCACCTCAAACACGTTTGTTCTTCAATTAGAAGTGAATCAATTTTTTTACATGATAGCAGGCAGAAAGCTTTCTATGATGGAGCACTTGTTGAGGTATTGTAAACAATATTAACAGCATAGCAAGAAATTTGTTTTAAATGTCCCTTTTGCAATATAGTCAATCTATAGGTCAGTCATTGTGTAATAATATGTAACATATTACATATTTTTTTTAATTTTTTCTGAACATAGCCTGTCCATTGGCCACAACCAAGTCCCATAATTTACCTGTGCACACAATAAGAAATCATATGTGCAGTGCTTTGTTTTCTGTAGTAGAGGTTTAGCATCTAGCAATGTCTTTAGGACTTGTCTTTCATGTCATCATGGTTATATACTTCAATTTCTTTTTTTTTAAGTTGTTCTGATTTTAAACACCTTGAATTCTAATTATTTTGAAAAAAAATTAAACCTTTTTCCTTGCAATTTATCTTGTGTCTCTGGCAATATACTACCTCTCTGTCAATTGTTGTATTTATCTGATTAGCTTGTTATTGTAAGATTGTTCTGAAAATAAGCTCAGGAAATATTTTTTAAGTTAAAAAATGCTCATGTCTTTTTCTAAATGGATATTTTCCTTTCAGATTATTCAAAAATGTTAGTCCTAATTTTCAGTGTTTAAAAAGTCTATTATTCAGGAATTTAACTACAGAAATGAGAAATCTGGTGGTTTTGAGCAGTAGGCTTGCTTTCAGATCCAGCAAGTATACAATCTTAGCATTTACTGAGGCTTTATATTTGAACCATTTAAAAACAAAATTATGAGCTAGAAAACATTCTTTTTTCTCTGTTTTCATTGTGCCAACCTGTGAAAAACCTTGATATCTCATTCCTTTAACAGCAAAATAGTAAATCAGTCAAACAAAATTTACAGATGTGTTCAGGTTTGCTATAAAAGTTCACAATATATCTTTACTAGATAGTAAAAATCATGAACACAATGAAGATATCCTTTTTATGGCATGTGATCATTTCTCCTCTCCCTCCCAAACTATCATGTCGTGCTGCCAGCAATAAATCTCTCGTCCTTTTCTGTAAGAAAAAAACTATCTTATCACCTTTTCCCATTACAATGCCTCTGATCCAATACTTCCAACCCCTTTTTTCTTAGCTATTTCCCAATTAACATACTATTTTATCTCAGACCTAGTGTTCTCTGCTTGCACTGCCTTTGGTTTTTCTTTTTTCTTCTTCTTTTCAGCCTGGGAGAAGAATGCATATGGCTGAAAGATTGGCCATTTGAGTTTGTCTTGGAAAACATGATGTCTTTTTGAGGCAGTGTCATACCTCTAACAACCCTGTTAATAATAGCACTGCATTCCTACATAGTGCTTCAGTACTGCAGAAATTTCAGTCAAGTAATGTTTTGTTTAGTTCAGGGTTTTCTACTGGAAACAAATTTTGTGGTTGATAAATCACAGATGGTGTGGAAACTCTTATATATTCTGATATTAATGGGGAAAAAAAAAGGATATTTTTAAGAAGATGATCTAAACTAGGGTCAAGCCTCTGCATATTGTACCCTGTAAACTGATGTGTTGCTGTTTCCAATTCTCATCTTCTTTTGTGGCTGTTAAATTGCTTTAATCATAAAATTTAATTCTATTTATGCTGGTAATGCATTATATATTATGAACTTTTATTCACTTAGAAGAACATGTTATGTAAGTAGAAGGATAAGCTTTTTATTTAATTGTGGCCATGAGAAAGCATTTCTTGGTACATTACCTCCCCTGCAATAAGGTCTATACAATGAAATTTTGGATCGTGTCTCATTTCAAATTAATTTCAAACTTGCAAGCATGGTTAAGTTTAGTCATATACTATGGCTAACAACATATGACAGAATAGTTGGGTTCTACCCTAGAAACCTGTGAGAAGGGTGTGGTGGGACATCGTCCAGGTATGTAACTACACAGTGTTGTTAAAATCTATTTCTATTTTCAAAACCTATTTAGCAATGTTCAACCTCAAATAACCTTTGAAAATAATTCCATAAATTTTCAAAGAACTAAGGGTAAAGATATTACTTTGATGAAAGCTGGAGAGGGACTTTTATACGGGCATATAGTGATAGGACAAGGAGGAATGGCTTTGAATCGGAACAAGACAGATTTAGATTAAATATTAGGAAGAAATATTCTTCCATGTGAGGGTGGTGAGACACTGGCACAGGTTGCCCAGAGAAGTTGTGGATGCCTCATCCTTGGAAGTGTTCAAGGCCAGGTTGGGTGGAGCTTTGAGCAACCTGGTCTGGTGGAAGGTGTTCCTGCCCATAGAACTGGTTGATCTTTAGGACCTCTTCTCATCCAAGCCATCCTATGACTTCATGCAAATTTGTGTTATAAGAAAAATTATGGTAGAAAATGATAAGTTATCAAGACAGGGCAGGGTTACTGCTGGAGGGCACAGTGACACGATCTGAGAGCTGAGCTGCACATTGCGTGTGGAGAGGGAGTTACAAGCAGAGATACAGATAAGGCTCTGCAGATCCTAAACACATTTTAGATTCTAAACACAAGATGTTGTTTTACTGTGAAGAGTCCCATTACTGAGTGATAGGGCAAAAAAATTGCAGATGAAATTCAAAATTGATAAATGCAAAGCAATATTCTGGTGGAAAAGTAGTTCTAAGTTTATAAACAGTCCTGAGTTCTAAATTATCTATTCTTATAGAAGAGGAAGTTGGTAGTAACTTTGACAGCTTTGTGAAACCATCATCTCAGAAGCAAACAGAATTTTAAGAACCTTATCTGCTTCTGACAAAGAGATAGAGAATCAAAATCAAGAGTTCTCTGTATGCCCATCAAATAACACTACTTGAATACTGGGCATCTCTCTGGAGCCCACATTTTGGAAAGTGAAAGTTAAAAGCTGGCAGAAAGAATTGCAGGTGTCATCAAAACGTGGAGCTGCTTTCCCACAAGGGGAGCTTGCTTACACTCAGACTCTTCATCATGGTAAAAAAAGGAAGTCAATCACGGCCAGGAAAGCTGTATGTTTCTAAAACATAAGTGTTAAAAAAGAGTGATGGTGAGGTGCTCACAATCCAAATCCTAATGCAAAGCACATCAAAAGAAACAACAGATTTAAAGCAAACAACCTGCTTATAAACCAACTAATTAGCTTAAGCAAATGAAGTACTTCTTCACACCAGAGTGGCATTAAATTACATGTTTTGAATGCCAAAACTTTACGTGTGTTCAAAAAAATGCTGAAAAATTTACAAAAGAAAGCATTACCACTGTATGTGACATACAAGGAGATAAACACAGATCTTTGAAAGGTGGGCAGATTTTAAGAAATAAATATCACTGGTGCTTTTCTTTTTGTTTTATACCTCATGTACGCATTGACTTTAGCCAGCTAGAGGTAGGACAGACACAAGGCCACATGGACCTTTCTTATAACACCCTTTTATTGTTTGCACCTCATGAAATGCAAATAAATATTTTTTGCCATTGTACTTTGAAAGCCTCTCTCAAAAAGTAGAGATAAATGGTGATTCTGGACATCGGTTATGAATAATGGCTAAGAAAATACGTGAAGCTATTTGGCAATTTCCTGATAAATTCATCATAGGAATCCTAATGTTTCTCGGTTTTTAAACTTTCTCAAAGTACTTCTCAGTGTTGTGTCCCCTGTTTTATTTTTGGATATAATGTATTTGATATAATTTTTCTGAATATAAATGTTTTGCTAATATTGCTGTCTGAAGCAGAACTTGAATTGCAAAGGAATATATATATATATAGATAATTGGAAGAGAGAGAACTGTGATCCTTGATACCTCTGATTTAGCATGTTTTAGCATTGTTCCATCTTTCCAGCACAATTCCTCATAATATGATTTCAGAAGGGACACAAACCTGAGAGCCGTTTTCTGCTGATAGATATGAGCAATGTTCCTTTCAGGGCGGGAAATCAGCTAACTGGAAAACAGATCTGAAATAGTTTCATTGACCATTACTTACCCAATATTGGCAGACGACTGTGAGTTTTTTTTCCATTTTCTATTTCAGTTTCACTGACTTTTATTATTTTTTTTTCTTAAAGATTACTGCCTTCTGTCTCAATACTCTATTATACTGTAGTCTCAGAAGTCAAGGAAGTCAATGACAGCAGGAAGTGTGCAGAACTGCTTAAAAGTTACTGAGAAAATGGCAAGATTAAATCTGCAGGGAGAAATAAAGAGCATTTTTGCCATAAGATATTTTCTGAGCTTTTCCTACTTCAGTACATAATTCATTTGGTTATCTTACGTGCTGAGATTTGTGAACTATGAATTTTTGAATCTTGCATGACAAAATAAGTTCTTGTTCAATACTCAAATCTTGCTCAGACACGTTTCTTTGAACTGAGTGTCTGAATTAGAACTCGAACATCCTTTTCATTAGGTGAAAATGTCACTTCAATAGGAAGCACATTTGGCAGCAAATGTTAATAGGCATGAGGTAGGTATTGGATTTTGTAGTTACACTGCATTTCTTCATATCAAAAGGTTATGGAGTATGCACAGATACACGTTGCCTGCGAAAACTCCTGGAGTTAGTATTCTTTATTTGTCCTCTACTTTGATTGACATATGTTGTCAACTCTATAAATAAATAATTGAGGTTCTTTGCAAGGTTCATTTGCTGTTAAGACCAATCTATACCTTGCCAGAGTGTTCGAGTGGAAGGCTGCTCTCCCTTTGAGTTACTCTGAACTATTTAAATGTATTGATAAGAGCTTTCTCTGCACTGCTGTCCTCAAGCATAGCACTTCTGATCTGCAGCTCATAGAACAGTAAACGACAGAAAAGGTGTCTTTTGTGCAAAACACTTAAACTATTCTTGATGTATTATTTATACAGGCTAATCTTTCTAAATCAAAATACTGTAGCATTTAGTGGTGCGCTTCAAAATCTATATCAACTGTTACCTTTGTTTAATGTTTTTAGCTGAAGACTTATGAACACAGAGATTGCTGATAAGGCAAAATCTGAGGTATTTATTCTTTAAGATGCATGAATTGTTTACAAACCATGTTTCTGTTTATGCTACTAAGGGTCATCCTTAGAAAGTTGTAAACGTGATTTCCACAGAAATGAGCAGTCACATTAATTCAGTCATTTAAAACTTGTTCAGCAAAAGACGGTTTCCAGCAGGAAGATGAAACAAGAAAATTATAAACAATGAAGGAAATTGTCATCAGCTTCTTAAGGTTTTTCAGCTTAATACCTCATGGAAGTGAGCTCTTTATTTTAGTGAATTATGCTGTCCAGGTTTTCTGGTAGAAGGAATTAATCAAGAAGATCAGACTTTTTGGTTGGAAGAGCTGGAACCTGATCCTTAGTCTCCTATTATTAGTGGTTTGTGTGTCCCCTTTGCCACTGGTAACCTGTCATATATTTTTGCACATATGTAGAAGCCTACATATCATTTCCTAGAACTACAGAGCTAGGAGGAATATATATAGTGTGGTTTATGGTTTTTACTTTTTATTTCATTATTTTATCTTTACTCTTTCGAGGACACAGTGAGCTGTGCCACACAGACAAAAGCTACATATATCAAATAATTCCCATTTTCTCTTAAAATTTTTGACAGAAGTCACATATTTTCCATTTCTCATAAAATAGTTGTCATTGATATATCTATGGTATATCTTAGCAAAAACTGAAGTAATTTTGGATTAGTGTTTACTCTTCTAGGATCATCAAGGATAGATATTTGATTAGGTACTTAAATAAGCCCTTTATTTCCTGCCTTGTAGAATTTCTTCTCAGGTACAATTCTTAGTCTCTTTTTTTATTGTAAAATTTGCACTTTAATTAAGACTGCTGAGAGAAATGCCACACTATCTTGTGGATGAAAAAAGGGTTATTCACAGAAACAAATTCATTTCTTAGCTCCTAAAGCTGAATAGCTCCTATCTGTGTGTTCTGTCGCTGTTTAAATATTACTCCTTCCTGATTAATTCTTTGATTGCAAGTGATTTAGAATGTGCCAAAGTTGTTAAAAGACATTTTCACTTGAGAATGAACATTCCAAGAATAATCACTTTTGAAGAAAGAAAACATGAGAAATAGAAACCTCAAAAGAGTGAAAAATGATAGTAAATCTACCTGTCATTTCTTCATTTATGCCTTCACGTAGGTTCATTTGATGGTGGAAAAGGATTTGTTGTCACCTAATCTTGTCATTGTAACCTTAGCTGAGCAGACGTCTGAAAGGAGCAGAAAGCAGGGTGGTCCTTAGGCAGCCCCTCTGTAGCATCTCCCCTGAGGGCACTCCTGTTCCTGGGTCATACTGACAACCAGAAAAGAGTTGTTTGGGCTGTGCTCTCCTCCAACTTTTTGTTCTTCTGGGGACTCTGTGTATCTTTTGTATTTACCAGTCATTTACTCTTCTTTTTTGCCTGTTGCTGTTCTGCTTCTTAGTAAACTGCCATTTTTTCATGCACATCTACTCCTATTTGTTCCTTACTGGTGGAAAGAGTTTGGTTGAATGTATAAAGAGAGGCCACTCATTCCAGAGTGTTCTTCTTTGAATTGTCTCAGACCAAGGCACTGCTCTTCTGGAAGCGCACAGTGTTGTCCTGTAACTTCATGTGTTGAGTGAGTTTATCACTAAACTCTGAACCATCACTGCTAACGTTCTCCATGAATAAAAGAGCAGCATTGGTAACTCTCTGTGCCCCTCTGAATGTGCACACAATCCTTTTTCAAACTGAAAACTCATCTGACTAGGCTGTGTGTTCCTGATAAACAGAGCAAAGTCCTAGAATGTGATATGTCACGAGCAAATATTCTGGAAACAAGCAAATCATCAAACAAAGTTCATTTAAGCAACTTTCCCCACCACCTCCCCTCCTTCACCTAAAAGCTTCCTACAGCAGGATCAAATACTTTGAAAATGGTGAGTCAATAAGCCCTTCAGCCTTCTCTCCAGAAGTAAGCACAAAATGATAGGTCCGTATATTTAGTGATGATCTAAAGATTGTTTTATTTTTGTATCAATACCATAGTGTAAAAAATGAGATTTTTGTTTTAGTTTTAGTATTATTACTTTGGTGTACTGCTGTGGAGGTGACTGCCCCTACAGACTCATCTAAACATGGTGGAGAAAGGAACACTATGGGCTCACCAGGAAAGGATAGTGAAACACAGGATTCCTGTCATCCTTCATACACTCAGCCCCATGACCCGGGAAGCTTTTAATGAGTATCACAAGCGGTTCTGCCTTCCCCTCAGAGCAGATATATTGTCTCATGGGGCTTCCCAGTGTGTTCTTGGGCACTGTAGTTCTGTACTACTCTCTGTTTGCATTGAAATCTTACATTCAGCATCAAGAATCCCTTAAATTTTGGCATAAATTACAAGTTTATTAGTGACATAAACAAAAAATCATATAATTTAGAATCTATTCTATCACTCTATTATCTGCTCAAAGCATGGAATTACATTTGCTACTATCGTTAGAGTTTAGTGCTATAAAGTATGAGAAAAAGAGAATAAAGTGTGTGCTCTAGTAAATAAATAAACTGGATGTTGAAATTTTGGAAATACTAGAACGCTCAAAGTAATTGTTCTTCTTCCATTAAAAAATATATCAATTTAACTTTATACTGCACAAGGTCTTCAACGTAAAGAAGAAAAGAACCCAAATCTACTTAACATTTTTTAGTTGTTTTTTTTCCCCCTACTATAGCTGTGACTAATTATGAAAACAAAGTGATTGATAAAAGCCTAGATATTTTAAAGTTTATAAAAAGCTCTGAACTAAAGGAGTCTACAGTTGCTTTGATCAATATTTTTAGGTGGGCTGTGATGAAATGAAAGTGAATGAATATTCAGTTTGATGTGCCCCTGCACATTCAATAAATACTGTTACCAAACCACATTCATTGTAAGAGGAAAGGAAAAAAATAGCTGATATATGTCTTTCAGATTTGATCTACAGGAAAAAAGCCCCAATATTGAATATACAGTAGATTATATTTTTTTATACCAAATAATTTATCGTAGAAGGATGTAAGTAAGTCAATAAATACACTATTGTGCCAGAGTCAATGATTTAAAGTAAGTGAAAGATGTCAGGGACACCTGTAAACATTATTCTTTGTAAGTCAGTCCAGTGGACCATAATCAAATGGTTTCATACTCACACTTCTTATGAAAATCAAGCAGAAATTCATGGAAAAAAGGTTTTCTGACGTGGTATGAAAGTTTTCTTTGTTCCACAATCCTGAGCAGAGGGGAAAACTCCCTTAAAAAGCCCAGAAAATTCTAATGTATTAGAAATGTTCATTTCTCGGTTCAGTTTTTCTGATAATTTAACACCTTTGGAAATCACACAGAAGTTTTGACTGATGATGTGGCATTAAACTGCATTTTAAGTGCCAAGAGAAGATGCGGCAACATCATTACCTTGAATTAAAGAGTAAGAAGAGCATTCTACTGGGAACATTATGGTACCTATAGGAAGGAAATAATTCATGAGTGCTCTTCGTCAAATTAGCTTTTTTACCTCAGTTCTAGAATAAATGATAAAATTGTCTACAGAATCTGTCTTAAATCAGTAGAAAGCTGCACCTCCTAAATCTCAATAACTGTCTGGGGTAATCTTCAAGAGCTTGGTGCTGTTAGAGTTTGTACTAATGGTTATAATGTGAAATCCTCTAACCCAGAGCTTATTGCTACTTATCTAGCATGTACTTGAAATGAGGTGACACAGTAATGAGTTGATACAAATTACCTTTATAACTTTCAAACTGCTTCTAGTCAGAGGCAAGCAATCTAAGCAAAGCTATTGTCTGCTCTTTTGAGAAAATCTGGATGTGTTCCATTTGATTGAATAGGGCTGTTTGTTAAAATATTACTAAGTATATCAGTGGTTTCTATTCTCTACCTCTCCTTACTTGCTCTGGTTACACATAATTACCCACTTGGCTTTACCAAAATAATGACTTTTATTTTGTTGCTGATAAAAACAAACCAGATTTTTGGATAGTGTATGAGCACTTGCTATTATAACACAGCCTAACTATTAGAATAATTTGCAGTTCTGTGTGTTAGCTAATGCCAGTTGGAGTGACTTTGCTTATGGCACATCAAAATTCATAATTAAAGAGCAAGCCTGCAGACACTTGATACTTCCTAACACAGCAAAGCACTGTCACAAGCACAGCGATGCTGTGTGCCTGGTGCCTCCCTCATTTAAATCATTTGGAAAGAAGATTGAAATGCTGTAGAGAGCATTATCTGCAAGCAGATGCTGTACATGACAAGCCCTTTAGACTGTCATTTTGGCAGAAAGAATTTGACAGACAAGCAAGTTTTACATATGTAAGGAGTCAATGTTGAAAGATAACTCAGTTTTGTGGACTTGCAAAATTTACTGTTTGTGCTAGACTTGAGTGAATAATTTTCACAGGATTATTTATTTAGTGTATTCACTTCTTCTAATAGAACAGACTGTAATTTGCCACTAAATTGTTATTATTTGATGTTTCTTTTCCACTGAATGGTTTTTTGTTAACTTTTATGAGTTGATCTCAAGCAGGCTTCTTCTGCTATTTGCACTTTTCAGGCTGTGAAGTATAATGGATCAGAGAAAATATGAGATGAAACTTTTGACGATAAGACTGATGACAATGCAAGAACTTCCAGTGAGAATTTTATGACCATCAGGTAGTAATTTCACATTTGTGAAGAAGAGTTGTTCTTGTGTAGAATCATGATCATGCAATCTTTTTGCTGTTTTCATACAGGGCCATAGAACATCTTATAGAGATGAGCAATAACAACACTTTATGCAGAAATGTATAACTGAGAGGTAATTAGAACCTTGAATGGTTGAAGACTTCTAAAAACTGGTCCAGGAACAATTTTTTTATTAAGTTGGAAGAGGCAAAACACAACGTAAAAGAAGCTGCAGTTCGTGATGTGGTTGATCAGTGTTTAAAGAATTAGTTCAGTCAAGTTTTATCCACACCCTATTTCATTTGACTCTGAATAATACTGGATCATTTCAGTGATTGTGCACTTCTGATAAATTTCCCAGTTCCATGAGATTTTGTCTAGCATTTAACCAGACAACTCCAGGATAAGTATGTTCAGGATGACAGGATATTGGGCCCCTCTGCAGAGCATATGGGGTAACACAGTGGCTCATGCAGTTCTCCCCCTGTCACTCCTTCTGGACACATTATCAGAGTGAATTGTCTGTTTCTAAGCATACCTGAAGTTGGAAAATGTGTTTGGAAGACAGAGCTTTATGGCATGTTTGGACAGCAGGTTTGAGAGTAGGCCTTGGGCTCTGTCAAGATGAGGAAAAAATAACAATGAAAATATTACCCTGAGTGCTCAAGATAAACTTTTCTCAGTAGTTTCGGAGTTGTGGGTCAACACATGCAAATTCTAAATCCTTCTTACCAACTAACATATTGCAACCTTGAATTAATTGCTCAGTATTTCTGGGTATTTTTTCAACAGTGCTGTCTTAACTTTAGCCATTTGGTTTAATAAATCTAACTCTAACCTGGGCAGTCTGTTCTAACACTTGATAACCCTTACAGTGAAGATATCTTTCCTAACATCCAATCCAAACTTTCTTTGGGATAACTTGAGGTCATTTCTTCCTGACCTATCACTTATTACCTGGGAGAAGAGGCTACACTCTCCTTTCAGGGAGCTGTAGAGAGTGATTACGTTCCCCCTGAGCCTCCTTTTGTCCAGGCTAAACATCTCCAGCTCCTTCAGCTGCTCCTCAAAGGACTCGTGCTCCAGACTCTTCTCCAGCTCCATTGCCCTTGTTTGGAAGGGCAAATCCCACCCAGATGCATCCACACATAGACAAAGCCTTGGCCACATCTATGGGACTTTGCTAAATAATGCAGCAGGATCTAGAAAAAGGAAGGAGTCACAGGTAAATGAAGTTATAATGGTCTGTAGCCCTCTCTGGGAAGAGTGGAGGAGATGAGCTATGGTTTGGATGAGTGCCTTGTTCCCTGTGAGAGGTGCCAGTAGCCTTGGCTTGTGTGTGTCAAGCGTCCAGGTGTCTTAGAACAGAGGCCTTGGAGCAGATGATGCCTTCCATACACTGTACCCACCCAGCTTTACAAAGTGACTTCTGAGTTTTAACAAGTGGTGAGAGCAGGACAAGCCTGTATCAACACAGCTGTACAGCTGTGGGTAACTTACACTGACTTATGCCAGCTTTACCTTTACAGCTAAGCTAAAGAAGTAAAAAGTGATACTGGCTTTACACTGACTCATTCCTTTGATGGTACAAAAGAATGCAACTTAATAATAACAGCTTGAAATACCATAGCTAATTTTAGTTCAAAGACTTCCTTTTTTATTTTTTTAAATGTGGTAGTTGATAGTCTTTTTCCTCTTCAAAGGAGGAGGAAATAAGCAACACTTTCTGTGAGAATGAAATAATGAAACGAGAAAATGGCTTACAGGAAGAATTTTTAAGACACTTTTATATGAACTGATACTGACTCTCGTGAATCTTTTGGCAAAATTGTCTTTCAGAAAACAAAGCAAAAAAACCTCAAAGAAAATAAAAAATCTCAAAACTTTTTTTTTCCTCTTTATGCCTTTAATAGTTTGCAGGGAGATACAAAAGTATTTTCCTGGGTTCTTTTTTTGCTCTATGTGGCATATGTGCCTTTTAGCTCTTTAATTTTCTTCCATACCATCTTTTTTCCCCCTCTGCAATTTAATGACTCCCAATTTCCTTTGTTATTCCATCTGGTTCACTCCATGTCTGTGAAACATTATTCCTTTCAGACACATGGTAAGCAACAACACTATGCCTACATTTTTAAGTGTAGGTAGCATTTTACAGAATAAATTGTTCAACAGGTTTTTTTCAGTGGAAAACAGGGATACTCACCCTCAAAGAGGACAATAGCTGATGAACTAGAGAAATAATGCAATTCAGCTATTGAAGCATTTTCCAAAACTTGGTTTTTGTGTGTTGGTGTTAATAGCAAAACATTTAGACTCAGGTACCCTGAAGCTATTCTTATAGTTTATGTGTAAAAGACTTTCCAGATCTTATATGCCTGACTTAGAGAATATTCCTTATTTATGACCTCCTGTGACCATCATTCAGTTAAGAAATGAGAACTTACTTTTAAAGGTTTTTTGGGGACATGCTACTATACCTGTTGAAACAGCTTAGTGCTTGTTAACTATGTTTCATATTTCTGTTTGGTCCTCTAAAATAATTTTATAATTCCCTTCAAACAGCATTTAAACCATTCACATCCTTGGGCCTGGTGAGCTCCCAAAATCATGGTGTTACGGGATGGGAAGGGCGATACCTTTTCTCAGAGTTGTCCAATTGTTTTTGCTTCTTACACAGTCGCATAAAAGAGCTTTAAAGGGTTTTTTGCATCTGTTCTAAATGACAAGTGACTCTCAACACCCACTGCTGTCAGTAATTCATAACAATTTCTGTACCTCTCCATAGCATCAAATATTTAATCAGGGCTATAATAAACAAGGTATGCACACAAGTCAAAGTGCAGTCACTCACACCTACACTGAGAAATAAAGAGAACTAGACTTTTAGAGTAACTTCAGGGATAACTAGACTTTAAGAGATAACTAGTAAAATTAGGAGTTCAAAAGCAACCAAAAAGACCTAAAATACAGTCACAAGGACTCATAATAAGAGACTTCATAATTAAAATTATGGGTTTAGTTCACATTTTCATTACAAGTAAAAATTGCATTTATTTTAGACCAGTATGTTTCTGCTTCAGTCACTAGGCATTAGAAAATGCCAAATTACAGTTTCCCATCAGCATATTAATGATGGCTTGAGACCATTTGTTCATGCTCATCATATCATGCATACATTGGTTTTTATTCATTCCTCTTTTCTGTTGCTAAATATGAGAAATAGATTTCATTCCTTCCAGCCTGCAAACTTACAGAGTTTCAAAATGAGTATGACACTCTCAGAAATCGATTCAGAAGGGGTCTGTTTGTGTCAGCTTATGCCTGCAATGGGTGTAGTGATAAGAATACAGAATTGTGTCCATGGTTATAAAACGCACAGATTTTGAACTGGACTTTCAGTCCAAAGCTGCTTTGTCTCCATGGTGCAGAACGAGACTATTTGGATTTATCAGCCTGCCTTGCTTGTGCAAGTACCTCCTGTATTTAATCTTGCATTTCCTAGCACTGCTCCCGATGTAAAGACGATTGTCAGGGAAGAGCTGAGGATAACAGAGGTGGCCTCAAAGAAGGTAACATTTATTTATAGTCAGCCTAGTCAATATGATGTACCAGGCCTTTCTTGCAACTTGCGGTGGACACTACTCATTATTTCTATGACGTGTTCCATCTCTCAACTAATCTGACAAATCATTTTTATTGATTATGCACCAAATGTACCTGAACACTGGTTCATTGTAGCATGTTACTTGTTTAACTCTTGCCTGTGTAATGTACAGCTACTGTGATAGATGTCTGAGCATAGGGTGATCTTTGAGACTTTAAAAAAAAATTCCATATAATCTTAAAAGATATGGTGTCCCACCAGTCTTCTTTTAGTATATTTTTCAGTGATTTCAGAATTGGATAATAAATACAGCAGCGGTGCAAGATGAGAAGATGAGAAGATTTCTAGTCTCTGGCTTTCACTGAGTAAGTGCAGTCAGAAAACATTTAAAGTTTCTGGATTTCATGCCTAACTTACCTGGAACATAGATAACATTTCTGTAAATAGGGCCTTGGCATTGAATAGAAGATGCATCTGCTGAGTTCATTGTTCACATTCAGTATTCCTGAAAGAATGAAATCTCAGTATGCTATATATTTACCAAACCTCCTCATCTAGTACTAAGTTAGTGCATATGTGTAGATAGGTATTTATTCCTAAAGTTTGGAGGATTACATTACAAATAATGCTGCAATTATGTTTTATTGAAAATATTGATCACTACTCCTTTTCCAAGCATAGCTTGAGATTCTGACTTGAAAATGGGATCAAGATCTTTTCTTCTATTGCTGACTAGCATTCACACTTGGCATAACCCTCACTCCTGCTTAAAGAAGACAATGTTGTCTGTTGCTTCCAAGAAAAAAACCTTAGAAGATCAGTTGTGATTTTTTTTTCTTTTTTTTCTTTTTTTTTTAATTTCCCCATTCATTTAACTACTGCCCATACACTGCAAATCCCACTTAACTCTGTATGGATCCATTTTGGCGAATAGTCCTTGGCGGTTTATTAAAATTTAAAGCAACATGAGAAAGAGGGAAATTTTTCTGAAACTCTTTGATTGACCAGGACAGCTTTTGGCAAGTCTGGGTCCAGGGGAGCAAATGTGGGTAAAATAGCAGTGGTGTTAAGATTTTGGAGGTGCCCACTCAGTTTAGTGATGATTGAAGGGAATATCTGGTGGCTGCAAGTGGAGAAAACCAAGGAGGAAGGAAGAGAATTCCCACCTGATCTCCTGATAGACCTCTTGGGGCCAGCTGTAGGTGTCAATGAGTCCCCAGGGGCTGGCAGGAAGGTCCAGTGAGGAATATCTGAGGACTTTGGGTTTGTCTACTCCGGTCAGACCTCATTATTCTCTGCAGCTTCCGGTGGTGGGGGGGAGAGATGGAGAGGGTGGTGCTGATCTCTTCTTTCCTGTTATCCAGTGATAGGATGGACACATGGGAGCAGGTTGGAGCTGTGGCAGGGGAGGTTTGCACCTGACTTTTGGAAACATTTCTTTAGCCACAGGGTGGTGAGACATGAGAACAGTCATTGACCTAGGGAGGTGGTCAATGCCCCAAGCCCGTTGGTGTTTAAGAGGCATTTGAACAATGCCCTTAATAACATGCTTTAACTCTTGATCAGTCACTTGGACTTGATCATCCTTGTAGGTCCATTTCAACTGAAATGCTTTATTCTACTCTATTTTACTCTATTCTAAAGCTGAAATGAGAGAAATTAATATAATAAGTTGTTTATTTGATAGGTTTGAGAGAAAGGTGCCTAAATAAGTACAAAACTCCTGTCACCAAAACCTCATGAAAAGAAATGGTATTCTTCCTTGCTTGGAATGTGTATTTAAGAGGAACTTAAAAGGCCATAATCAAGACAGTACCAATTTTTAATTCTTTTTAATATTCCATTGACAGATTTTTTTTTCCAACTTCCTGATCTTTGACTAAATTTTTAAATTTAGCTTTATCTTTAAAGTTTTGTTGGACTCTTTTCTAAGGGACCTAAAGAAAGACCCATTTTGACCTTGTTTTACAAGAGCTAGAAGTCACTTCCTCAAAGGAGTTGCTTTTTGTCATTAAGTATTTGGAAGACAAAGAGATGATCTAAATCTCCCACAAACTAATGTCACTGATTTACTTTCAGTCAGATTTCTACCATCAATAGCATTACAGGTTATTTGCAGATCCTTAGAGATGTAAGTTAAATTAGCCAAGTTGAATGAAAATATGAATCTCTGTGGTATCATAGATTATTAGATTATCTCTTCAATATTGACAACTAGACTTACTCCTAGAAGGTTTTTTTCCTTAAGCAACTCTCTTAACTCCTGTTATTTTGTAGCCTCTGGGTTTGAGAGTTACAGATGAATTAGAGCCAATGAATCCTGGTAAAGAAAGAATACCAGGGGCTGTGAGTTTTTGATTAGATAAAAGATTTGTTTTAGCTCAACAGCTTTAGGTTGTCCACATCCTAAGCAGGAAAAAGAAAGGAGAAAAAGCATGCATGGGTTTTAACTCGGATGGATAACTTTAATCATTGCAAATGCCTGGTGTTTGCAAAAGAATAAAAACAAGGACAGAGAATAATAAAAGGATAAAAGCAAGAGGGATAAGCATCAGGAAAAAGGAGGCAAAAACAGAAGAAAGAAAAATCAGTTTTTGTGGTCAAATAAAACTTCTTTCTCCTAAACAGGAAGAAGCAATTTCTGGACTTTCTGTACAATTCTTTGTTAAATTTCTTCCTTCTATTTCTCACAGAAAGCAACCAACAAACAAAAAAACATTTTGAAAGGATAGTGTATCTTGCATGCAAGATAGGAGAGCCAAGATAATTTCCTTTATATAATTGGAAATATTTCATCCCTCTGTTGTGAAAATTATATCCAAGAGAAAGCAAGCTTAGAATTTGGACTCTCTCCTTTATGTCTTTTGATGGGCCTATAAACTTGTTCCATCTACTGTCAATTAGCATGTCCCCACACACTCAAAAATATGTACAGGTATTTTTTGGTTGTCACATTGCTGATGCTTATAATAAAGCTCTGGCTTCCATGAATTGCTAATAGAAATACTTTTTTCACATCAGGGTTTCTACATTATCTTAATTCCTTTATATTGTCTTAAGCTTCTGAAAAAAATAGCTCTGATGTGTGAGTTAAAACTTGTTTATATTTGTATTTTGTAAAAGTATTAGAGGTACTATAGGAACAATTAGGGCTCCAAAAGCAAAAGACATGTACTGTATGATTAATATTTGTATTTATGTTAATAAAAGTCAATAAGATAGAAAAAATTAGTCTTCATGAGAAAGAGCAACTCATCTGTCAACTTTAAACATATTGAAGCAATTCTGAAGCCATTTAAATTTTATAGCTGCATATACGATGATCTGCTTTCACAGTGTGCCTAAATTTTTATTAACCTGGGTTTTTGTGTGACTCTTTCAGCAAGATTCCAAAATCTTGTTATGAATTTATGCTTTTCACAGGAATGGCATTATTTCAGTAATTTATTTTGCGTATTATAGAAAAAGACTGATTCATCTGACATGAAAATATTTTGAACATGTATTTCCTTGTTTAGACCACTCAAAATGAAGAAAATTAAATACTACAGTCTCCCTGTTATTATTTGTCAATCATTAAAAGCTTATTTCAGTTTAACAGGCATTCATGAGCAGGAAACAAAGATTTACCCAAAGCTGAGTATATTCCTGTTACCTAAGTTCCAAAACGGGGTAGAAAAATCTTGTCTCCACCTATCAAATATATACTTTTAAAACATGAATAGGCATTTATAGGTGACTCAAACTTGATGTAAAAGAATTAATAACCTTTATTTAAACTTCTCCAGTGTTGAAATTAGTGGGATTTTTTTTTCATTCATCTGCTTGCCATAATAAGCAAAATAACTGTTTTTTAATACACATAAATGCCTTGTCTTTGAACCTGGGAGAAATCTGACTATACTAAAATTACCTTGAAAAGTTATAATTTTGTGTTAGAAATTTTAAAACAAACGCAATTCTTTGTGTCAGTGTTGTACTGAATTGAAAATAAAATATTTAGGGTAAAATAATCGCAAATGTTATTCTTCCCACAATACTCTGTGTATTCTGAGGCAGCTGCAGTCAACTGGCACTATGTTCCTGCTTTTTGCTTGAATCCATTATCTTGTCCCATTCTGGATATTATATTTAGCATGTATCAAGTTTGGGAGAAAACAGCAAGTATTCCACTTTGATCTGCTTTCTTCTGTGTGCTAAAAATGCTGTGAAGTTGAAAAAAAATAAACAAGATTTAAGAAACATTAAAAGTGAGATCTTTTTACTGTTTCACCAACTCTCTTTGCAAAGTCTTTGTTGCCTGAGGGAGATACTTAAAGAAGTGCTTTAAAAATAAGGCTAAAATGAATCAGACTTACTTTGTTTGCTGTGACTTAATGGAGAGAATATTGCTTTTTTCTGGGGGAAATTTACATTGAAAATTTGATTATTGCAATGCACAGCATTGCTAATATAGACTATCGTTCAGGAGCCTCCTGCTACAATGACTGCTCATGTTAAAGGTAAGGTGTTAGGAGTGTTCCTGTTGCAATCAGTAGGTGTTATAAGAGAACTTAAAAATAATGTACATAAAATAAAACTTTGAAGAGCTTTGTTCAACTTCCAAACACTGTAATTTCTCTTAGTAGAAGTACCTTTAGACATGGGAAATTGAGTAAACCTCAGTATTGAATGAATAGAAAAAGAACAATATCTTCTGGGGCCTGAAATATGATTTATATCACAGATATTCTAGAACAGATTCAAATTTACATGGAATAGGGAACTGTGTGCCTCTGCTGACAAGAGAGAGAACAAGACATTTTTAAATATAATCTTGTTTAACCTCAAATATTTTCATGTCAGAATCTAAGACCTGATGGCCCATAGAACATTTGAAGTTATAAAGAAGACAAACTTACCTTAAACCAGATCTGCTCATATCCATTTTCTGTTTGTACACAGATATTTCACTGTGTGTACATTTAGCTTTTAATACCCTGGAATTAATTCATTGGCATCGTCTGCTTGAGACCAAATTTACTTTGATGTCTGCATAACGAAATCTGAGGCTCCATGTTTATTACATTGATCTATCTGGCTGACTTGAAAGTATAGTGCTTCATAGGAGCTCTTTGGATTTTGTGTTTATAAAGTGGAATCAGTGGGAAACATAAAAATGAAAGGAAAAAACCATCAACAAGACAAAATGAAATGAAATAAACTCAATGAGATATAAGAATGCAAGTGACAAGGAGTTAGTCACTCGTTATGAAGGCATTCAAAGGAATACCTTCTCTTGCTGGGTCGATCTAGATTACAACATCATGATGTTCAAGCTGACATTTGGGAGTGAGGCATTACCTAAAGAGAACAGAATATTGCAGTCTCTAAGAAAGGCTTACTACCAGCTGCCCTGCTGCTTTTAAGTGTATCTTGACACATGAATAGACCCTAAAGGCCTCTAACTCATGTGCAGATCAAGTGGTGGCTTGGCACAGGCTAATGTGAGTGAGTTGTTGCAGCACAGGATTCCTTGTCTCTGTCCATTCTGAACTACATTCAGTGAGGAGAATTTGTAGTCTGAGGAGACAGTGTTAAAAAAACCCATCTGCTGTAGTCCTGTTGCACTGTTTAGTGTCAGAGATAGTAAATACGAGGGTGTTTTCCCCTTTGTTTTGCTTGGGCATTGTTTTTTGATATGAGGACAGGAAGATATTTCATTGGGATTGGTTCTTACTGGTTTTTTGTTCATTTGCATGACACATGGTTTGCATTGCTGTTTAAAGAGTGTCTTTCCCTAAGCCAGTGAATCTTTTTTTCATTTTTTTTTCCACAGAGCTTTGCCCACAGAGCTGGTAGATGTGGTCTTTATGCTGTTTTGCTGCTGCACTGCATGACATTTTTCACTAAGAAGGCTGCATGAGGCCAGGTACCTAATTAACGATATTAGGAGGGCACAAGTTGAGGGAGAAAGGAAATGCAGTTTCTGATGAGGTCAGGTTGGTAATTACATCTAGTGTTCTTCAGGCAGCCTTGCATTAATCCATGGGAGCAAATCCCTTATACCTATAGGAGAAAGGCAAGAAGAGTCTTGTAATGGTACATATTCATGATGTTCACTAAAAAACCACATTTTATCATACTGTCTAGAAGACTATGTCTGCCTACTAAACAAGCTGCACACTGTGGGTGTTTTCATGGGGTATTATGGCTAGTACACTTTCTTTCTCTCAAATTCCAGTTGATTCTGTCAGCAGTGGGTTCAGACACCACTGTGTCGTGCTGTGTTGTTCACTTCAGGCTTTTAAGGGAAAAAGGGTAATAGTTTCCAGTCATTTGCATTTGTGGCTGGCTGCCTGTTTATGCTTTGGAAATTACTATTCTATGCCTCAGTATAAATGAGGAATTATGTTGATAAGAGCCTTACTGGAAAAACAAAACAAAAGAAAAAAACCCCACCTTTAAAACTTACATTAATATATATATATATATATATATATATATATNGAACTGGTCATAAATAAATAAAAAAAGAAACCCTCACTAAACCGGGGGGAGGGGGGTGGTTATTTGGGGTTTTTTTTGTTGTTTTACAAAAGAATTTCATTAATATTTACCTTTAAAAAATTGAAGACACTTAAGCAATGCCATTTTGAACACCTTAATTGTTTGTGGTTTTTTTTTTCTTAATTCTCTTCCCTCTCTTCATTTTGCTTGTCTTTTCATTTTTATCATATCATCAAGTGCTCAAAACCTACAATGTTTTGTGTTTCTCTTCATGTGCATATGTGTACTGTTTGTAAAGGGTAGGGGACGTGGCAAGGCAGACAATGAAGGCAACACTGAGGTTAGGAAAAGTGACCTGACCTTCCCCTGTGAAAAGACACAGATTCCTACATTGCTTATGAAAAGTGTGTGTATGAGGTGATGGTGGCAAAGGTGGGGAGATACAGGGGGCTTCATTTTAACCAGGAAAATGGCAGAGTGAAGGAGTCATTTATATTCAGAACACTGGTTACGATTTTGAGCAACTGGTAAGAGACTAACAAGCAGCTTGTGGAAATTGGAGTCAGAATAGAGTCGAGGTCATCATATCCACCCCTTATGAAACAGGCAAAGCTGGTCTGTAACTGCACATGTATGGCTAGATTTGCAGCATAAAAGCAAGGCAGCAATTATTTAGCATTCTGTGCCCTTGTGGCACCGGGGGAAACTTCCTGCTCTCTAGCAGTCACAGGAGATGGAAGAGGGCTAAAGGAGTCTGAATGATTTATGTACTGCCTGAACAGATTTCCAGCAAACAAAAAAGTTTCTGATGCCAAGCCTGTGCTTCAAAAAGAATCCTTAGTCTCAGTATTGGTATTTTTATCACTGTTGCCATGTTGACATGAAATGAAGTTGTGTTCTGGCATCCTGTCTGGTTTTTTGTAGCTTGCAAGCTAGAGTCTGGTTAGACGTGTTTCTTCTGTCTTAAAAGTATGGTCCTCCTGCTTTCACTCCTGCTTCCAATCCCTTTATCCCAATTGCAGCTCTACAGCACTTGCATTTTGGCCCAGCTCAGGCAGTGCCATATGTTCTTTTCTGTGCCTTATCTTACAAAGTTTGCAAACCTCTTTTTGTTTTTTTTTTCTTTCCTTTCCTCTAGACTGAGAACGTCTGAGTTGNACACACCCAAAGGATAATGCTCAGTAGTGTCTGGGAAGTAGAGAATATGAGAGTGACTTATTGAAATAAGATGAGGAGCTGTAAAAACTGTCAAAGAGACCACTGAAGAGTTTCAGTGTAGAAAGGTAGGCGCGAAACAACAGCTGTAGTTTCATTTCCTCAAATGCAAAGAGAGAAGTAAAAGACCTGTATTTCTCCCATTAAACTGGTTGTGTTGTGTTCACTAATATTTTTACATTTACGCAACTGACTTTCTCCAAAATTAATTGTGTACGTAGACAGTCTTTGATCATTAGTTAGATGGAGCTGTGAACAACCTGCTCCAGTGGAAGGTGTCCCTGTCATTGGCAGGGGGTTGGAATCATTTTATGTTTACCATTCTATGATTTACATAACACTGCAGTCAATCTTGGCCACAATATGATTTGGAAAATGGTGAGAGTACCAGTGACAAGCTAAAATATGTGAACAGACAACTTTTATGCAGTTTTTTGCTGCTGGGAACTCTTTGTACGGGTCAGAAACCAAAGGCCGTTCTGCACAGGAAGGTTTTTTGTGTTCCATGTAAAGTTTTTAAACTTTAAGCTGCAGCCTGCAGGAGCTGGGAGTTTGCTGCTCCTCCCTGTGTGCTCCTGCTGCAGTACAGGCACAGAAACTCTATAGCCAACTGCAGTGCAAAAAAACCCTACCAAAACTCTGGAGTAGCAATAAAATAGATGAAGGGCATCACTGATGTTGTAGACTGATGGAGCAGCAAGAGGAATTTGTGAGACTTAGTTGTCAGGAGAACCTGTGACGTGCACAGCTAACCCTTCAAACTATGAGAGAAAGCAAAAGTATTTTTAAATTCCTGCAGCTCAGCCTGGGAGAAAATTCTTTTGTACCTCCAGCCTGGAGAACCCTGAATGCATGAACAATCTCGGGTATGCTCAGCTTTGCTTCCTACCTTACAGAATTTGAGTCCTCCACAACTGTATTTAAATAGGAACAAACAAACAGAAAAGTCCAAACCTCATATTTTTCCATAAACAAAGGAAAGGTTACTGTAATTAGCCCATTCTGTTGGGCAACTATATGACCAGAAAGTTAGCTATTAAATGTCCTGTTGCCTTGTATTAATTTACTAGGTATCCTATGTATAAAATTAATAGTATTTTGCAGTGTTTCTGGGAAAGCATTTAACAGACACTCATTTAACACCACTCATGCAAAATATATATTTTAGCTTTTTTATCAACTCATGTCTACTTTTCCAAGTTACAGGATATTCTCTGAATCAAAACTGAACTCCACATATTAGCATAATCAGTGATACTGTTATAACTTTCACATATTAAAAATTATTGAGCTGAAAACTTCTAGGTTTTGTGCTTATATTTTTATGTTGTTCAGATTATGACAAGTCAAGAGGCGATTTAATATAATACAGAAGTTGAGAGATACTGATAAGGTGATTAGCTAAGCAAAATGACAAGGCTTGAACAACAGACAAGGAAAAAGTAATGATTGTTTATTTGCAGTTTAACTGAGAAAAAATATGAAGAAAAGGGAGAGGAAGAGTTTACAGACACCACCTATGAATAAAAATTGCTCTTTTTCTAGGAGCAGAAGTGTAGAAAGCTAGACTAGGATATAGGGAAGGTCAAGGTATTTCTTTTTAATGATTTCTCTTTGACAAGCTTTACGAGTCCAAGCTAGGACAATTTAGGAGGCTGTCACCCCCAGCTGTCCATCACACCCATTGAGTGGCTCTTACAAGTCCCAAAACCGGCTGAAGAGCAGTGGGTCTGGTCTTAAAGTGCTGTGATTCAAAATTTAGCATAATAATGCAAACCACCATTGATTTTAGTCTGTGTTAATATATTGATCTATGAACTACCGTGTCTAAGAGCTCTGATTCGTGATGATTTGGGGATTTAGCAACATTTAGGGGCAGAAGTCAATTCAGCCATCCTCGCTGAGAGCAAGGAGAGGCCATGAGACTAAAGAATGCCTCCAAGATGTAAAATTAGCTGATCTGTGCAGCCAGAAAAAGAACAATGATAGTCCCTGTGGGCACAGAAAGGTGCTTTTCCTGGGATTATGAGCATGATGTCATCTTTCAATAGCTCACTTGCTTTGTTAGTCCTGCATACTGATCCACTGATCGCCTCTTTTTCCTTTTTCCACTCTATCCACCTGCTTTGAATTATTAGCTGGATGCATTGGTGGCACCATCATGAGTGTTGCAGTGGCTGTTTCATGTTTTACTGTGGGCATACAATGTAAAAAACCCTCTGTTTGGTTAATTAAACAATGTTCCTTACATTACTAGTTGATAAACAGCTGGCTTCAGGCTCAGGCTTATTCCTGGATATAAGTTACACTATATAACAGGCAGGGTAAGGTCTCAAAATCATAACTTATCTACTTTGTTCCAGACAGAGCTGCCCTGAACCTGTTTCATACAGTATATACAGCTGGCATTTCTGAATTTACAGGCTTTTGGGGTTTGTGTGGACTTGTGGGCTTTAATAAAACCCAATGTTCTGAAAGGTAATATATTAGAATAGGCACAAACCCAAGAAATTCAAAGGTTTGTCTTTCAATCATAATGATAAAGTACTGCCTCCACCATATAATAAATTTAAATGGTTGGCATGTGTATTTTTGTAAGGAATAATTTTAAGCAAAAATAACACTTAGATGTATATTGTTGAAATCTCAGCAAAACATGTCACATTTTGCTTTTCTGTTTGTTTTTGAAGACTAAAATTAAGTAGACAACTGTGAATTGGAAATACTGATACTTTACCTTCTGTATTACTGATACTGGAAGGTGTTTTTATTTTGATCCAAAGCTGCATCACAAATGACATTGCAGTGAGCAATATTGCTTTTTAAATTTTATAATATGCAAAGATGGACTAAAAATATTCAGTGTGTTACCATCTGTTTACAATACAAAGCTAAACACATTTGTCTCACCCACCTGAAATATTTCAGAGAATATGAAGGGTTTTATTTCTGATAGATTCAGAAATATTTTGGAAGTGAACATCAGAACAAACCCTCAGGCTGAAGTAGGTGAATAACTAGGTGAGAATGTTCTCCTTACTCTCTCTAGGCCATGAGGCTCCTTCATGAGGCTTGAACCCCCCTTGTGTATCATCATCATGAAGCCACCATAAACTTCAAAGGGAAACCATAAGAAATCCACATAAAGTCTAACTATTAACTTTGGCACATGGAAAGGGGGAAAATTGCTCAGAATTATAATTGCAACTTCCAGGATGTAGCACTCTATTAATTGAAGACCATAACTTTTAGTGTTTTTTATCCAAAGGTCAAAAGGAAATTTTCTTGGTTTTTTTGTTTATTCACCAGAAAACTCTTAATTTTGTAGAGAAGGTATTCCCTGGAAGCGCTTGCCTTTGATTTTCTGATCAGCTTTAGGTATATCATTGTTCTGTAAGTTTTTTGTTCAACTTAGTAACCAAACTGCAGTGACAAAGAACGAGCTCCTTCACACCTTTGCTCGTATTGATTTTTCTAAATGCACTTTTCTGTTGCTATCTATCACAGGAACTATGCCTTTGCAATAATAAAAAGAAAGAATCCTACTTAGAACCTGCTAGATAGTTTCTAATGTGGAAAAAGTGAAGAAACACTGGACTAACAGGATCATATTCAGTGCAAATAGCACTCTCAGGTCACTGAGATTTCTTCTTGTGGGTGTTCCCTGCATTGAATCATTCCCAGATTTTCCCTTTCACGGTCTGAGACTTTTAATCAGAGGTCTCACTACAGCTGCAATTAAACTGGAGCTATATGAGCCCATGCTTATTTGAGAATTCATATAGAGGAAATCTCTTTCTTGATTATGAAAGGTGATCATGGAAAGCCCTGCAAGGCTCAGAACTCAGAGGCAAACAATAAAAGGAAAATTTAAAACATTAGCTTACAATTTTTGATAATGTGTTGTTAGGGAAGAGTGGATTTTTAAAAGGATTGCTTTTTCCTAATGAGGAGTTTCTCCTACTGATTTTGAAATTAATATTCTGTACTTTTATTTTCTTTTTAATGTAAGAAAGAAAATATTAATAATCTCGTAAGTAGGGCACCATCATTTGTTGCATAATACTTTACATTTATGTTTTCCAAATCAGTTACCTCAGAGAATGAGCATAAATATGTAGGCTTTGAACAGAATGGCCAAAATAGAGTAAAATTACCTTTCAATAATTCATTTGTATAATTACACCCTTAGGCTTCTTAAATTATGGCAGAGACTCATTCAGGAGCTGTTATTATCTTAGAGTAAAGAGAAGTGCAGTTTTTTACTCCTCTGAGAAACTCTGATTTTTAGTCCAGAGAAAAGGGTAAAAAAATTTTTTGTGCAATTTGTAGGAGCAAGATGGAATTCACTAAATCTATGAAATGTGATGTGTGCTGGATATTTGTTTTTATAGGAATCCTTGACATTCTTGTAAGGAAGGTGATTCCAATATATTAAAAATATGCATCTTCCATGTTCTGTTGTAAATTTTGCTGTTGCTACTTCTGTTTTAATTCAACTGAAGTACCTGAATGCTAAATGAAAGTTTGTATGTACCATTTCTGAGCATGACTATATGTTTTTCTTCTGGGATATAGAAATAGAAGGCAGGGATTGCAAGGGAAAGTAGAGATTTCAGCAGATGTGCTCTGGAACATGCTGAAGCATAACTACAAAGCTTTCTAGTTGTCATCAGCCACTGTAAAGTAATTCATTACAAAAGCTGTATGCTTAGCTTCTGTTGGCATTTGCAGTGCAGATGTTCCCTTTTTGCTCTTATTTGTTGCTTTGCTTTTTAATTTTTGTGATGATCACTTAGTATAGCACTTCAATTTACATTAGGAGAAGTCAGAAGAACTAAGAAAGATTTTAAAAAGTTAATGAAGAAATAATGCATTTTATCAGGTCAGGTATTTGGTTTGGATTTTTCTTTATGTAAACTTTTGTATATATACAGTTTTTGAATGTTTATCTGTATCAAAACCTGGTGGGTTTTTTTTGGTTTTGGGTTTTTTTTTGTTGTTGTTTTTTATTTGTTGGTTTGGTTTGTGGTTTTTTGTTTTTGTTTGTTTTGGTTTGGGGTTTTTGTTTGTTTACATGTAGATAATATGACCATGGTAAAATGCATTAACCTGGCTCCAAATATGGAGCTTGTATGGTACTGAATGACAGAGTGAGTGTGCCCTGTGACTAAATTTGGCTGGATTTCTCCAGAGAGCCACTGCTGGTCTGTGAAAGAGTTGAACATTTATGCATCTATTCATACCCTTCTTTAGCAATAACAATTTTGTACCCCAACTATGAAGGGAAAAGGCTCTTTAGCTATTTTCTTTCCTTCCTAATTCATCCAGCAGAACAGTTTACTTTATTAATTATTCATTACAAGGAAATCAACCATGATTTTGAAACTTAAAGAGTAGGAAAAATGTGATGTTAAGTAACTTGTGAGTAGCAGGTTCAGGGCCTATCAAATAAAACATTATATAGTAAATTAACTCTCAAAAGGTAAAAGTTCTTCAGATGGAAAGAGCAATGATGAATTATTTTAAGAAAGAACATAACACAAGGATCTTCTAATAAAAAGTTCTGACCCATGAATGTTCAACAATCTGCTAATCTCAACTGAGTGGAAATATTGCCAAATTTAAAATGCACTGGCCAGGTGATTGAGTCTGATTTCCAGCGCATACACATGGTGGAAATAATTTTATTAGCTTCCATATGCATCGAAACTTCTGTGTTTTACAAGACTCTTCTTCAAGGATTTGGAGCAAAACTGTTACCATAAGATGCTGTTAAGAAACACATTAGTGCAATTGCAAAATGGCCGCAGAAAAAATATTGAAGTTCAATAGGGAGGAAAAGATACATTTAACTATGGTACAAAAAAATGCCTACTACAGCATTTTGGCTGTAAAGGTGATGTTTAGTTGAATTGTTTTGCTAAAATGTAATAACTTGATTGCTTTTTTTTTTTTTTAAAGGAGGGGACTTCGTATCGTAAAATCATTTAGATTGCATAAGATCTCTAAGTTCATGGAGTCCTGCTATTCAACCCACACCGAGTCACCACTAAACCATGTCCCTGAGAGCCATATCTACACTCCTTTTAAATATCTCCAGGGGTGGTGACTTTGCCACTTCCCAGGGCAGCCTATTCTGGTATCAGACAACCCTTTTGGTGAATAAACTTTTCTTAACATCCAATCTAAACTTCCTCTGTGTTAACTTTAGATAGTTTCCTTCCATTTTCTCACTTGTTGCCTGGGAGAAGAGTCCTATCCCCACCAGGCTACACCCTCCTTTCAGGGAGTTGTAGTCTTCCCTAAACCCTCTTTTTCCAGGTTAAACAACCACACCTCCTTCAGCCCCTCCTCATCAGACATCTGCTCCAGACCCTTCACCAGCTCCATTGCCTTCTCTGAACATATTGCTCCACCTCGATGTCCTTTTTGTAGTGAAAAGCCCAAAACTGGCATGGCCTCCCCAGTGCTAAGTACAGAGGGATGGTCACTGCCCTGGTCCTGATGGCCACACTTTTCCTGATACAAGCCCAGGACACCATTGGCCTTCTTGGAGACCTGGACACATGCTGGGTCATGTTCAGCCACTGCCAACCAGCAGCCCCAGATCCTTTTCCACTGGGCAGCTTTCCAGTAGCTCTTCCCCAAGACTATAGAGCTACATAGACAGGCAAGTAAGGAAAATAGCTGGCAGTTGCTAAAATGAAAATAGTTTTTTACACGTGAAAGTTAAATTTATATTTTTTAGTTGCTTTGAGTGAAGTTTGATGAGATGAAATGAAATGAAATGAAATGAAATGAAATGAAATGAAATGAAATGAAATGAAATGAAATGACATGAGCCCAGATTCAGTGGACTTTTTCCTAGCCTGAAGGTATTCTTAGCATTTATGTTGACATTTGGAATAGCTTTAGACTTTTGCAAGCCATGTAACAATAGCCTGTAAGGATGCTGTACTAACGTATTTTCAGTTAACCGTGAAGTTATGCACCAAAGTGTTTATGAAGAGTGTTCTTCCAAAATCAAGGTCTACTGAACCTTTAGTTGTCTTTTTTTTTTTTTTTAATAATACCTGTCCATGTTCATTTATACATGAGGGCAAAAATGGAGTGTCATACACATCCTGCCTCCTCCAAAGAACATTATAGTTTATTTTGCTTCCTCTTTCTTAACAGTAACAGAACCAATATAGTATTACGTAGAAACCAACTGTTGTTGAACTAGAACAGTGTCAATTGTCCAAGGAAAGAAGCTGCAGTCATATCTGGGATATTTCATGTAAAATAGCATATCTAGAAGAATAAACTTTAGACAACATGAAGTATATTCTCCAAGTTTATCCGTTTTCAATATTCTCTGTATTCTGCTGCACTTCATGGTGAAATCCACTAAAGAACTCCTCATTAGATACAGAAAGCAAAATAGAAAATAAATGCTGAGTGCTGCTTAAACATCTATAAAGGATGAACAGCATATCAGCATGTAATATAATTGTTTTCCTTAGAGATCTAGAAAATCTATGAATATTTTAATTTCAAATATGAGGGTATGCACATTACCTAAATGAAAACCTCCAATACAATATCTTAAATAGAATTAGAGTAGAAACAAAAATATTCTTCTGAAATCCTGAGAACTGTGGCAGGAGACCATAAAATCAGATATTTTCATTAAGATTGTGGCTTTTATAATGGTATCTCCTACCATTCATCATATAGGATATAATCTTCTTAACTTGTGATGGAAGTAATAATGTGTCTGTAAGTTCACAGCAGCAAGTGGTTTGTTCTCATGGTCCAAAGAACTGCAGGACTACACAATGAACTTTTTACTCCCAGCTCCTAACTTCACATTTCCTTCACTGAGGTGGGTTTTTGGTTGTCTGGGTTTTTTTGTTGTTTTGTTTAGGGATTTTTGTTTGTTTGTTTTGGGGAAGTTGTTTTGTTTTGGGTTTTTTGTGTGTCTGTATACTCAGCTGGGTCAGAAAACCTTGTGCTGGTGAATTATGTGTGTTTCCATTGCAATGCTCTTAGGTGCCTAAAAATATGAACTTCTGCCTTGAGCATAAAAACTGGATACTTCCTTGATGTAACAGAATTAAAAACTACTGAAGAGAGGGATTGGTAATTTGGTAATTTTGGATACCAGTTAAGAAGTCACAGCAGGTAGGGTGTGTCAGCATGGGGTTACCAATGCGCTCCACCAGTGACACCTCTGAGCCTCCGTGATCCTCAGCTCTTTCCAGTCCCTTGAAAAGGAACTACCTGGTTAGATCCTGGGACACAATAAAATCCATTTCAGCTTTCAGTTTAACCTGTTAACCTGCCACTTTGTTTTCTACAGCCTGAGTCTGCTGACCTGCCTGACCAAAAGGACATGCTGCAAAACTAATTTGATATTTTTTGTTTTTCAGCTTTAGAGGATTAGTGGGATTAAGTCCTAAAATTTGTTCTAGGCTTGAGAGGGGTTTTATAAAACCTCTTCTGAATCTGAGATGAGTAAATGAATTGTCAGTCAAATATTTTTACCATTCAGCAAATTTAATGCCTTGATTTTATCTAATTCAAACAGCCACTGTGTTTGATCATTCTGAAGTAGCTAATATGTTGTGTTTGTATTGGAAACTGAATTATGAGGTAGCAATGTCTCTATAAAAGCTGAACAAACCAACCATGATACCTGAAATCACATTTTACCAAAATCATAAAGCTCACACCTTCAGAACAGGCTGGCTAATCAAACCAAACAGTACAGCATGAGGATGTGTAAAGAAAAATTGTGTGCTGCTTTGTTTCTATATCCAAAATGAATAAGCAAATGTTCATGTAGGTCTATGGGTTGCTGGTTTAATACTTATCCTAAAATATGATCTGCATGGGAGATGTTTACAGGAATGGTGTAGCTAAGAGGAAAAGAACTAAATGAAATAAAAGTTGGTTTCTTTTTCCTCCCCCTGAAATAAGATAAGTGTTCTTCCAGAAAAAAAAAATCAGCAAGCACCTTGGAAAAAGTTGAAGGACACAGCTATAACTTTTTCATTTCCAATTATGCAACTTTTATTTTGGTAGAGCAAGTGTGTTTCACTGATAAGAATGTCTTCTAAAATATAATTGAATATTTTAACTTTTAGTATATGCATAAGTTGGTTTATTATTTCTTCTCAGCCATAATATATAACATTTCACATCAGGATTACCTTTTTTTTCAGATGAGGTCTTTTATAATCAAACCTGTTTCACAGTTTAATCTTATCATTATATTACAGTCCAATACTCTCAACATTCTTATTGTTAATCGGAAGCTGGCAAGATTCCATGTCATGTAGCGCTACCTTGCTTCAAAAATACAATATCCTGAACCAGAAAGTGAAGGGAAAAAGCCTCTCTAAGATTAACAATAATTGTAAGAGAAAAATGAGATCAGGTGAAAAGTAGTGCTCTGATAATCTGACTCAAAAATTATGAAAGTTGATGATTTTGAGAAATGTCATTTGTAGTTTGTTATTGGATAACTAAGTTTATATATTCAATTGGCCTGAAATGGTATTAATTTTTCTTTCATATATGTGTTTTGCTTCATTTGATGTTATGACTCATCTTTGAAAGTGGTAATATTGAAAACTAAACTAACAAACACTTTTGAAAAAATATTCCCATTATGTGAACTTTCTTTTGATATTCTTCTTGCTTATATACTCTGTTACGGTTTGTACAGTGGCATTTTACTGTGTTTACTGTTTATAGACAAATTCGGAGGCAGGAATCATTAATGGGCTTCCAGGCTGACTTCTGTTAAATCAGTTCTTTCCTTTATATTACTTATTTAATTCTGATGGCTAAGAGCTTTTTCTTAATATATTTGAACCTCTTTACTACAGTTAAATAGTTTTATTACTACCTGAGTATAATTATGGATTAGAATTAATAGATTTTTTCTCAGTCTGACCCAGATTTCTCTAAAAAGATCAAAATAAAATCAGTAAGGATGGCAATACCTTTTTGGCCCTTAAATGGTTGTGACATTCGAAGTTACACACGGATGACACAGTGCTGAACTTTTTGGATGAAAGATTAAAACTGTCAGAACAGAATTAAAGCTGTGTTGCAAATGGAAGGACGGCACAGCCTAAGACAGATAAAGAATCAGTATTAATTGCACTAAATAAAAATCAGATAATTGCTTTAACCATTTTGAGACTTCAAACACTGTAGATCTCCTATGGGTTGCACGTCCTCGATATGTGGAGTTCAAAATCAGTAATAAAACCCCACCAATCGCCTATTATTTTCTACCTTAAGGCTACAAAAAGAAGTCTCATGCAGCCATGATAGCATTCTTGTTTTAATGCTATCAGGTATACCCAACGTTACTGAGTCATAATAATACTGTCTTAATTAACTGTTAGAGAAGTTTTTGCATGCTTTATGTTTGAGTGAAAATGCAGGTATATTTACTATTATAACACCACAGTTGTTACAGATTGTCCACTTTATACCTAGGAGAAGATCAGACATCAGTATTAGCCTTCTGGTGCCTTAAATCCTGAATTATTTAGAATAGACTAAAATGCCATTTCTCACTTATCTATGACATTTTAGAGGCAAA
Source organism: Cyanoderma ruficeps (assembly GCA_008694505.1). Taxonomy (NCBI): domain Eukaryota; kingdom Metazoa; phylum Chordata; class Aves; order Passeriformes; family Timaliidae; genus Cyanoderma; species Cyanoderma ruficeps. Next base: position 2,778,279 of record VZDJ01000057.1, on the reverse strand, counting down.
AGTAGTTAGAATCTATAATTGCCAATGTAACTTTCCTTCCCTGGAAAAGCAGTGTGTCACCTGTCTTGTATGTTTCTATACCATAAGATTCAGTGTAAGATTTCGAAACCTTCAAAGTGACAGAAAATATAAGTTTTTTTGATTGACTAAGAGGATGATTTGGACAAAGAAAGGGCAACTTTAGACAACCATGTCTGCCCAGACTAAATCTTTTAAAAATGTTATAGACTACTAAAGAAATGTATTCTGCTGCAAGGAACCTCATATCTGAAATACGAGTCATAATCTGCATATTCGTTGCATCTTTCCATATAAGAATATTTTACAAGTGTAAAATGAAATGATTTTTTTTTACAAGTGTAAAATTGAAAGCTGTAAGTTAAAAGAGGCTTTAATATGTCATGCTACAACTGTGCCATCTAATTTCCTATATTGTTTCTCTTGTCCGCAGATGCAGAGTTTGTGAAACATCCTGGCTTGTCATGCGTCAAAGTTTTGTACAGAGAATAAGAAAGCGAAATTGACAGTATAAACACACACACATTAAAAACATCACTTATCAATGGCAAACAGATCAGACTTTTTTTTCAGTTTCAGTGCTGGTTTGAAGAGACTCTCAATATCAATGATTCAGTCTGTAGGACTCTTCAAACTAGAGGTCTGCAGCATCTTTAAGCTGGAAGAATTTTATTTCTTCCAACCTTCTCGAATTAAGGTAGCTCTGGAGACACTTTTGCTTTTCATATATAAAACAAGCTTGGTACATTTCTTAGTTACCAGAGATTGATCACCAAAAATATCATCCAGAGATTATACTGGTCTAGAGATAGCAGATTTCAGGCTTTGAAACCTGAATTTACTTGAAGCCTTCATTCCCTGTTCAGGATTCAGAACCATGGACACCCTTACTTAGTCTGACTAGGATGAAAACAGTGAGCCTTTTTCTCCTCTCTCATAAGAGGTTAGTGGTTTTCTGCATTTGTTAATATATTACTGTAATTAGTATATGCAAAAATACAATATAATTTAAATACATGTAATATAAAATAGGCAAACACAGCAGCAATATTTTATCCATTAAAAAATAAGCAATAAAAATATGTATTTTGATATGGAAACTATTTATATCTATTATGATCATAACATTATAAGTGAATTGGCAAAATAAGATTGCTTTAGACCACTAAAAAATTAATAGTGTGACATGTCAAACAAATACTTCGACTTATTACGATTAATTGATACTACTGAGTGATCTCATTATTTTCAAATATCATTAGGATCAAATTTCTTTAATTTAGCAACTCACAATCTAAAGGATATATTTTGCTGAATAAATGTGGAGCTTGCAGGTATTTTATCAGTTACAAGAATGTACCAATGGACCTCATTATTCACAAAATATCAATAAACCAAACATTTATGCAGTTCATCAAACCAGAAGGAAAACTGCAATGTGAATTTGAATTATATGAAAATAAAAGGATATCGAATGATGTGTAAGTAACTGCACATAACCAAGAAGAATAATCTCAGCTTTATTCCTTTGAATATAAGATTACTTAATATTATATTGAATTCCCATTTATTTAAGTATTACTCAAGTATATAAAGTTAACCATGTTCCAGGTTCAGCAGGGGTTCTTAGCTCCTATTTATATTCCTAACCTCCTGCTGAAACCATGTGATTAGACATTTGCAGTATCAGACTTTTCCACATGGTGTTCTGTACACCTCATTTATTTACCCTTTTGATTTCAGAAATAACATTGGCTTAATATCAGCTCCAGGTTTTCAGAAATGATGAACCACAAGTCCTGTGTTGCAAGTTATAAAATAGTGGTTCTTCTTATTTTTGCAGATCTTTTTTGTTACAATCACACAAACTTACGTAGAGGGAAAGGGCCCTTAGCAAACAAGTTTGTTTAAAATGAAATGAAATAATTCTGTATCTTGTCTGACTGACCACTAATGCAGTTTAAAACTTACTATATACAAACTTGTATAATGAATGCTGGAAAATATTAATTTAAAAAATAGTTGTGATGAGAAGATTTACCCTCAAATGTCTCACTTTCTACTCAGTATTGCAATATGCTTTGGTAAAGAGCCCGGGACGGTCACGTATGCTTTAAAAATTATTTGTGCAGAACACTGGTGCCTATCAATTTCTGCCTCCATCATCTTGATTTGTGTGTTCAGAAAAAGGCCTATAGCTTCTTCCCTATAAAGGGGAAGAACACAGACCTATGGGACCTGGTGTGATGCATTCCAGCGTCCTGAGGGAATCAGCAAATGTAGTTGCAAAGGCGCCCTCCGTGATATTTGAATGGTCATGACAGTCAGGTGAAGTCTCAGGGGACTGGAAAAGGGGAAACTTTGTGCCTGTGATTAAGAAGAGCGGAAAGGAGGACCAACCCTGGGAACTACTGACCTGTACTGGGAGAAACTTCAGGCACTTGCCAATAGAAGATGTGGTGCCCCATCCCTGAAAGTGTTTAAAGCCAGGTTAGATGGAGCTCTGAGCAAACTGTTCTAGTGGAAGGTGTCCCCATCCATGGCAGGGAAGCTGGAACTAAATGGTCTTTAAAGTCCCTTTCAACCCAATCCCTTCTGTGATTCTGTGATTCCGTGAGCTGCAAGGGTTGAGCCTGATGGCTTAGTCTGGTGGAACTTTCAATTTTCCTTCCTCTCAGTGATCCAACCCTGTTTGCATTTCAGTGGGAGGCAATAATACTTTTATTTCCCAGAATTGCTGGTTATGCGCTCTTCACCATCTCTATCCAAGTCCTATTCTCTTTGATAATAACGCTAATAAAGCTCTCCATATTTGATGCTTGAAACTGTTGGTATTACATGGCCGAAAACACAATCTTCAGATGCATTTCTGTCTGATGAGAAGTGGCTTGCCTGCTGGTTTCAAAACATAAAAGGTCCTTTAACTGAAAAAAAAGGAGAGAAATGAAAAACTATTTGGACAGATATTTCTTTTGCAACCTGTAAAGGGGTCTCAATTAGACTTTGGTCTTGTTTTTTACCAGTATTGCAAAACCCTATATATTTTACATTTTACATATTTCTAAACTATTGATGTTTCCATCTAAGTAGAACAAGGCATTTTTATTACTATTTTGCAATTTTAGTATGACCTAGAATCACTATGGCTTAAGAAAATATGACCTGAGATCTCTAATATCCTTAAGACTTATTTTTTTAAATTATCTTTGTACTTATGCTGTGGATTGAGTCTCTTCTGTGTACTTAAGCTGTGTCTTCATCTATTCACACATAATTCAGTCCTCTGGCTTTGGTCAGATATTTCTTTACAGTGATCCTTTAATGTATTAAGGATATGAATCATCATATTTAAAAAAAAAAGTAAAATAAATCATTTAATAATAAAACAACAATAACCTCAGCAAAATAACATAAAATGACTTTGTAATGCTTGAGCAGCCCCATCTCTCCACTATCAATATAATAAGATAAAGGGAAATTGGAGTCGTGAATTATTTTCTTTTTCAAATCTATACTATGAAAAACTAACCCTGGAACCTAATTATAATTTAAAAAGAAAATAAATTAGATTGTAACACATTAATGTGTATTCCATTGTGCAGTCTAAGCAAGAGCAAGTAGGAGAAAACTGATTTTTATTTTTTGATATATCAAATATTCCTCTCAGAGTTTTCACTGTATGCTTACTTGATAAATCCTTTCATCCACAATTCTGCAGATAACTGCAGATCTGGAAAACAGAGAATATATGGAAAAAATAAATGCATCTTGTTTTTTTTAGCTTCCATTTAAATGAATGAGCACATAGAAAATATAAAATCTGTAACCCCCATTTAAATAAGAAAAATGTCATGCAGAAACAGCAGATCCCAAAAGATACTGGCATTAGCAGCAAGCACGCACTATTGCTATTAGAAGAAAGTGAAAGAAAATGCTGGTCTGGTAGTTGAGAAAATGATCAGAAAGCAATGCCAAGGGAAGCTGATTATCTAGTTTTCAGTTCCCACTAAAAATGTACCTAGTTAGTGCAGTTACTGTTGATTACAGGGAGAAAAATCTAAGGCTGCAATTAAAAACAAGTCATCAGAAATTTGAGTCAGGGGCTGGCAGACTCACAGGGCCTCATCAGTGTCACCCAGGGGTGTTCAGAGATTTAGGGACACAGAGTCTTATCACATCTTTATACAGTATTTTAAGTAGCAGGTGGGGCTAGAGACCACCCCCAAGGTTCTTCCCAGCCCAGGGTATCCTTGGTCCTGTTCAGCATCAGTGATTTCACTGTGCTCCCCTTTGGAGAACTGGAATGATCCAGGTTAACTGAACAGGGCCTACAGAATAGCAGAAAAGAAAGAAATTATTAAAATAAAGTGTCTAATAGGTAAGATTGAGTAAATTAAGGATGTTAGGTCTAGCAAAAAGGGCACCCAACACCTGCTGCTTCTAACACTATGGAGACAATAATATTTGCAAGCAATTGACAAATTATACAAGAAGACAATAGGAAAATTCATCCTCTTCGTCAAATCCAGAAAGGTATTTCCTGAAAAGAAAACCCCAAAAACCAGCAAAGCCAAAAACCCCAACAAAAACAACAACAAATTCCCTTTCTCATATAAATAATTATTCCATGTGTCTTCTAGAAGGAATTAGGAGGGAGTAATTGTGCTTGGAGTAAAATGTACAATGCCTTGCTTATCTACACAACTCCTTTTCATTTCTTTTAATGAGAGCTGGTATGTTACATTAAAGGTCCGTTTGGGTTTTGGGAAGCAAGGCATGAAGTTCTTGTTGAGGAAAGTGAAATGATTCTAACAGCAGTGCTTGTTGGCCAAAAAAGCTCCTGAGCAGACAGTTCCACAGCCAGCCTGTGGGGAAAAAAGCCAAAGATGGGTTTGGAGAACAAATGGAAAGGAACAGGGAAAGCAGCGACAAATGGGAAGCAGCATGTCTGGATACACTGGAGATCATTGTTTTCCTTTCTTTCATCGTCAGGTGATCACACAACCTTAAAAATGTTAAGACATTTTTATGTCCTTTTAAGCTAAGGACATTGAGGTGAAGAAAATTTTATAATATATTAAACTAAGGAATGTCTCATCCCTTGAAGTGTTCAAGGCCAGGTTGGTTGGGGCTTTGTTCAAGCTGGTCTAGTGGGACCTGTCCCTGCCCACAGCAGTGGGGTTGGGATTGGATGTTCTTTAAGGTCCCTTCCTATTCAAAATATTCTGTGATTCTGTGGTAAAAATAATTTCTAGCTGTCCTGTGGCCAGTGAAAGAGTCCCTGTAGCTCTGACCATTTCAGTGCACTAAAAGAAGGGCCCTGATGGAGTCCCTCAAGTCCTACTCACAAGTTAAAACTGAAATATTATTAGCCATCACTCGAATAAATTTGCCTTCATAACATAATCTTGAATACAAGATATGTGAGACAAGAAATGTGAGACATTTGCCACTGAAGCCAGGTAAAATGATAATTCTATGAGAAATGCTGCATACTATCATTTTGGTGTGGAATTAGTTTTTTACTGAGCCTGTAAAATTATGCTGCTGTGAAGTAATCAGAAGGGTTTCTGATTGAAAGCTGGAATTCAAAAGTGACAGGAACATAGCTTCAAATATGCTAGCATGACAAAATTAAGTGATGTTTGACATCTTGAGTTTGCCAGTACCTAAGAAAATGACTAAGACAAGGGGGGGCTAAACTAGCTGAAAAAATGGGGTGACAAGAAGAACAGGTACTCCTTCCATGAAGAAACAAAGTGTGTTCAGTCGGTTTNCATTTTTTTCTTTTTCTTTTTTTTTTTTTTTTTCTTTTCCCCATGGGTGTCTAGCATATGCTTAATATGATAATAGTGCAAGGGGATTTTATATTCTCCCCATACAGTGATGGTCTGGACCCTGGCCAACTCTCAGTGGAAGGTAAAGATTAAGTTAAATTTTTTCAAAACTCTTAGGATTTGACCGAGACCCCTTAATATGCTCAGTTGCTGTTAGAATTAATTGCTGGCAACCTTGAATCTCTTATGTACTGATTAGTCTTTTCTACTACACTGTCAGCTTTACTACAGCCTCCAAGTAGAACTTTACTCTCCGCTTTCTGTTGCTCTTCTCTTAATATGCTCTTGTGTTAAATAAAAGCCAGTGACTTTTATTTGTGTAAATCGCTGCCTCCATATTGGTAAAACAGTCCCTAAAAATGGGCAACATTAGTCAGCCCCATAAAAGGTTTACTATTTAAAGAGGACAATTAGACTATATGCAAATTACTACTTTAAAAAGTGGGATTCAGTGTCTGGCTCTTAAGAAATAAGAGAAACGAGGCTCTACTAACGTAGGGTAAAACGCACTCGCTCTGCCAGCTTACAGCATCTCGTATGTAAGTGCTCATGAATAAGGGATGTCTCTGTGTGCAAGGCTTGTGCTCCACTTTAATCTTCAGTTAGAGTTGTCATCTTGTTCTGAGTCTCCACAGAGAGAGACATTTAAATTCCAGAGGTTGGAAAGCCACCCTCAGGTTGCTTTCGTGCTGAAAACCTGCGCACTGAGGCTGGGTTTGTAGGTGTGGGTACTCCTGTACATAACCAATAATCAATCACAATAAAAGGCAAATTTAGATATTTCTGAGAAATGTCTGCCTAGGCTTTTTTGGTCCTGACTGAGTACAAGAAAAATGCTGAGAGATCAAACAGATTATACAAACAAACGGCTACAAAAATATGTATTTTTGTTTATAATTTACACAGGTGATTATTGCACATATATATATGCGAATGATTTTATTCTGTTGATTATGGCAAAAATGATGCATGACTATATTCAACGATATTAAGTGACTATTGTTTGACATGTTCTTAAGATCACTGCAGGATTATGTGTCAGTGGGTGTAATTTTTTTTTTTAAATAGGCTTCCCCTGCTCCTTGAGAATTGTACAGTATATACAATTTTAACATTACAGTGATATGAATTATATTGTTTAATGCTGAACCCTCTCAAAGAAGAAAATATGAGCAGCAGTCATCTGTTGTCAGATTCACGTTGTGTTTAGAAGAGACTGTGAATAGGCTATTGTATGTGATACCAGTGGAACTGTGTGCAGAATAAGAGTAAAAATACCACATAAATACTCAAAGATCAAAAAAGATTTGGATAAAAGTATAAAATTATTGGAGAAGATGATGTAGCTGTCACAGAACCTTAGAATGGTTTGGGTGGGAAGGGACCTTAAAGGCCATTTCATTCCCACTCCCATACTGCTGGTAGAGACCTTCTGCCAGACTTTCTAACCAGGTTACTCAGAGCCCCAACCAGACTGGCCTTGGACACATTTGTCATTGCCATTGGCCTTTTTTTTGGCAGTAAGTTTCAAATACCGTGTTTATAAAAACAGAGAGGAAACTTCAGGAACTGGCTTCTGTTTCTTCATAATTCCCCTATTCTCCGTTACACACACTCCTTTACAAACATGTTCTCTGTTTGCATTGAGATGGACAATGCTGGATTTACTAAGAGGGAATGAAGATCATATGAAAACCACATAAAATAAATTACCTATAAACCTAGAAAAAAAGATTTTTTTTTTTTCCAAGAGATTATCATCCAGAACAAAGATACGTAATTAAAGCATGAGAAATGTGGGTGGATGTCAGGAAGTCATCAACGGCATGAGAAGAGCCAGTGTCTAAATAATTGCTTTTGACAGGTGTACTGCAAAGATCATAGAGACAAAAGATTCCAAACTGTTTTTCATTTTCTCTTGCAATTTTTGTACAAAAAAGAGGAAAAATACTAAAGTGGGAAATTTATATGTGTTTCGAGGTTATGCAGGAAGTTAACAGAGGCCCAAATTTAAAGATCTCAGGGCTGTGAACAAGAAATGAAATGTTACAAGATTTATGAAGGGTTGGAGTTCAGTGAATGTGCATTTTAAGAAATGACTTGCATTTTAATGAAGTGTATTACACTTGAGAGGCAATAGCTTGGTTATCCTCTCTGAGCAATGACTTTGACTCTGTGACTGTCAAAGAGAGCTCATTATATCAAAGAAGTTATAATTCAACTCTATAGATTGATATGATGGCCTCCAATATATGCTGTTCTTCTAAAGGCAATAGGACCAGCAGTGAGGGGCATGCAAAATGGTAATTACTTGTGGGAAATAGCTTCATGGTTTCAACTTGCAGTTCAAAGGGCTTTTTTCAAGAAAAGAACGTTTAATTCAGATCCTATCCTAGACCTCTGGGCTACCCTACAACTTTTCACAGCAGCTAAAAAAAAATTTGGGTCTGTCTTATTGTACAGGTTGAGAGAAAGCATTTAACATGCTTGGGAGCAACCATTAGTAGTTCCCATGATCTTTGTAAATATTGTGTGTTTGTTTCTTTACATGTTTTTCCTGGCTTGTGAAATTCCTGACTACTTTCTTTGCCTTGTTTCAGTGGTTAATGCTGATTTGTTAAACTTAATCTTAAAATCAAGTTAAGACCTTTCTTAAAAAAAAAAAAAAAAGAATTCCATTAAAAAAATATTTTCCCACTTTCTTTAATGCTGTTATCAACCAGGCAACTTAGTTTGCTGAAATTCTGATTGAACACCAAACATTTCAGCTTTCTGATTAGACATCTTCAGCTGGATGGGTATGAAAATATGAACGTGGGTTAGAAAGATCTTCCCACTGACACCTCTATTTGCAAAAAGCTGTTCTCCAAGCCTTAGGCGAGCACACAAATCTGTCACAGTGATATCCCCTGTAAAATAGCAGAGTAGCAAAACGGTATATACAAGATTAAACAAAACACTACTTGAAATTCTAATATGTCTTCATAGTTCTGAGGTTTTGTTTATTCATTCAGACTTATTCTTTGTATAGCAAACTCCCGCTGGGGTTTTTTTACCTTCTACATCAAGGAGTTAAAGGAAAATCCTACAACTACAGAACAAAACCAGGCTTAGTTCATATGTTAATGAGTCAGGATAATTGCAGCTTTCCCTGGGTAATCTTGGTGTCAATTATTCATGAATGGTTGACAGCAGACATGACATTTCCAACTGTCAGCTTTCAGTCGTTTTGTTTACAAGTACAAAATCCTTAAGGACGAAACTTTAGATAGGAGTTAAAAATTGGGATTTTTTTTATTTTTTTCAGAAAAGATGGAAATATAGGAAAAGAAAAAAAAATGGAGATATAGTGAATTTTTCTCATTAAGTGCAGAAAAAAGAGCCTGTTCCTGCCAATAATGTTCACAGTACTGTTGGAATGAAGCTGTTGCTCAGGTATTGGGATCCAAAATCTGTGCTGAGCCCAAATAACGATACCATGTTCCTTCATGGTACATAGATGGTGCTACCCCATTAGAAGGGGGAGGAACCATGGTGTGCTTGCCATCCTTTAAGTGATTTGTTCCCAGTTAAGGCAATAGCACATGTGACCCAGATGTAGCACATCTGGGGCATTACCATCAGGATCCCTGCTTCAGCTTTGCCCTTTGCTTGATATCCCTTTATACTTTCAAAACAACAACAATGATAAAGATATTTTTGCCTTTCTGCTTTGTGAAATTGGGCCTACCTAACATAAAAAGCTCTCAGTAACAGTTGGATTTTACCCACTGAATTCTCATGTATCTTCAAGTGCGTTTGAAACAATCTCTTCACAGAATCATTGAACCGTGCAATGCCATGATGGAGGGAGCTCTCAAAGGTCATCTGCTCCCAACTTTCTTGGCAAAAGCAGAGTCTAGACAAGATGGCCCAGCACCCTGTCCAGCAGAATCCTCTGTGTGCAGTATCCATGGCAGAGTCCACCCAGGTACAGGGTGTAACCCAGACCCTGTGGACCTTGTCCACAGAGGCTGTGCCTGAGACTCTTCTTATATGTCTGCAGAAATTGCAATATTTCTAAATCCTAGCGCCCTAATTGAAATCAATTGACAAGAGTAAAATAGGGAAAGACATTTAAGTGCCTAAAGATGCAGATAGGTACTTAGTGAGGTTTTTCAGAAGATTCTATGCACCTGACTCGCATTATGGAAAGTTTAAGGAGTCTCAGTCCATTAATAAGCTATTTTAGTTTTTTAGCCTTTATACTAATTTTGAGATAATGACTGCTTAAGAAAATGCTCATCCAGGCTGAACATTTACATTTTTTTCTAATAGAGTTATTTTTCATTTGAATACACATATTTCCTAGCATAATATTTCAGATATTTTAATATTTTTTCCTAAAAAAAAGACTGCAAAGGCATAATGGAAGAACTAGGGTTTAATAATTATTAGGGTTCCTTCAGCAATTAAAGAGTTTGATTTTTAGAGTGCATCAAATTTCAAAGTGCAGCATGGTTTTTCCAGAAATCCAGTCTCAACTAAAGTGCAGCACCTTAGACATGGACTCAATTCTCCATATTCTTGTAGATCATCTCCCCATGTTAACTATAATATTAGTTTGCACTCATAATTCACTCAGCTAGTCATTCATGGTTCACAAACTCTGGCAGCTTGTATTAATGCTGGTATCTCTGGACTCTTGCTCCTTCTACACTTTAAAGACATATTAATCCTCCATTTCATTATTTAATTGACAATTTTCAGTTGTTAGATTTGAAAAGAGATATGTGGAATTTACCAAAAACAATGCTCTTTTAATATTTTTTATTATCAACTTGCCCATGTTCATGCAACCTTGTATGGTATGATTTTCATCTGTCCTTCAATTTTTTATTTTTTTTTTTAATTCAAAGATGTGGGCAGATTTGGGGATCTGATTTATAACGGGAGTTTTCAGTATAATTGCTGACATGAAAACAAACGTCTATGAAGGTTTTTTTACTAGGCAATAGGTTGCAGACAGCAATAGATTTTTAAAATTGTTGAAATTAATATAATTCAGATGGACTGTATAGTAAAATAGTTTCAAAATGTGTATTCCAAAGCCTCTGAATTTCAGACAGACTTCTTTCTTTTAATCACCTCTGTTTTTATACAAATCCATTTGTTTATAGAAAATGTGCCTGCAATGTGTATCCACATCCAACCTTAAAATTCCTCTTGTGTTAATGGAACACACAGCATGAAAATTACAACCCATCCACGGTACATATGGGTTAAATTTATATGTCTCAGCACCCCCTTACTGTTTTTACATGTATATGGAGGTGTTTACAGTCTCAGCTTTCATGATGATTTGCCTTTTGAAGACAGAAGGGGAAAAAGGAAGAAAAGGGGCCTCATGTGGGTCTTTTTAGATTTTTAAAACATTTGTGTCCCAGGTGGCTGTTGCAGTGCAGTGTAACTTAAACACCCTGGCCGGATACACTAAAACAGTGATTTTATGAAATCTCAATTAAAATGCAGAAGGAAACACCATTCCATCTTAGAAAACTCAAAATATCTTCATGTTGATAAAACAAACTGCTTTTCTTGACTTCTGGTATTGATTGAGCGACTTCTAAACCACTTGATAGTCTAAAAGTATTTCAAATAAAGGGCAAACATGACCTTTTGCCATGATTATGTTCCCCAGATAGTTATTTCTTTTTGCATGCACAGAGAAGCAGATACTGTACTGACTTTTAAAAATGTTCCATAAATGCTGAAAAAAAGGGTGATATTTCCTATACTAAATTAGACAATAATATTAAAAGCATCCCAAAAGACAACTGAGGAACTAAATTTTTACTTGGAAAACTTTCATGCTTCAAATATAAAGCAAAGGTAAGTAGCATAAAAAAAGTAGTCCAAGGAAAACTGTTTATTTCATTTTGTATTCTGAGCAAAACATCTGTGATTAATTCTGCCAAATAAACACCTACCATCAACTTCTTCAAACTGAGAAAAAAAGTTGACTTTCTTTCAGAAGATTCCCCATTCTTTAAAGAAGCTGCACAGTGAAATTACTCATATCCAATAGCAAATGATGTAAACTGTTCAAGAACCACTTGTTTAAAAGATTTTACAATTTCTCTTTAAGGATGATGCAGTACTAGTGCACAGTAGATAACTCCCTTTTGTTAGATTACTGCACTGTCATGCATCTATTTTATATTTCTGATGACTGCCTATTCCTAAAAGTTTACAGAATTTCAAGGATAAGGTACCACAGAAAATTTCTAAAGCTGATTTCTGTTTCAGTCTTTACATTTTATTATATAGAGTGTCTTTAAGACGTATTTCAACAAGAGCCTGTGGTGACTATCTTGAATAAAACACTCCTGGTACTCACACAGTACTTCTCAAATTTGTTCACAGTTCAAAGGTCTTTAAATAAATATATATGGCTTCTGAAAGTTTCTCTATTAAAACATTTTTTTCATCATGTCCAAAATAATGGTCGGGTTTTTATTTATGACCAAGTAAATTATTGTACAGGAGTTGAATGCTATCAGTTGTTACAGTGTCCGGAAGAAAGTGTCAACTTTATCTCCCAGGCTCTTAAATTAAAAGATAAAAATAAGTAATTCCAACATTATTTTTAAAAGCAAAAGTACATTTTGCAAATTAACATTCAAAATCCATGGAATTATGGGTTTCCTGGTAGATTTCCTGGATTTGTTTACTGTATGCATTCTGAGTCTCTTATTCTAACAAATTAGAGGGGTTTTTTTCCAGAAAATGTCAAATTAATAATTTGTTTTAACCACAGTAAGGGATGATATGGAGAATTGTTGTGGGTTTAACAAGACAGGTTGCAATCTGAAATATACGTGTCACAAAAATGCATAAAAATAGAATGGAATATATTTAATAGATATAATTTATATAACAAAATATCACTAATACAATACCATTAATATATGAATTGCAGAGAGAAAAAGGCATGTGCCAGAATCTGGCACCCTGCAAGTCAGAGTACAGAAAGTCTGACTGCAAACAAGTCCATGTAGGAAAGTGCTTTACTTTGGAAGATGAGGCTATAGGGACAGTCCCCATTTATGTTACACATGGGTCAGGTAAAACCTACCCTGAGGCTGTTAGTGAGCTTAAATTCATGATTCAGACAGATTTTTTTTTTAATCTGTCTTTTGTGTCAAAGCTCCTATTTCAGTAAAACACTTGTAGTGCCTCTTGTTCCAATCCATTCCTATTCTCCACTGTTTCTTCACGTTTTAATGCATATTTTTGCAACTTCTGTAAGAAATTTGTCTGTATTTATCTGTTAAAGCTTATTTCTGAAGTGCCAGTGAAGTAAATTAGAAAGTGAACATGTTTGTTATTCGATATCAATCCTCTTCATGACCTTTTAAGTGTGTAGTAGCCCTTTCTGAGTAAATGTTACTGCTGTGTCCCTGTTCTGCCATGCTGCCAGCTAACCCTGCAGATCAACTCTCATATTCTCTAGTAAGGAGACATCCCTTTGCCATGGGTCTGCAAAGAACATCTAATCATTACTTCAGATTTGGAATAGATTCTCAAAGAATAGCATTTAAGTTATAGTATGCAGCAATTTTGTATTTTATTGTATATTAATTGTATGCTATGTCATGCTGTTATAGATAAAATCTGTCAGAATCATAAAATTCTAAATGTTAACAACAAGATAGCTGTTAAACTACAAATTAGACTATAATTTCACTGGTTTAGTGCAAGCATATTCTTACCTACTATTTCTTTTTTTGCGATTTCAGGGGGCTGTAAGATGGCGGAGAAACAAGATCTAATAAAATTATACTTGTCCCCAGTATACAGTAATAAATGAGAATGAAATCACTTACCAAAACTCACCAATTTCTTTTTATGATTCCTAAAATATCAGATCCCTGCTTACTAATATATGGCTCAAAGTTATTTAGTGAGTGTTGCTTGTGTGTATCTGCCCTTGGATATCTTGGAAGTGGATGCCATCATGCTTTGCCTGTTAGAAGGGACTGAGGTGCTTTGATCCCTTGCTTAGAAGTGGAAATGCTTTCTGCTAGAACCTGTTCCTAGAGGAATTTGGTGTTCTCTGATTTTCTTCACTGAATCCACCCATGATGTTTGTCTGAGGCACAAGATGTGGACAAACTTTGGACATGGATCGCACTGTGTTCCCAGTAGTTCTGGGGGCAGAAATCCATGTAAGTGTTGGCTTTACTGTCCCAGAGCTAGGTTTCCAATAGGATTGAGACTTCTGTTCATACAGTGTGCTGTCCAGAAGAACTACACAGAAAATTAAAAAGCAAAATGTCTTTACCAATTCTATTAAATCAATGACAAAACTCCCCATTCATTTCAGGAAGAAATTGCTAACCTTCAGTGACCCCACAATAGCTGGAATTGTCTGCAAGCTGAAAGATTTTCTAATAGGCTACTTAAAGCCTACCACGTCAGGTCCTAATGTGCCACTATACATAAAAACCCCATTTTAAAGCCCATAATGATATGTTTATTCAAATTTCAGCAGTAGGTCAAGGAAATTTATCAGCATTCCATAAAGCCTCTGCATTATGTGCACTGTTAAATGTCAGAAAATTTAAGAAGCTCTTAGTTATTATGTCTCTTGGTTGCTTTAGTTATACATGATAAGCATTTAAATAATATTTAAATACTATTATGAAAATCACAAATCATTTTTTAAAAAAACCAAAAAGATGTGGAAAAAAATTACTAAGGAAATTTGGCTTCATGCAGCAACATCAAATACAAAACCAGGCCTAAGCAATCATTTTAATCTCAAATAAAAAGTAGATTTATGTATTGGTTTTAATTGCAGGCTTTAAAAATTCCTTTTTGTTTCCATTTTTGTTCCATTACAGGATACCACAGAGTTGTAAGCCATCACATTTTCTTTCCCTGCTTCTCACTTTGCCATTTCACTTCCTGAACTTTCCTTTTTTCTTTGTCACTGCTTTCTCTCATAGTCTCACAACTCCCTCCTTTTGTTTAACCTTCTCTCAGTGTTGTTTTCTCTCTTTTCTTTAGCATGTGAGCATTTTACACCTGCAAAGTAGCTCTCCCGTGGTGAGTCTGTGCCATGGTACAATCTGGTAAGCTCTTTCCAATATTTTCCTATGTTATGCTTGTTCTCTTTTATTTGTAGGCTTTTTTGCAGTTCCCCTTCGGGATCACTTGAGCCCACTCTATATATTTTGCCAGGAACATCAGTAAGGCCAAAGACAACTTTATATGCTAGTTCCCCTGAACTTTTGCTGTCAGGAGTTCAAATTAAAGGACCATTTTTTTTTAAGTGGTAATTACTGAATGGCGAGTACAGAACAACGAAACAGTTGTTGTTGTGAATTGCTTCGTTAATTATACTTTGAAATGAAATTCTAAGCTTTTTGCACTCCGAGGGTTGTATTTCTTTGCCAGTGACAAGGAGATAATTTTAGAGATAGTGATGGTAATAATTCCACCTTTGGTGTCCTGGGCTGCAGTGGGATGATCATGGAAACTCTGACCGATGCATAACAGGGCCGTTTCTATTTCTTATACTGATTTTTTCATCCTTCTTCGTACCCAAAGCTGTGCTAGTGGAATTATGGGGGGAAATGGATCTGGGTCTGGTTTTCATGTCGGCATGGAAAAACTAAATCAGTCTGAGCATGTTCCTGATTGAGCCTTACATGAAGCAACTTGACTGTTGGTTTTGGCAAATATTAGGGATGGACCAAGGTACCTGAGGACAGGGGAGAGAAGAAGATAGATACCCTTCTGAGCAGATACCCACCTTTATTTCAGTTTAAGATTACCATTAAACCTCAGTGTTAGGAATGACGAGCCATAAAATTGCAGAATTGCAATGGCATAATTTACATTCACATATGAAATGTCTTAATTAATTAATCTGGTTAATATAGTCAGCAGTATTGAGAAACTGACAAAACTGAGCAACCAAAGCAGAATTCTTGTGCAACTGTGTAGACATCCCTTTGCTGCAGGAGTTAACCACCAGCCAGTCACAGGAGCTCAGCTAAGGGACACCACTTCCTAAAACACCTGACATTGGTTGTGGTTGACTTGGGAATTACTCCTGTTTTATTTCACTGAGTGGTCAAATGGATTATTTGAAGTTTATGCTGATGGGTAAACAAGCTGCTCCTTGCACCTGGTTCTTGACGATTGGACTATAAACAGTTATCAGCACCAAGCTGAGTAAAATATATTGTTTAGAAGTTCCTCCAAAATGAAAAGTAATATTTCACCATATCATGTTGTATTTTAAAAATAATTGTATTTTGACAAATTGAGTAAGTGCTTGTCCTCACATGGCATTTGGTTAAATACTTCCTTCATTATAAATCATCTGGAATAGATACTGTATTTGACTTTTGTGGTTACGATGTGACTTTGTACTCCATCAGTAAAATAGATTATGTGCTCCAAAGTTTCCTGGCTCTGGAAATGGAATAATGGTGTGTGTTGACTAGAAACATGCCCATGCATCACCAAAGGAAGTTTTTACTAGAAGATTCTGCACTGCACTGTACACATAAGTCCCTCTGCTCTGACATCAGCTCTCTGGGAAGGTAAGCCAAATCAAGAGATAATAATTTCCCAGATGACTAGAGATCAAAAATGCCGAAGTGTCAGCAGTACTGTAATCAAAATTGAAGTAACTTTTGATTCCTATGTTTTTCCTTTACTGTTCCATAGAGCATAATCTCGATTTATGCGGCTGAAGTCTCATCATGCGAGATACTTGAGTGGCTGGAGCACACCTGGAGCAGCCCTCGGTGTGTGCAGTAGACCTGAAAGGTCTGTTCCATCATCGCTCACACTCCTCTGCCATTACTTGACAGGTGTTTTGATGAACAAGCACAATAGCTCATAAGGCATTTGACCAGACTAAAGCATCTGTCTTGTGTCTGTGTGGATTGCAGTGCCCACGGAAAGCCTGAAGGGCCACCGTTCCGCTACAGGTTGTAACACTTGCTTTTCAGAGGGAAAAATGGCAGCCGAACATAAAGAAAACTTGAATGAGCTGTGAAATTACAGAAACTGTTCAGTTTACATCTTGTGAAATGATTTTGAAATTCCACTTGGATCAGGTACCAGGTATGCTAAACAAATTTAGGGATTTCTGCATTAGAGGTTTCTTAAAAAATAGAACGTCTGTTAAGATACTAACAATATAATGTTATTATCATATTCATTGAGTCTATGTGACGAATAGGCATAGTTCCAGAAAAGAGGATTGAGACTTAATTTGGGGTTTTTTTTCCCACCTAAAACCTCGCCTCCTTTACAATAAATTTTAAATTAACCTGCAGTGAATTTGTATTTTATACCAGCTACTCGCCTGTACAAATCTGAGAAGGAAAGGGGTCTGTATATATGAGACAATGAGGGATAATTCTGAACTGTGAAGTGAACACTCAGTAAGATTAATTCTGCCAATTATGAAAACAAGCATATTATCCAAACTTGCAAATATTTACTATCTCACAGTGTTTCTGGCTGGATTATTCTATTCTAATAAGAAAGTTGCACATAATAAGATATTTTGTTTTCTAACTTTGCATTGCTCCATCAGTAATGGATTAGGTGGTAACATTAAGTAAATTAGCACTTGAATTTTTTACAGTGACTGACACAAGAACAGCTACAATCCAATGTTTGCTTCCTGTTATTGTCACACTGAGGCCTGTGTGCAGAGCCAAGGTTTCACACACAACTGGACACGAGTTTTAATTCTTCATTGCTGCTGTTACAAGGTGATCTAACAGCTGAAAACATCAATGCTTTAAAGCTTTAAAAACATCAATGCTTTGGTGATTAGAACTCTTTTCCCTAAACTTCATCACAGTTTAAAGGCAGCTTAACATCTAGAGAGAGCAAGACAACTGCACATCTTCAAAGGGTGGTTTTGCAAGCCTGCATACCAAACAGAAAACCCTGGAATGGATAACCTTGGAGGAACAAAGCTGTACCTGATTTACCTGTCGCATAGGTCAAGACAACAACTAGGAAGCTACAGTCCTTTCATGGTGCTGGAAAATTTTTCTTCAAATTAATCTCAAGTCAAGCATGAGTCACAGTTTCATTCCAATTAAAATAAATGCTACATTCTTCAGCTTGCAATTATGATATTCAATATGTGGTTGTGCGTGTGCATGTGTGTGTACATATTTTTTTTTTAATATGTGTGTATCTTAACTCATAATGCAAATAAGACTGTTTTTATTCAAGAGGTGCTGGTGCAGAGAGAGAGGCACAAACATTAACTTCAAGAGTTTCTTTTCCTCCATGTTCTGGATAAACACTTGTCTTTGAGGCTATAGAGTTTTCTTGGTAAGCTTACTGAATATGTTGTTTGATATACATAAAAAGCTGTTGCTTTATCAGAATAAACAGACTGCTTGTATACTGGGCAGAAAAGAAACTGGGTTGCTGGCCCTCTGTAAATAATTCAAGGTGTATTGGCCTCTTTTGCTTGTTCTTTTGCTCAAGAAAATTTCAATTTTTTTTCTATCTTTTTCTTGTCCTTACTTTAATATTTCCTTTGTTTCTTGTTTTGTTTTTTTTTCTGTTCAGTGCTACCTCTGTGTTCTGGCTGAATTATGAGGACAGAAGAGGACCTACTCTGAAGCTAGCAGGAAATTAACATTTTTATTAGGTAAGCTGGCATGGACAAGACTAAGGAGAGAAATCAAAACCAAAAATACAGATCAAGGATCAGGTATAGACAATTTTTTTCTGTATGTAGTTGTGTAGAACAGTAAATGCAAACATGTTTATAGAATCTGTACAAAGTAATACTTCAGCTTAATTTCAAGGCAAAATTTCTGCTACTAAATTTATTCTTAAACTGCAGTGTGAGCTTTCATGAAACATGTCAACATGTCAGTGGTGCTAAGATGTGGGCCACCCATTGTTCCCTGGCTCTCTAAGTCCAACCAACAGCAGGTGGCCACACAGATATCATGGTGAACAGCGGCAGGACTTGGGAAAGAAGCATGAAGTTGTGTCAGGAGAAGTTTAGGCTGGATATTAGGAAAAGGTTCTTCTTCCAGAGGGTGGCTGAGCACTAGAATAGGCTCCCCAAGGAGGGGGACAGAGCACCAAGAGTGAGTTGAAGAAATGTTTGGATAACACTCTCAAACACGTGGTGGTGCTGTTCTTGGGATGTCCTGTGCTGGACCAGGAGTTGGACTCAATGATCCTTGTGTGTCTATGATTCTATTCTATGATTCTGTAATCTGTGGGAGTCACTGGTTGTGCTAAACTTGCAAGCCAAGTCTCCTACTGCTTTCCCAGCAATCACTCATGTGGCCCTAATTCCAGAGGGCTAAAGATAAATGTTGGGTTGTTTCATTCTCCACAGAGTAGAACTAACTAGGGGAAAAACATTACAATTGAAAAAACCAAAAACAAATAAACAAACAAAAACCAACCAAAACCCCAAACCAAAACAAACAAATAAATCTAAAAAAAACTGGGAAAAGAATAAACAAGCACAAAACAGACACAGTGCTGCTGGGGAAGAAAGACCTTGTTTTTCAGTCCTGAGCAGGAATTTTTACCCTTCACTTGTAAGAAAGACAGAACAGCTGTGGGGTCAGTGGCTGGGAGCAGCATCCCTCCTTTCCTTGCTGCCTCCCTCAACCCAGCCCAGGACTGACAGGGGTGAGCAGAACATTCCCAAAAGAGCCCCTGTGTGGATGTTGAGGGTTCTGCTCCTTCACCAAGGCAGGACGCCTCTGAACTGGTTTTTCACTGTGCCTGACAACTCTTTCCAGCAGAACAAGTGAACACATGTTCTGTACATTTTTTTCTTTCCCCCTCAGGATATCCTTTCTTTTTTGTTAATATTCGGTATGTATTTGATCTTCTTGCCTTCACAAGACAATCAAACGTGGCTTGTCAGCAGTTTATTAGCAAGAGAGAAAGAGGAAGGGCAGAAAGGGGTTATATGTATGAGGAAAATGTCAGGTTTAGATAAAAAATTATGAGGTCTGATCCTTTGACAGAGTTAAACTCAATGTTTTAAAATCAAAGCTTTCTGTAATCAAACCATGAAGCTGAACTGATAATCATGCAAACCATTGTTTTGCTTGAACCAGAAGTAAATTGTCATTTCAATGCTTTTCTGAATGCTGGAGGAATTGAACCAAAGCAGATTTTCGGTTACAAGCTAAACCCTGCAAATAAAAAATATACAACTCCCTAGCAGGGACTTGTTTAGTATGAGCCTTATTTGCACTTGATAGGAGCTTCAAAGCAAAGTCATGTCACAGCCTATTCCCCTGTCTCCCCTCCTTCCCTCTCGGCTTGCAGGCACAAACAGCACAAACTCTCTCTCCAGATAAATGACATTGCCCTTCTTTACTCTGTGCTGGGCCAACAGGGAGAGGGGGCAGAGTCTCTGTCCTTGGAGATGTTCAAAAGCCACTTGGACGCAGTGATCATGGGTCAGTGGGGAGAGGAGTGAGCTAGGTGGTCTCCATAGGTCCCTTCCAGCCTGGGTCAGTCTGGAATTCTCTCTCAAAGGGCTTATTGCTCCTGGAGATTAGTTAAAAATTTCTGCCTCTACAGAAATTTTGACCTGCATAGAGAACTCCACACGGAAAACTCAGAAACACAGACTCTGCTTTCCAACTGCAGAATTGATAATGGCCTCTCACATATATTTCAATGTATGCAACAGAAAGGGCTTACCTGTCATTGCAACAGGAGGTTTGACTGTAGAATGATTTAAAAGTCTGATCTTGATATATAAGTCTAATAAAATCAGTGGAGATATACAGCTCTGACAGTAATGTGTAAAAAGTGGCTGACTGTCTCATTTTAAAATACTGATATGTATTAGTTTTACTTCATTGGTTTCAAGGCCCTTTTCTAGATTTATATTGATGCAAGCAAGATTAGAAACAAACTCAATATCTGCAACTTTTGTGTTTATTATTAAGAAATCTCTGATTCTCAGACTGATCCACTACAGCTCCAAGCAACCAAGTTCTTTTTTTTTTCCTAGTCCAGTAGCAGAAAATACACTTTTTTTGGTAAATGTCAGTGAATATATTTTTATCACTTTTAATGTTATTTAGTGTTTAAGAGAAATCTGACCTTCTTAGCCTTATACCTTGTCTTCTCCCTCCAGCATAAGCATAAGCCATCACCTGCAATTTCTGTAAGTCCAGATCCCAGTAGTCCATGTATAAGAATGAGCAGAAATCTGGTGCTTGGCAGCTGGAAAGCATGCCAAGGTTCAGTGCTCCAAAGGCAAAATAATTTTTCTTACTTATTTTGAGTGGTATGAGTAACTTCTTCATTTCCACAAATGATCTAGGAGTAAATCTAGAAGCATCAATCTTCCCAGTCTCTCCCTCTGCCTAATGTGCAGTCACAGCCCTCCTCCACCTCTGCACTGACTTCCTTAGAGCTGCTCAGAAGCACAAGGGGGCTGCTCTTTCTTTTAGGCTACCAAATGTTTCAACAAAAGAAGTGAAATCTTCTCTCTATGTTGCTAAGACTAATTTTATTTTTAAGGAAATTACCAAATAATTCCTAAATGCCAACATTTTCTGGCTATTTCCTTCCTTTTACACAAAAGAGTAGAAAAGGAAACTTTAATCATGTATGTAATCCTCAGATCCTTGAGTGTCTGTTCTTCATGGCAAAAATCAGATCAAGAGTAGAAAAATAGCTTTTTAGAAAAAAACAAAAATTTTAAAATAATGACTCATAAAATGCTGAAGCCTAGGCAATTTCTTACTTTTCCTTTTTTCCCTTTTTTTTTAGAAATTGAAACAGATTGAAGTTATTAAAAAATATTTTTTATTGTATTCACATATCTACTCTGTCTTCCTGTCAAATCTGTTGTACAGGGAAATCATGGCAGGAGAGAAGAAAAAGAAGGAGCAAAAGAGAGAAAGAAGGAGAGAAAGAGAGGAGAGGAGAGGNAAAAAAAAAAAAAGAAAATGGGGAATGCATGAGAGAAGACAGCCTAGAGAACAGGTGATTCACACAGATTCCTTATCCAGTCCCTGGTTCTTCCTGTTATGCCCAATATGCCCTGCTCCCCAAAATCCACATGGCAATGTCCCTATCAACATAAAAAAACCCCCCACAAAAACGAGAACAAAAAAGATCCATTAAGGGGGAGGACAGAATTGCATGGGAGAGTCAGTCAACTCCTTTGCCACAAGGAAAGGAAAGGAAAGGAAAGGAAAATTTTCAGTATTATAATTTGGAAAAAACTAACTAATGTGTAAGCATGGGGATATATTTTGAAATATGTGTTGAGCCAATTCTACGGGTTCAGCACAGTCTAAGCAGCTCAAAAGCATCACTGTGGCTGGAGGTGAAAATGTTGCCTCTATCTTTGTGTAAAGTGAAGTGATATTCCCCTATCTACTGATAATTTACTAGTAACTGACTTATAAGTAATGCAAGTGTATGAAATCTAACAAAGTAATATATTGCATTAAGACAATTGCATTTGGTTTTCAGTATAAATGAATAACAAATCCAAATATTCAAGATGATTAAACACTAAAATCAACAAATAAAACATGCGTAATTGGTGTGAGACAATGTTCAGATCAAAATGATGATCTAGTAAACATAGATAATTCACTGAATTGTTTGATTATTTGGTTTGATTTGATATAATAAGAGCCCAGACTAAAGCCACAGATCTGAATTACAGATAACCAGCTGGAGTGGCTTCGGCTCACGCTTGGACTGTCAATGTGTCTCTCAACTCATTTCACACTTGACCTCCCGGAGGGCAGCGGAGCTGTGCACAAACCTACGCTGTGCTTTCTGCTCCTGGACTCTGCTAAAAAGGAAAAACTGCACCAGAAAAATCTATATCCAAGTAGTAGCCAAACAGAAAAACCTCATGCCTGAAAGTCTTAAAAAAAAAAAAAA
>VZDJ01000057.1:2736616-2755462 GCA_008694505.1 Cyanoderma ruficeps | reverse complement strand
AAAAAAAAAAAAACCCAGGAAGGAAGGAAATAAATTCACGATTTGAAAGCTCTGCCCACATAAAGAGTTATAGTGCCTCTTAAGAGTAGCACTCTCATGCATTAATAGTCGGGGCAGGAGTTCAGTTTAACTATTGCTGCAGCTTAAGGTGCACAATTACATTCTTCAGCGTTGACATTTTCACCTTGATAAGCATAATAATGCCATGCAGATGCAGACTAAAACCCATAATTTCAGCACTCTGCTTCTACTCACGTTGATTATAATAAGGCACGGCACTGAAGCATGCACAATCCTACATTTAATTGTCAGCATAGCCCTTCATTTAAACAAGAAGTTAGTTAACAGGATGCCTGCTCCAGCGAGTGTGGGAGGCATTGCAAATAGCTGGGGCTAAAACGAGGAAGTTAAATGTGCCAGCAAAGTGTTCAAAAAGCTGGTGAGGGCCTAAATTCACCTCCAGTTTCTCTGTGGGTTTTGATGCAAATTAAAAATAAAATGTGATATGTTTATATTTGCAAGAAAGAAACTGGGTTTGGTTGTTTTTATTTTATTTTTTTTCTTTCCTTTGTTTTTAAACTAGGGAAAGTTTCCCTGCAGTTAACTCTACATCATTAGGAAGCAGCAAGCCAGATGATGAAATTGAAAGGCAGATTCTTGTACGTATAGAAATACCAAAATATAATAGAGATTTCTAAGTTTGAAAAGGGAATATATAATATTAAAAGAAAGCCTGTGTAAATTAAGCAAGACAAGAATACTATTCATTGCATCTTGTTTACTGAGTTACTTCTGTGAGGAAGAGAAAGATAACATATAGCAAATAGAAAGTTATTTGACATGGGAAAATAGTCATACACATACATATATACATGTACTTTATTCATATATGTATGTACATGTATGAATCTACTGATTGAAAAATACCTACCTGATAAAAAATGGGTATCAACAATACAAAAATCTTATACCTGATAGAATTTCTTGTATTTTTAACTTGTATTCTATTGTTGCTTGATGCTTGAAACAGCACGAGATTAAAAAAAAAAATAAATAAAAAAACCCAAATACACCCAAAACTTGAAACAACCAGAATAGCCTTGTTCACATCCACTTCATAATTCTCTTTCATGATGCCATAATGCCTTGGTTATATATTTTAATTCCTCTTGATCATATGAAAAGGAGAGAAGACTCTCAAAAATGCATCCTTTTGAAAGGGAAGTGGGTCTTTGCCCTGGCTCATTAAATGCTGTGTTGGTGTTGTGCTTTCTAGGCATAATTAACCATCAGGCACTCCATGTGCTCCATGAGATGACATATCCAAGGAGCTGCACAAGTTCAGAGGCTCGTGGCTTTCTCACTCCAAAGCGAGGAGTTACCTTGTGATTTCCAGTGGAAAGGCAGCATATGTCACATGCTGAGCTGAGGAGATGGTGGGAGGTCTGGCGAGACACCGGGCAGACTCCAGGGCTGGCTCACAGTCAGACCACGTCTGCTCCTCACCGAAGGTAGTGGCAGCCCCAAACTCAGCTCATGAGCATCTGGCACTAGACCTCCTGGTTTATTTTGTTAGAAATTTCATGATGTTGCTGTACTGTTCTCTAAAGTAGCCTCTGTGGTGCACCCAGCTAGCCTG
This sequence comes from Cyanoderma ruficeps, assembly GCA_008694505.1. Classification (NCBI taxonomy): domain Eukaryota; kingdom Metazoa; phylum Chordata; class Aves; order Passeriformes; family Timaliidae; genus Cyanoderma; species Cyanoderma ruficeps. The sequence goes on along the minus strand of VZDJ01000057.1, from coordinate 2,753,823 downwards.
ACAAGATGCCTCTGCACTGGTTTAGCAGAAAAGCTATAAATTACTGTGCTGGCATATATATCATATAAGCCAATGCAAAACTATGATAATGTAATTAGCCCATGAGTTTGTAGTAAATACAGACTTCAAAGCAACTACTGTAGCAGATTTATGCACATTTTCTGCCAATTTATTTCCAACTCTGCCTCAAACCTAACTGGGTATAATACTTCAAGGTCGAATCTCTGCCTTGGATTATACCAGATGCAGTTCATAAACTTGCAATCAGTTAAAGTTTTGTTAAAATGACTTTTTTTTTTTTAATCCTTTTATATAAATGAAATGGGAACTCACCAGCTTCAGTTCAATTTTTTTTCAAGCTGGAAAACCAATACATAGGTGTGGGAGTAAAGCCTTTGTAACAAATCACGGAATTCATGAGTAGTGCTGAAAACCACTCTTTAACTACAAGAGCTACTCCTGCTTTGGGAATGCTGCGTTGCTGGCCCTGAGGAAAGGAGCAATCTTATGGGCGTTTTTTTGGAAGTGCTACACTGTGTAGCACTAGATTTTTTCAACATAAGACACTTGCCACAGAAACTGGGTTGAAATGTGTTTCCTCTGATGAGTTGGCTTTTGGTAGGCCAGAATGCTGAGGTGGTACAAAGAACAAAGCAGCTGGATAGCAAAAAAACCTCCTCACTGAGAATAATACAATGCTGGTGGGAGGACTTGCAATTAATTTTAAAAAGTGCACTGTAAATTAGGTGCTTATAGTTTTGAAGTGATGTGTAGTGCAATTCAAATGTTGGGTGCTCTAAACTTATTGAGCTTTAATTAACCACTGCATTCATTAAAAAGAAAAAAGATAAAAAAGGAAAGGAAAATGGTATTTATTTTATGGGAGAAAATATTTGAATATGTTTATATGAATCATTTAATATCTGTCAACAAATGATTACCAGATCTCAGAAGCAAAAATCATCTAATTGGCCCGTAGCATTTAGAAGCAGTTGAGTGATTGGGAGGATACTGCTATATAAATATTGTCACATACTATCTTATCTTAATAGCTAAATTATATAGCATTTATATGACAAATCATATTGAAGGCAACATGCATAAACATTTACTATGCAGAACATGAGGTGATACGAGAAAACAACTAATCCCCACCATAAGCAGTGCTTTTTAGACAGTAACACTGATAAACTGAAGCAGTCAGGCTAAATTGCCTCTACAAGCCAACTGGCACCTCTGGAGTTGTCCTGATAGACCACAAGAGAGAGTTTCTTCAGTGATTTCATTACATCTAAATTAATTTTACACCACATTTTGTTATTCCCATTATGCTCAGAATTATGCAAAGACAGTGCTTACTACTTCATGTGAGGTTACCTTTCAAAACTAATGATAAAATTTATGTTGGAGGGGCAACACATATAAAAGCTTTCTCCTGAAAATCTTACTACGATTCCTTTGCAGGATGCTGTAAAATCAATAAAACACCATTAGCATAATGCAACAATTTTCTGTGCATGTTTCCTGTGGCTGGTCGTCTCACTTTCCTGTTAAGATTGTATCCTCCTCCTCTGCTTCACTGCTGCTGTGACCACATTTTTCTGTGCTCTGACATGGGCAAGATGAAATGCTGTCCCTAAGTACAAATCTTCCTCTGGCATCTGTAATGGAGCCTAAATAATTTGTCTGGATTATGTCATCATTTTGGTTAACTCCAAGTATACATAGGAGAAGGTAATCTAGTATTTGACTATTATTGTCTTGGAAGTTTTCTCACACCTGCCAGAGAGTTTTATTTGGGGTACTAAGGCTGCCTTAAGTACTGAAATTTCTTTTTCTTTTTTATCATTCTTTGTTTTGCTTCCTTTCTTCTGCTTCTACATACAGATGTAGATACACATCTATAAAAAATACAAGCCCCATACAGAAAATTTATTTTCCTTTAATATTTGGGCAGGTGGAACAGAGGCAACCTCATTGACACTGGCAAAATGCTGACATAAATCAGATCAGTTCTAGGTTAAGGTGTTGTGGTGGGAGAGTTCTCATGAAGCTCAGCTGATCATGAGAGACTCTGCCATAAAATCAACAGAAATACTATAACTGCTAAAATGAGAGGAATGGACATAGCAGCATGTTTGACTTCTCCACTGCTGAAGGCTTTGTGCCAATGTCAGTGCAGAGGTTCAACAGTTCTGGATTTTCTACTATAGCTAACAGTGGAAGATGCAGTAAAACGAGAAAATTAGAAACATGCTGCTGCTGCTTTCAAAATAAATATTTTACTAAAAATGCACCATAAATATAAAATCCCACAATATTATGTTCCTGAAAAATAAATCAGTAACATTTCCTTCTCAAAAAACTGTAAACCAGATCACAAACATCCTCTAAAGGAAGAAAAACAGGTCAGATGCAATGCTGTTCCAATCTGCAGGAAATTCTGTGAGGTATCTTCATCCCTTTTCCAGGCAGCCAGTACTGCCTGAATCCAAAAGAAATGCCTTGAAATGAGTGTTCGTCATTGCCTCCCAAACCCCACTGGACATCTGATATGCAGTTTGTAACTTTCTAGAGCAGAAGGGATAAAATCAAAACCAAAGTGAGTCACGAATCTTAATTGAATTTTTTTTAATAACATAATTTTCAACAGTGATTATTTCATGCTTTCAAATTAATTTTAATATAACCGAGCTTATGTTTCTGCTTTAACCGTCTTTATATTTTGAGTATATTTGTGATTTGACAGAGATGTGGGCATGGGGGGGTGGATTTTTTTTTCCTTATTAACTTTTTATTTGATTTCTGCATCAATCAATAAATGGGTAAAAATTACCATTTAGAACACTGGGTGGCTGGTTGGTTGGTTGGTTTTTAATCTTGGTTATTTGGATAATAAGGAAAATGTTAATCCATTGCCATTGGAGGAGGAGGAGGAAAAATTAAAAAACAAACAAAAAACCAAAAAGTTTCAAATGAATATAAAATATTTTTTCTACTGACTGAATTTTGAGTATTGTTTAACTGAGTCATAGTCGTTGTATCTACGTTCAGAGGAAAGTGTAATGTGGATTATTGCTGAGAGGATGAAATCCTAGTGCAACTGCCATAGAGGGTTAACAATTTTTTTCCAATCTTTATGACAGCATCTTTAGTAGTAGTATTATATACTTCTTTCTGTATATATGCCATATACTTTCAGAAGAATTACCTTCTTGGAACATTTTCATATCAGCAGGCAGTATAGGGACAGAGAGCAGTATGCCTGTGATGGGTGTGACTGCATTTCAACTGGTCTGTTTAACTTGCCATATGAGTATATGAAATAACTTTTTAAAGTGTATACTTAAGTTAAGATTCAGCACATCATAAAGTAGATGAGATGGCAGGAAAGAAGGGGTTTGGAATGAGATGATGTTGAAGGTCTCTTCCAACCCAGGCCATTCTATGATTCTGTGCTATATTAATATGCTCCTTTTCCCCTCCTGTCCCCTCCCCAGCATTTGTGTTTCTCATCCCATTTCCATCTGTGTCCTTTTTTCCTCTAACTTGGATGATTTCATGTCCTTGTTTTAAACTGCAGCTATAATCAAATAAGAAACTTGCCTCGGTGTTCTTTCTCTCCGATGTACTTTCATTAAAACTACAGCACGTGGAGCTGACTCTGGGACAGAATAAGAAAGAACCTGCAAGGTTTCCTTATTTCAACATTTGTTTTACCTTGGGAAATGCATTTTTTCTAATTTGTTGCTCTATAACCACCTCAGGATTCAGAGTTTTCCCCTTTGTCTTCTAACTTCTCCAAACATTGCTGCTGTCTCAGTCTTAGCAGATCTCCGTAGAAATGAGAGAGTGACTGCTCAGTTATTTCCCACAGGACATTAATTTTAGATATTCTAAACCTTGGTCTATTGTAATATACCTGAGCTCTTTCACCTGTTTTCCTGTTTATTGCAGCTTAATTATTACATTCTTCAAAATCAGACAATTAACACAATTTCATTTAATTTTTTAGGTATTAGGAATGCTTGCAACAGAATTAACCTAAATTAGATTATGGTAACTCAATTTTTGCTTCTAGTCATTTGGGAGGCTTTTATTTTTTTATTTTTTAATTTTTTTAATAAGTCATTAAGAATTAAATTATGCTTATTTGTTCACAACATCCCTCTGGCCTTTAATATCGTGAAATATATTAATCATACCCTCACCTCCAGAGAGAGAGCCCTTGTTTTATGTGAGTTTCTCCTACTATTCTCTAGACCCTGAAAGATAATGATCACTTTCTTCTGCCCATTTTTCTCTCAGTACCAATCAAGGACGCTGAATTTCGTTTTTGGAGAAGGGACTCGTGCTAAATTACTATCACAGAAACAGAATGCGCACAGCAGAAACTGACAAATCGTGGAAGAATTTGGATAAAACAGGCATTTAGGCTTTGGCGTAATGGTTTTCCTTTTAATGAGCCCAGTTCTCAGATGTTTTAAACCTGTATGTCAAAGGCTTTTGGCCTTTGCTTCAGTTTATTATCTGTTTAGGAAATTTGCATAACGGCATATGGTCAGACTTTAAAACAGGTTGAGGTTAAAACTGTTTGATATGAGTCCTTGTGATTCAATTCTTTGCTTTGTGGGGGGTTTTCATTCTGTTTTTCTTTTTAGCAAACTGCATAATTTACCAGATATTGCTCAGAGATCGAGAAAGATGTTCAGGAACAAAAACACCCGCATGCAGTCCTTCCTATTTTTGCAGAATTACTTTATGAAATACTCACCATCTTGTTATAGTCATAGCTATGAAAATATCTTTTTCCTCATAAAACTTATGCTTGATTTTGTTTCCTTTTGTTCCAGTTTTATTCTCTTGGGTTTGCACCCCGCATGCCTTGCCTTGCCCTCTATCTCCTTGTTTCCTTTTTCTTTAAATCAGCTTCATTTCTCCCATGCCCTTCCTATACTAAGATTGGCTTTTTAGCCTCTCAGAGTAAGCTCTCATATTAATTTGCACAGAGGTGCTGCCACTCTTTTCCTACTAACCAGCAGTGAAATGGTTGTCATCCAGTTACAGAGATGCTCCAACACTTGTGACCATCCTCACATATTCCCTGGGAGGACAAAATATTTCCTTACTAACCTTTTGGAGAATGGAAAATGGTTGCGAAACTGGCCTTGCTCCTGGGACAAAGGTACCGACTAAAGCTCCCTGTGCTCAATTTCTTGTGGGATACTTAGGGCAGAAATGCCAGCTTAGGACCAGACTGGCATCTTGCTTCTTCTGGAGTTTGCCAGGGAGCCCATTCATCCCAGCTGGTCTGTTCCATCTCCAAGTCAGCCAGGCCAGTTTAATGACACATGCTGTTGCTAGCAGGTTTTCCCTAAAGAAACTGGCAGTATATCAACTATGAATTTATTTCTCCAGTTGTGTTGGAAGATCAATAAATTACGATAGAGGCAGACAAGAGTCAGTCATGTCTTAGACTGGCCTGGTTGCTCTTTTTACAGTGTAATAAAACTTTGATGAGGATGAATACCAGTTGTAAATTTACTGTGGCCTGTTCAAGACAAAGAAGAAAACCAGAGCTTTTTAAAAATACATCTGTTCAAAAGGTAGGCATATTTTAGTTTGGTGAGAACTGAAACAGAACTGGCACCTTCTTCTTACCTTCTTGCATTTTTATGCCTACACTTGAAATAATTGATTACCTACTATTCCTGACCTCCAAGGTAAACTACAAAAAGGCTGCTCAGATTAAAACGTTCTACTGCATCAGACACATTTAAAACACAAGGAAATTCTTAGATACACTCAGTTTCTGATGGATTTTCAGACTTAAAGCAATTATTCAGCAAAGGAGAAGTATTACTACGTACTGCAGAGAGAATTTTTATAAATAGTTTGAGTTAGAAAAGCTGATATAATGCACAGCATGACATTTATGTGATCAAAATTTGTTGTACAAGACATAATGCAGCAGCAAAAATAAACATAAGACTGAACGCAAATGCTTTATTTTCATATATATTGTCCAATATGTTTTCCCAGGACCAATCAGCAATCTTCCACCAATATTCCCGACATCCCTGCTTCTTTTCCTTAATGCCTTCCCTTCCACCTCATACTCCCATCTCACTTTTCTCCTGTATTAACTCCCTCACGCCATTCTCCCTTTAGCATTGTTGACAAGCACTCACCAGCTCTCTCTCAGAAGGAGAAGCTGCACAGGCATTTACTGCAGTGCTGGGAAGGAGAACTGCAGGCAGTTCAAGAGCACAGACCTGAGATGTCAATTCACAGTAGGAGTTATAATTGAGGTGCTACTGGCCAATTGCTGTTTGGCTTCTACAGAAGGTAAGGGTCAGTTTGCTTGTTGCAGGCATACCAGCTGAAAAAAAAAAAAAAAAACAACCAGAAACCCTAAGAAAATTAATTAGTTAGTTGTGTCTGTATGGTTCTTTCAGAATTTTAAACTCCAAGATTTAAAATTTCTCCTGTAGGCACAGATGGGATCAGTGCTGTCACTGCTTTGTCAGTGGCCCTGGTTGCCATTAGTAACAGATTGAGCCCAGTAATCAGACTGGACTACTAATGGCTGCAAGTACACTTTGCCTAACCAGTACTGGCAGGAGGCTTTCCTTACAGTGATAAATGTACAAGCTGTGACTTGCATTTCATTTCCAACCCTGGCAAGCTGAAAGACTCTGTTAATGAATGAAGACATCTTTAAGCGTGCGGTTGTATGCCAACAGCAGTTGGTAATCCTCCATATCCATCTTATTTCATTCCATTTACCATTCCACTTGTAATCAAGCAATAAATAAACCACTGATGCTCAGCCAGCAATACCCACATGACCTTAGAAAATGTTTGAAATCTGAAAAAAAAGCAAAATATGCTCGTCAGTTATATTGCTCTCATTTTCAGTTCAACATGCAGATAAACAGTGCGTTTGAAAGTCATTCTGAAAATAAACTGCAGACAACTCAATGAAAACTTTTATTTGTTATTAAACATGGTGGACCAAAAAATAAGCAAAAAAGCCCTTTGGAAGGAGCTATTAAGACTAACATTCAGCGTGAGGTATTTCTGATACAGCATACAGCAGATTAAATAAAACCCAATAACAAAATTTCAGTAAATGTCTGATGTTTATTTATCGTGATATTGACACAAAAGAGGCTGAATTTACAGAAAGCTGGAAACCTTTGGTTGGTTGTATAATTCTCACTGTTAAAGGTAAAACTGTTTCTCTTCTTTTGTGCTAAGGAGAAAGCTAAGCAAATTCAATAAAGATATACTAAATTTCAGTACACACCCCTGTGAGTCACCCTGTGTTTGATACATTTTGTTTTTTCCTGCAGCACATGTAGTCCCTAAGGACAAAAATAAAAGTATTTTCCCATTCCTATTTTTGCCTTGAAGGAACTGGGTTGCTGCCATTCATTTAAAGCTCATGTTTTTTGACTAAGAAAAATAATTTAGCAATTATTACTACTGCTTTTCATCTTACAGCATGATTCAATTTCATAACCCTTCTTATAACTATATTATTATTTATCCCCATTTTATAATTCAATTAAATAATGAACAGTCAAGAATTATTGTTTTTCTAGCTCTTAATGATCTGTTTTGAAACTTCAAAACTATTTGAAACTACAAACTCATTGTGGTCAAATAACTGTCTTAAGAGATGCTGCAAACTTCACCTCACATTTGCTTTGCAGTTCTTAGTTAAATTCAAATATTTGAAGTACCTAAAAATGTTACAGAAGAGCTTATGGAATATGAAGGTATCTGTTTCAACACACAGCTAACAACTAGAAATGAGAAAACTTCCCCACATCTTCCAACTTCAGTGAAAGAGAAGATTTATGGCAAATTGACACTCAGTCCTTAAAAGTTACTATTGCAGGGAACATTCAGGCTTCCATGTTTGGTTTTTGAGAGCAGTTTTTAATCTTTTTGATAAAAACACAATCTATGTTGAGAATTTAAAAAATATTTTTGCCATAACAGACCACTTGGAGGTCATCTAAATCATGAACATTATGCACAGTGTACACAACAGATAGGAAGCTGATATATATTCTTCAAGCTGTTCGAGGAAAATCACCAGAAGTGTGGGCAATCGAGCAAAAAATAAAAGTTAGGGACATAAAACCCAAAATATAGTTTATGCAAACCCCGAATGAGCTATTTTTAGGTGCAGTCAGCTCAGAAAAGATCTGTTAGGTCATACATCTGTCTTTTTTTGATGAGCTTCAGCAAATCTGAACAGATTTCTTACCTGCTAGGTGTTTGTTTCTCCTCTCCACAGGCACATAGCAAGTATTAGTTTCTTCACGATTCTTTTTCAGACAGAAAGAATCAGTAAAAAGGTTTATTTCCCTCACTTGCCATCAAAATCTGTAATTTTTTCCCAAAAGTACTTAAATATTTTCTGTAGATGAATTGATGTATAAGCTACTACTTCATCTACCAGACAGATAGTAAAATGAGGGTCTTCATAACTTATTCTGCCCTGGAAAAGATTTCTGATCAATCCTCAAAATGGAATTTTTTTCTTCAGTAATTAGAGGTCTTGGCTTGATAAGGCAGTGTTTTTGTAGCCAGCTGAAGAATAAGGTTCACTGCTGAATTGAGACACTCTCATAACAGTACCCCCAGCTACAGGCACTGATATTAATGTTGGTTTGTTCAGGGTTGTTGGGGGAAGTTTTGTAAACATGTACGAAAAAGAAAAAATATGGATTTTTTTAAACGTATTCAGATTATTTTGTTTATAATATTTTAGTAAATCTCTGGATTAATTGCAGCACTGGAAAGACACATTCTGCTGCATCCAATGACCCTTAATGTTTTGATCGAGATTCGTAGGGATACTGAAGACGTACTGATGGAGAGAGACAGAGAAGGACAGAGACAGGGGAGAGAGGGAGAACTCATTAGGAGGTAAAAAAATTAGCTAACTTGAACCAATAGGAATAAAAATAATGACATTTTTTGAAAATGTATCAGTTTAAGTGGGGTTCTAAAGAAATGTGTTTACCTCTCAATTTTTTAGTGTACAACTCTGCCTGTGGCAGTATAAACACATTTTTCTGCTACAAAAGGGAAAGTTTGGAATTTGTTACAATACAGCTTCTGCAACTTACTGATTAAAAGCTGTCCATCAAAAGGGTTGGTGACATGGACATATCATCTCGCTGCTGAGCTATTAACAACACAGATTGATTACATGAAGAGTATAGAAAGATAGCTTATCTTTGAGCTGTAGAATTTTATGTGGCTGAAATGGAGAGGGGAACTCAAAAAAGACTTTTGCCAGGCTTGAAATGGGTCACTCACCCCAGGGATTTTTTTTGTGGACTTGCAGTGTTGACCTCAGTTGAATCAGTTCATCTCTCTCAACCTTTGTTCAAACAAAAGGAAGAGAATAAAAAGATGTATTTAATGTAAATTTTAAGGAATTTATGTTTAAGATTTACAACTTAGGATGTGGCCTTTATTCTAGCAATGCCTTCAGGTATTTTTGACCTTCTGGATAGAAAGTATATTAAGAATTCAACATTCTTCAACATATACATTTCCTTTTAGATGAGCTCTTTGCCATGACCAGTAACAGCCTAGAATGTTGCTCTTAAAATATACAGTGAGCCATGAAACCTCAACTAATCTATCAGCTAACAGTGAGCTTTTAACATCGAATTATTCTACTGATTTCCCTTTCTGAAAATTTACTAGCTCCTTTAATATATGTTGTACGTGCACACTCCAAAATCAAATTTGGGACATTTCATCAAGCAACTGTAAGTGAAAGAGGCAAAGTGAAATCAACTTCATCTCCTCCATTCTTCTTTCTCACCCACACATGCCTTTGTAGTACAAATATTCTGTAGGTGCCCTTTCAAATGCAAAAAGCTTTCTTAAAAGAAAGGCTTTGTATCATGGCTTAAATTTAGATTGGAAAGCAAGAAAACTTACAAATTGTACGAGGTATTTGTTCACTAGGAAAAACAGTTTTAGTGGTAGTGAAGGAATTCTCAGTTGTCTTAAAGAAATCATTCAGCGTCAGTTTACAAAAACACATTTTCACATCATTAATAACTGCTGTAATTTGGAGCTGCCAGAATGTTTTTTCAGGTGTCTTCCTTTCAGAGATCTGATTATAAATGGGACCCCAAAATGTATTTGCTGACTGAATGATAAAAGTGTGTTTAGTTGCAACACAGTCACAATGTGAAAATTAACCTCAAACTGAAATAGTTTTTATTTAGCAAAATGCCTGTCATTATTTCTGTTTTATCTTTTGCTTGGTACATGAACACAAAAAGAAGAAACCAGCTGATTTTTTAAATATTTAACAAAGTGAAGTGATAGAATACCTAAGCTATCTGTAAAGGTCTGATGATTTTCAGAAGCCAAAAGTAATGCCTAGGTTAGAACACAGCACAAAGTTATTGAGAAACACATTGTGATTTCTATTTTCTATGAATCTCAGCTGGGCAAGCACTTTAGATCTTTTTTTTTAACTAACCTTTTTTTAAAATCTTAGCTGCTAAACAATTTCAAATAAAGATAATTCACCCCCCCCCAAAAAAGGAAAAAGAAATTAATAAACTCATATTGAAGTTAAAGCTAATACCAAGTCTAATCTTTAATTCCTCAGTGTGTTTATGTCCAGTCAAGCAGATTTTGCTAGCAGAATTCAATAACTTCCTGAAGTTCTCTTTCAGTGTATCTATCAGGATAGGATACTGCTATCCTGGGATGTAAAGTGTTCCCTTTGCTTTATCCATGGACCATGGTATATGTAGGTTCTGGCTCCAGCAAGGGTTCACACCTGCTTAAAACTCAGACAAAGCAATGACTTTCTGTTGTGTAGCTACCAAATCAAATGTTCATCCTTGCTTTGGTTTGGACGTTTCATACGCATCTTAGGAGAGCATTTTAATTTCTAACAGGGGGATTGTAGCAGGATTCACAAAAATTCAGGGCATGTGGAGTGGAAAAATGTGATTCAAGTATGGATCATGGCAGAGGCAGACCTCTCTCCCTAGTTAGGATTCACAGGAGCAGAAGCAAGGTGACTTAACTTACCTGGACTATTTTTACTCACACACAGGCTGACCCATTTATAACTAGACAGCTTTCTAGTTAATTTAATTCCAAGCCTATGCCCCGAGCTTGAGTGTAAGAGACCTGGGTTCACTCTCTTCTCTGCTTGAGAAGATCTGAATTCTTACCTTCCAGGAGAATATCCCATAAGATATTCATGAGGGAGGAAAATATTTTCCCCCTCCTATTTCAGCCTGAAAGCTGTTCCACTTTGCAATAACTAATTAAATATTCAGTGCACCAAAGAGCCACTAAAGTTAAGAGCAATTCCTTAGCCAAGGGCTGTGGGTACCTCCCTTAAGATGAAGAGTCACAAATCCAGTTCTTGCTCCACTGAAAACCTTGACATGGTAATCAAGAAAACGAGAACTGCAATATTTGCTCTCAAGAGAGTGAACTGCTCTACACAAAGCAAAGGAAATAGGACACATCCTCTTTCCTTAGGCCACAAGAGTATTTATTTGAGAGACGTTTTGTTGAACTTCTTCACGCAAAACTAAAAATCGACAGTGGGACTCCAGCAAGTCAATGGAGCAACTACAAAGTAGTGCCACTGTGGGTTTCCTATCAATGTCCTCTGAGCTGGAATGACACGTGGGAACAGCATATTTACCCACTCACCTAAGGAATGGGCTGGCAGAGTAAAAATGGTTATATAATTTAGAAAATTAATTATTTTGCTATTTAAATAAATTACTGATGGGGTTGGAGGTTGCAAATCTTAAGGGTTATTGTTTGCTTAGAGCAAAGTAACATTAAAATGTTTAATTCTTTTATTCTATAGTATTAATAACTGAGTGGTGATAATTAACACAGAAATATGCCTTTCCTTAAAAGCCTGAAAGAATAAAATTATTTGTTAATTAGTTAACTATAGCAATGATTAATAATAAATAAAGCCAATCATATTTCTTTCCCAGGGTTATCATATGTGTCCTTTTAGCAATTTATAATGGACCTCTGGGTTACTTGTACTAATTAGTGGGTTGGGACACTTGTTAAACATGTAGTAAGTAAAACCAATCTGGCAATGTGTACTTTACATGACATGCACCACGAGAACATTCCCACCAGTAGAACACAGAGAAGATCAGGCTGTTCTGCCAGTGCTGCATCAAAATCTAATCGACTGGGAAAACCACAGAGTTTTAAAGTGCTGTAGCCATTTGTACCCAGAAGCTCTTTTTCCTTGCTCCTGTGGTTACTGTTATATTTTTAACTAAAACAACTTAACAAATGATGAATGACCAGGGAAGCAGGTAGTACAGTACATGTGTAGTACAGGACATTTATTGCTGTAAGTTAAAGTCTGTGATCAAATCTTAGAAGATTGGATTTTTTTTTTCCTGACACCCAAAAGAAGTCATGAAAGCAAACCAGAATTCCCTGGGTCCTAATGGACGTCCTAATAGAGAAATACATTTTTGCTGGCATGTTTTGGTACAAAGAAACTGTCAGCATGGAGCATGCCTAACCTCTTGTGTATTGCAGATCAGTTCTCTGGAGACCATTACAGTGTCAGGATGGTCCTAATGTCTGACATTAGGATGAATATGCCACCGCTCTTCATATTGGAATAGTCAAAAATGATGCCCAAGTGGATTTACATGTGTGTCATCTTGACTGCAGTCCCCCACAGCAAAATGAAGGAGCCATAAATGAGGAAGTGAAGAGAGAGAAGAAAAGAAGAAAGAGAGGGAAAGAAAGGATAACCCCTTGCTCTGGAGTTAGTTTTTATATAAAATGATGAAAAATGCAAAAGAGCCTGGAGCAAGAAGAAATCAAACGTAAGTTCAAAGAAAAGGGGTTGGTCTTATTTATGATTTTTTGGATTTATATAAGAGAAAATACATCAGTGGTTGTGCATCTGGAGTTTAAATATCTGACTACCAAACAACTTGCATGTTTTGGGGAGTTTGGACAAAAAGTTGTGGGAGCTTATGCAGGAGAACGGAAAGACCAACTACATCATCAGCTACTCTACAGTTGTAGCAGAAGTGGTGTCAAAGTGTTTTAGTTCTCAGATTTGGTAGATTATTCAGTTTTTCCAAGTGGTTTTATAAGCATGTTTTGCTTTAATCCCTGTTTTGTTTTTTTTTTTTTTTTTTNTTGCTGCGAGTGAGAAAGTTCTTTAATTGAGTGCTCTGCTGGAACATGTTTCCCTGGTATGGGGAAAGAGAGCCTTTTAAATTTTTGTATTCTTCTCTACAAAACTTTAAAAAAAGCTATCATAGAAAGAACCTTAATATTTCAATTTTCAGAGATTGTCATCTTCAATATTACTTTCTATAAACAAGGGTATTTTAAATTCATGGCCTTAGTTCTGCATAAGTATGATGCTGAATTTTAAGTTCTATTTTTTTTCCCTTTCTAATAGAAATCAATTTTAATTTTCACCCCAAAATTACTTTTGTCACACATTTTATTAACTGATTTATTGTTCACTGTTAATGCTGTAATGTGACACATGTCTACGTTTAATGTGGCTTGATCATTTAGGACTTCTTTGTGAAGGTGCTGAGCATGCTCCCAATTTAACAAAAACATTTGACCATGAAAACAAAACCTCTATTAATAAAGAAGAAAACTACTTATGTAGTTAACATTTTGAAGTCTCTTCAAAGCCAACAAACAACGGCAATATTGCTTTTTAATGGAAATCTTTTTAATGGAATCCATACCTAAAACATAAATCTAAAACTGAAATGAACACTCAGAAATTTCAGGAGTTCAACTCTACTAATTTGTTACCTTCTTTCTTTCTTTCNTTCTTTCTTTCTTTCTTCTTTTCTTTATTTCTTTCTTCCTTTCTTCCTTTCTTTTTTCTTCAGAAATCTGTTAATTGGAAGTAGCAATACTTAAGCCAACACTGGAGTGGTACAGGATTGAAATATAAATCTTACAGATATTTCAGAAACACAGAGATCTTTTATTTTATAAAATAGCTTTCTGAATTTTTTTAAAAGTTATATATATACATTTAATATGTATATATTTTCTTAAATGAACAGGTTTTAAATATGAAAGGACTTTTTCAGCCCCCTCACTCCTCATCTTTCTCATGGGGTTGACTAATGTGTTATGAGTGAATTAGTTTACTTGATAAGAAATCACCCTTAAAAGAGAAAGGATAAGTTGTTCCTAAATAAGAGCTGTAGCTAATTAAATATACATAATTTCATTCTTTCATTTTCTTTGGCAAAGCTTTGCAAGACTTAATATTACTTTAATCAATAAATTTAAAGTGAAGCAATAAAAATTGAAATTAGTTTGGAAAAATGGAAATTAAGCGAACGCTTGCAAAGAATTCTGTTCTTTTGTCAGAATGCCAAAGCAAAAATATGAGTCAACTTTATGAAATTTATTAGAGAATTAGTACAGTTACATGAAAGGGAAAATATGATTTTTTTCCTGTTTTAATTATATGTCCAATTTGGTGATATTACAGTAGTTTTTTTCTTGATTAAAACATTAAATGGGAACACTACATAGAAATATCTGGCATATTGACAATTGGAATTGTTGAATGAGCCAGCTAAGGCCACTAAAGAGCACTCCCATCCTAATACTGAGCACTTTGTTCTTTCTAATGGAAATGCATGTGAAAATGCTACCAGTAAAAGAGTACCATGAAAGTAATTTCATCATTCACCGAATCATGCAATAATCATGCATAGCACAGATTCATTACGAATGTTCATGTAAAAATGCAAGGATCTGTGAGGAAACCCTTCAATCTTGTGGGGATTTTTCTTCAACTATTTTTTAATCTATTGATAGCAAAAGGGTTGGGGTTTTTTTCATGAATTTTAGCAATCTTTTTTCTTTGATCTTAGCACCATAGATTATCATAGCTGGGTGAAATTAGCAATATTATAATGCACGGTTGTGGTTGAAATGCACATATTTAACTAATTTAATTATAAAACTTTGTAACCTGAATGTTTTCGCATATCTAAATGTTATGAAAAATGCATGTCAAAAGTTCTGGTTAGGCTTTTAAGCAAGCAATATTTTTCCTCAGGTTCTCAAAAGCAAAATTTTATCTTTTGGTTAAATCCATGACATTTTTGACTGTTAAGAAGTCTGCAAAGCTTTCAGCAATTGCACTCCATAGCCTAAGTGCACCTAAGAAACCTTTGGATGTGTTCTCTGAGGGTGTTAATTTTAGGAGCAGCTCCTACCTGAGCATTGTTTCATGCCAGACACCAAAACACTGCAATTGGATGTGTTTTCCTTATTAAACAAGCCACTCTTCAGGAGAGCCAACAAGGAACCATAGCCCAATTTCAGGTGTTTAAAGGTCTAAAAAATGTGAGATGGAACAAAAAAACAAAGATATTTTGGGTTCTCTTGGGCCAAAAGGCTGGTTAAAGAGTCACTCAGCTTGCTGCTGCTGTCCCAACTCAGTGAATTATCCAGGGGAATATTCACATGTGCCACTGGAACATGTTGGGCTGGTAAGAAACTGGAATATATGGGATGAGATGATAAAAAGCCTCACCTTACTTTGATGGAAGTGTTACATCTTATTACAAAGACTGAATTTTTTTTCCCTTCCTATTTCCCCCCTCTTCAAATGCAAAGCTAAACCAGCCTTTCTATCCTGCAGGATGCAGCTGCTATGGAGACCTGTAAAGAATCGTAGAATCACGGAATAGTTTGGGTCAGAAGAAACCTTAAAAATCATCAAGTTCCAACCCTCCTGCCATGGGCAGGAATACCTTTCACTAGACCAGGTTGTTCAGAGCCCCTTCCAGCTTGGCCTTGAACTCTTCCAGGGACGGGGGCATCCACAATTCTCTGGACAACCTCTGTCAGAGCCTCACCACCCTCACAGAGAACAATTTCTGTCTAATCTCTAGTCTAAATCTAAATCTGTCATTCTCCCTTCTTCTGTCCTTGCATGCCCTTATAAAAAGTTTCTCTCTTTCATGCACTAATTCATGGACAATTGCTGTGTACTTGTAATTTCATTAAGAAATGGGTAGACAAGGGTACTGACCAGATTAAATCCAGAAATCCAAAACCTAGCCAAGATTTGGATAAGCAGAACTTCACACCTATTTATAGATTTAATCAACACATCAAATAACATTTGCCAAACACTCCTGGATTCAGCTTCTCCAGTGAATAGTGAAGGATGAGCAGTAAATCTAACTCATATTCAGGCAATGGTTAAACTGAAGACTGTAAAGGGAAGAAAAATATTCAGGACAGACAAAAGACTCCTTGCTGGGGCATGAACCACAATTTTTCAGACTTAAATTTCAGACACCTATTTTGAGGACCAAATCTAAAACAAAGGCCTCCTCTCCATGTGAGAGATGTCCTCTCTATGACTCCCTGCTGAGTTGCAAGGAAATTTATCAGACCCATCAAGTGTACTTGGAGGGTGTATGCATACTGTGTTCCCTCTCACTATCATTTCTTTCTTTTGCGGTTCATTAATTCTGCATATATAAACCAAACTGATTTTTGTCTATTACTGTGACATCTAATAATCTCTTCTCTTGCACTTCTGAAGTCCGTGTCATTATCACTTTTCCCCACATTGTCCTTGTTTCAGATAATTTTCAAAGCAGCAGTTTTTATCTTTTCTTCCCAAATGCACTTCAGTCTTTTTTTTTTTTTAATATCTGTATGGCTATTTTCAACACTTCCCATCTAGTTATCCACTCCAAAATAGTAATATGCTGCTCCTGCTGTTCCACAGATATTAAGGACAACTGGACTAAGAGGTGATTCCTACCTCTCTCTGCTGGCTATAGTATTTTTGATCAATACCTTCTGCCTGTTATTGCCTAATGGCAGAGTTCTCAATCAAGATAATTTTTTGAATTATATTTTCAGTTCAGAAATGTTGCACCAAGTTGCTTATTAAAGAGCAGGTGTATTGCATGCAGCTCATATGCTTTGCAAACTAATGTTTAATTCTGTTTGAAAAGATGTGTCCTCACCACACACACCTGCAAAGGCATATTTATCCCGCCTGCACCCCGACCCAGATGGAGTTTTGCTGTTCTGGGATCAGGGAGCTGGCACTGGTTGCTGATGCTAAAATGTGGAGCAGCAGTGAAATAGAACAAAGC
>VZDJ01000057.1:2617877-2736599 GCA_008694505.1 Cyanoderma ruficeps | reverse complement strand
GGAAGAAGAAAGTAAAAACAAAAAAGAAAAAAAACCCCAGCTGTTCAGATACTTTAGGCCTACTCCAGTGCTTTGACCCAAATAACCTGATCTGCAAATAGCAAATAACTTCTGTGTTCTAAATCAAAGGGGAAAAATAAGCTATTTGGGTCAGAGTACGCAAAAAAAAAAGGGCCTACCCAAATGACTAGTCTCCCTCAGACACTGGTGTGTGCTTATCTTGTGGATCTTTTTAATTTGCAATTTTCCCATGGCTCCAGACAGATGTGTCAAATGGATCTGAACATTAAAAACATTACCTAAAGCCACAGTGATTTTTAATATCTCCAATAATATATTTATTTTAAATACAGCATCCTGTAAAACTAGCACAGGGTCTAAAGCATGTGGATGATGGATGAAAAATAACCCCCTTGGCTTTATCTTGCCATTTCCACCCCATAGCTCTTTTTGGTGTTCACTTAGTATAATGACATTGTCTCTTTCCAAAGTGATCAGAAACATCTTGACTTCTCTCCAAATCCAGCCTCTGCTCACTCTGGTGCATTACTCATCACTCCCAAAGGATTCTTTGAGGCTGTGCACAAGGGATGGGATTCAGAACAAAGAGCTTACAAGCAGATTGCTTCAGTAGAATACAATCGTTTATAAATTTCCTATTCATTAAGTTCTACATTCCCAAGAAACGTTAATACTAAATTTACTCTCAGTTCCAAGGACTCAGCTGGATCTCTATCATAATTTATAATGACACAGTGAGGAACTACCTCATTATTATAAAGAATGAATTAAAGGTGCAGAACTTCCTCAGAAACAACCAAATCTGAAAGCACTCTCCAGTTATGTTCCTTAAAGGATACATTTGTAATTTTGGCCAACTTGGGAGCATTTGCAGGAGAAAAATAATAGGTCTAGGTTATATCCAGTGATGGAAATTATCTGAAAAGTTCCTCTTTTATACCAATTCCACTTTGTACACTTCATTTGGGACTATGATAAAGGTCGTATAATTTCATCATATGCAAATGTAATAGACCAAAAGCCCCATAATTTAAAACATTTGCTTGAATCTTATTTGCTTGACTATTATAATTCAGGGTGCTCACAGAGATAAATGACAGCAAGAAGGATCCTATTATTCTGTTCAGGAGGAAAGACTGGGAGAGATATGAGTCATTTGGAAGAATGAAGGCAGTATGAAAATTTATCTGTAAGTAAGCAGCTTTTTCAGGGAGAGGCAATACTGAGAGAAACAAATAGGGAAATTCACCGAGGGTGGGAAATACAAGTGATGCTTTCCAAGGAAGTCACTTCACAAGGATTATAATTTTCCCAGTCAACTGACTTGGGACAAACAGAGCCATCCAATCCTATCAAGCGAACCTGCCGGGAGGGCTCCTGCCCTCAAAACAAACCTGCCAAAAATCAGATTTTTCTGACCTTTGCTTGAACAAGTCTCACAGTGAACCCTCTGAACCAGACGTGATTTATTACAAGACCAAAGAAGTCAACGTAGATACCTGTGTAAGATATGCCTGCAAAAGTTGTTAGAAAAGCCAGTCTGGCCTGGTACCCTGTGATGTGACATCCTTCACACATCCCTACCCAGGGCCCAAGCTTCGCAGTGACCAGCAGCTGGACTCCAGTCCCCTCTCTCCAGATCCATCTCCTGCAGGATAAAAGATGCTTTTGAGTCCCTTTACATATCCACTGGATGTCTGGAGAAATGCAGGACTAGCAGTGCTTCCTGGGGTGCCTTTTTTCCAGTGCCCACAGCTAGAAATAATATTGTGTCAGTAACACTTTCTGTCGATGGTGTCCTTTCCTCCCCTGAATCCAGTTGCTTGATCCAGTAGGAAAAGCAGCATGTCACACATTTTAAATAAGAGAATTATAAATATTAAATATTAAGTATTAAATATTACAGTGTTTTCTTAAACATAAAAGACTAAGACTCTTACCTTAAGCAACCTTAAGCAAAACAGAAAATAACACTAAAGCAAAAATAGAAAAATAAATAGAAAAAACCCTAAAGAAAAATATAGAAATAAAGAAAAATATAGAAAAATAGAAAGAAAAACCTAAAGAAAAACCTGAAGAAAAATATAGAAAAATAATGCTAAAAAAATAAAATAAGGAAATGTCACTCCTGGTTGCATTAATGGGATGAGAAAATTATGTTGCTTGCATACATACATCTGAATAGTTATTTTAATCATCTTAATATTATTAACTGTTTGGAGTACCATTTGTGAGGTAATTGTAGGAAATTTTTGATATCTTGTTTGGAATTTTTATAATTATCTCTCAGCATTACATTCCCCACTCCCCCAAACTATTGTCTGAATTTGCTGACAATTGAGCCAAAGATGCCAGAGGTATTTCAATCACTGAAATAATTCAAAGCCAGATGACACTCAGTTAACATTTAGAAACTGTTTCCCCCGCCCATATTCTTGAAAAAGTCTGGAAATGCCTAAATAAAGATTTTAATAATGCATATGCAGCAGCACAAACCGATTTCAGAAGACAAGTGTATGGAACAGCAAGATCTAATACCTGTGGACCTACAGTATAATTTCCATTAATTACTAGGCAAAACTGGGATTAATCAGAGCTCATTTTCAATTGGTGGTATGAAGAAAAAATTCAAATCAATAATTAATAATCTATGTTATGTTTTATTAGTAAAAATGTAATTTTCTATACCCGTACTCTGCAGTATACAGTATGTAAATAACTTAAACAATCTCATATGGGTTTTATTTTTCATTTATAACACTTTATTTTCTCAGCAATGTGACTATTAAAATATTTTTTCACATTGGTACACATGCAGAAGTGGATCTGGCAATGACTGCTGAAGTTACAATTGTACAACATTTCACAGACACGAAACTGCTTTCAGATATCTACAAGTTACTGAAAGATTGAGAGATAAAAATATTTATAGAGAAATGATCCTTTAATTCATATTTAATTTTAAATGCCAGATGAAGTTCTAGTGAGCCGTGATGGGACTTAAGCATGTTTTCAAATGTTTTCCTAATTGGAACTTTAAGCTCATGATTTAAATCAAGTCCATAATTAATGCAGTCCCTTCTGTTTATTTAATTGGCTGAGTTTCCGGGGTCTGTGGAAATACTCAGCCATCTATTCCTCCTGTGACATTTGGTGCCCTTGAGCAATTTACCATTTGTGGCCCTGCTCCTTCAGACTGTGAAACGGGCAGCACAGGAAGTATAAATTTGTCCATAGTATCACCATCACTATTCAGCAGATTGCTATTCAGCTCCCAGATTCATTGTCCTAAGCAAACACAATAAAACACAGCTTCTTTCAAAAAGTAACAAGATAGAGGAAAGAAAGGAAGCATTTCCATCTCTGATTTTACAAAATAATTTCAGAGGAGTTTATGAAAAGCAATTACGTGCTCCTCATCCTTGGGAGCTACCCAATATACCTTGAAAGTATGATGTGAGAAGAAAACTGTGATTTTTTTGTTTTTCAAAAAGCAAGTTGCACTTGGAAAGTTTTCAGATGCTTTCGAAAGACCTGTCCCTAAACAGCTTGACCATTCAAGACATGCACAGCCGTGTTAGAAACTAAATCCACGTATCTTGAGTTTTGCTTCATTGCTTTTCTGACAAGACCTTCCCCTCCCTGTTCTTTTCCTCGCAGCTAAATGTATATGAATTTGCACTAGAAAAGGAGCATGAAGTAGAGAAAACTGCAGCAATCCTCAGGAATACAATTCAGCGTCCACACATTAGCGACTGGCAAAAGAAAATTACTTCAGATTAAACAAAAGAAAAAAAAAGCCAAACAAAAAAACCCCACCCAAACAAATAAAAACTTGAAGTGGTCAGAAGCAATAATTTTGCAATTAAAACCTTGTTTGTTTATTCACTGTCCCCTCATTGATAAATGGCACAAGTGCTTCTACCCACACCTGCCAGCCCCAGGTAGAGAATGAATAGAGTTTCAGCCTGAATGCTGAATTTTTCCAAGACTAAAGAACAAGTAAGGAAAGCTGTTGGGAGACATAAACAGTAGCAGGTCATGACCAGAACACTGCTATTACAATAAAGGTTTATTTAAATGCATTGGCATGGAGAAGGTGAAAATATGGAGGAAAAAAACTCTTCTAAGTTTTATCTCTGACCTACTACTTAAAAACTGTTTAGATGAAAATGGAGAGATTTTCTTGTTCTGCTCCAATTTTCCAGGGTGTTGGGATACACATCTGGAGTGGAGCATACCTAAAAAACCTAACTAGACAATAAACAATATATCTTTATTAAAACTGTAGGTCAATTATTATATTATTATAAATCAGTAGAGCAACTAGATTAAAAAAAAAAAGAGCAGATTTTTTTTTCCCCTGTTTTTGAATGAATGTAGTGAAAACACAGCAGTGGTTCACAGGCTTTTTGGTTTAGGTTCATGCTGCCTTTAGCCTTTGATTATAAATACACACCATCACTTCTGCAACAAACTTGTTTCTGTGCATTACAATGTAAATACATGGCATTAATTGCTTGCAAGGGTAGGCAATTGCAGAAAATTTAGTTTCCTTGCCTTTCTTTGTGTACAGGTCAGAGACACAGGTCACCCAAGTCTGGCAGACAAGTCATTGCATCTCTCATGGTGGGGACCAGAAGGTGTTTTTTAGACAGACAACTGGGAAAAAGCAGTAAGTCTTACCCTGAAAATATAAAATATATGCAAAAACCTGCAATACACGTGTGCACTTTTTTTTGTATTATTTACATATATTTACAAGCATATGCATATTTTCCTCATTTACAAGGAAGAAAAGTTATATATATATATATATATACAGGAAAACACTTAGAAGTCAAAGTAATTCTCAATGTCTTTTATCTGTAATGAAACACCCAGCAAATAATTTAGGAACGTGCTGTTATTATATCACTCCTAAAATTTAAAATAAACTTTTCCTCATTACAATGTGTGACCTAAGAAATGCATTCTTTTTCTAATTTTGAAAATAATGGATGCTCTCCAGACTTTTTCCAGACTCACATTATTTTATGCTATTGAGTATTTCACTGAACTAAAAAAACCACTGACATTGCAATATTTAGTTTCCATATAGAACAGCTTTTCTCAGACTTTTTGGGGTTTTTTGAGATGCAGATAGTGATATTCTCTCATCCAGTGTTCACTGAAATTAATGAACATTATATAGAATGGGGAATTACAGAATTTAGATGAAAGCCATTCATTAACTTTGCAAGGCTTTAAATTTGGGGAAAGATAAATGATTACCAAAACAAAATAACAATTAAAAATGCTTGTACTATATTTGTTTGCATAGTAATTGCTATATTCACCACCATTAATTAGAATCCTCATTGAGCTAAAGAAAACCCTAAATTTGTTTCCTCTTTTGGTGGAGTTGAGAAAAAAAAATACAGCAGACAGAGAAGGGGAATATTCCCTTTGATGATTTTAACAACAATTTTTCATTATATGTTATCTAAATTCCACTTTTGGATGGCAAAACAAATTTTCCTTTCTTCTTAAAATGTGATGGATTCTATTACATATTTTAAAATGAAGTTGAAATTACATTAGGAGTTTATTGGATTAAAATAAATTTTATAGGAGTACTGTTGGGTAAAAAATATACCTAGAACTTGCTCAAAGTGTTCCAGCTTGAATTTTCATAAAAATGAATTGTTTGTCAGTGAACAGATTGTTCTTTTAAGCACATAATTTCCACTAACTGGGGAAAAAAAATGACATCCCATGAAATCACTTATGCAGATCAAACTCGGATTAGTTTGAAACTATGATATTCTGCCTTGATGCCTTATGGGTGCTGCAGAGCTGGTACCTCATCTTTCTGGTCTGTCACCTTGGCTGGGCTCCCGGTTTGTTGGCTCATGGACAAGGATGCCTGTTCTCCATCAAACAGCTGAGCTTCCATGAGGTAATGTCCTGCAATCACCAGCTGGACTTGTTATGATCTAAGATCCGGACGTAATTTTCTGTACAAATTCAAGATGGTTTTGCCAGATATTTCTTCACAAAGTTGTCTTTCTTACAGTTCACTGTGGTTGTCCTTGCCAGAGTTATGCTTTGATCTTTTCTGTCCATACTCTCTTGCCTGTTCTATCACTCACATTTATGCACCATCATCACCAGGAAAGGTAACCCCTGTCTCTAGGGCATCTGGACATTTTGCAGGAATATCCTTGCTAGGATTTGGAAGCGTGAATGAATTGAAACCCAATCCACCTGATTGCAATTGTTCTGAGTCCAAATTTAATATGCAGACTACACTTGAAAATCTGCTACTAAGAAATTTTCTATGAATTTTATGAAGCAGCTGAAAATGTACCAAACAATGGTAGTACACAGATAGTCACTATTTCCTTCAAGTTATTATATCAGTTCCTGGAAGCCATTCATCTTGGTATTTCTGAATTGTCCTTGAGATGTACTACTGTCTCCAGATATGAAATACCTGAACCACCCCTCTCAGTAATTTTGGAGCAAATCAGAAAAAAAGTAATAAAATAAATGTGAATAGACCAATGTGTGGTAAAGAATTAAGCCCAACATTTTACACAAAGATAGCTACGTTGGCACATATCAAACGTAAATAAAGGTTAAAATATTTAGGAGTTACTTTGAGAAACATTTGCACTGATATTTAATCACCTAACAGTAAATTATATATAAATTCTGGATGTATTTATTACCTATGTTGCTTTAGATGTTTCCAAACGTATCTCATTGCTGTGATTTGTGCTGCTTGTCTCCTAATCTGAAGGCACTCCTTTAGAATTTGTGGAGGTAATGCATAGCTCTCTGAGATGTAGGTTTTATTCCACAGTATTTTTTAAGTGTACAGATACTGGAGGCCAACTCACATAATTAAAAAGTTGCAGATTAACCATTGTTGTGCAAATGGAAAGATTCCATTTTTGTGTAAGCATTGCAGCTGATTTCTTTGCTAAAGAAATCTACTACACACTGTGTCTGTCTTGAGAGGTGGGGCTACAGCAACCTCCTTCTGCTAACAAGTCCATCCTGATATTTATATCACAAAATCCCATTGTATAAAGAAATAGGAGAAATTTTAAATAAAGGAACCATTCTAACCCTTCTAACCTGAGACTATATCACAGAAGAAGGCAGCTGAGAGGGAAGCACCTGTCTCTAAGGGCATGGCTATATATCAAGGGAAGATGAAAATTAATTCCCATAATTGAAATGATCTGAATTGGTGAGTCTACATGGTTTATTAAAAAAAAAAAAACAAAAAAAAACTTGCCAGCTATTAGGAAGAAAAATGTAGTGGCACAGCCAGTTTTAGCATAGAGGCACATTTCATACAAGTAGTCTTATTCCTTCTGCTGGCATTGGCTTGAGCCCACCAACCTGGCAGATGCACACCACTGCAAAACCCTGTCCTTTCATCATTTGCAGATTCTCAGAATGGGATAGCTAATATATACTATCACAGTATGATTAACCAGGGTAATTATTTTGAAAATGTGATATGGTTGAAAAATATTCCTTCCAACATCTGGTTTCCAAAGGGGAGCTGAAGGCAGATTTGGCTCCAGAAGTGTCCCACCTCAAGGGAAGAGGCTCTGCTCTGAAGCCCAAGTTTTGCAGGGAGCTCTCCCATCCCACACCACCTCATTGATCTACTTGTGGGTAATCTAATGCCTGGACCAGAAGCAAAAGAGCTGGAAGAGCATGGCTCAGGGCTGGAGCTGGTTAATGCAGATCTCCTGTGCCATGCTGCACGGGGAAGAGCACACATGCCCTGAGGTTCTGTGACTAGGTCTGGCTCATTTGGCATGAAGAGATGAGTGTGCTGAACCTGACCTCTGGTTGCTGCCCCATTGTCAGGGCACTGTGCTCAGCTGGCCACGATTACACTCAGCTCAGTGCGTGCACGTCCTGCTCTTGGCTTCAGAGGTGCAAACAGCTTTGCAGGAACTATCCTTCAAGATCTGTTATCACGTGAAGATTAAACATCTGAGCAAATAATCACAAAGCCAAAAGTGGCCATTTTCTCAATAACGCATCTGTTAGGATGAAATCCTGATCCTTTGTGCTTTGTGTGTGCTTTGATTGCCTAGGAAACTGGCATGCTAATTTTTGCTCAGCAGTTATAATATTGAAAGTCTGGGTTTTGTTTAACAGTTAGGCTTAACTCTTGGGCTAACATTTTTCCTGGAGTTTCCAACATGATCACGTAATTATGTTTTGTAAGTGAAGGACAAAATAATGTCCTTAAAAATGAAGATGTGTGTTAGTTTGCCAATCAAGTAAAACGATTAATTTAAAGCAACTCACAACAGCTACAAGGGTAGGAAGGATTATTTACTTGTTAAAAGGCAGCTATGCTCAGTTAGGAGAAAATAGATAAGGGCTGGATCAAATTTTAATTATTTTGTTTGATTTTTTCCTTGCCTCAATGTGGAAAAAGAAATCATTCAAAGAGCAACATTCAACAATCGAGCTTCTTGAAATGAAGCAGAATAGAAGCTCTGTTCATTTTGACTTCATCTTATCCAGCAGTTCAGAATTATGTTTGTAGCCCCTGAGAGGATTTCTAAGTTGACTTGTTCAATCCCAATCCTTCTGAATAACCACAGGGCAATACAATACAAAATACCACTGTACCAATTGTCATATTGATAATTATTCTGATATTTAGAAGCAGTTGTCTGAATTCCACCCTATGGTACATACCAAAACAATATAGTAACATCAACATTCCTGCTCCCTCTTTCATAGGATCCTGATATCCCTCTTTTTAGTTTTCCCTGTTGTCATAAATAATTAAAGTGCAACTATAGTCAACATCACATTTCTCCATGCAAATAAGCACTGAGATGGTCTGATACTGCTTATTCAATATTTCTTCTTTGGTCAGTCCTTTACCATCAAACAAATATAAAACAGTCTCACCACTCTGATGCTTCCATCTTCTTTGGGACATAAGTTACCATGTTCTGATCCCTAGGAATGACAAAGAACCACATAGTCCTTGGTGTTTGGGTTTTTCTTTCCTTTTTTAATATTTATTTTTAATAACTTTCATCATAATCTTACTTTGAGTAGGGTTTCTATTTCTATTAACAGTGGAATGACAAAAAAAGAAGTGCTCTGTCTTTGCTGCTTTTTTACTTTCTGCAAAGCTGCACAGGGATCCAGTTGCAGACCAGCGTCCCATAGGCAAGAGAAGAATGACAACTTTATCCATACAAGCTAATCACCAAAAATTTTCAAAAGACTTCATCATTTCTGTTACTAATTAAACCTGTCTTTCTTCCTGTATGTCCAGAGACACATCTTTGGAGCCTGCCTGCTTCAGATGCACATAATCTGAAAAAGCTGGAAGATCTTAATTGCCTTTCTGCTGCTTTTTTTCAGAGCCTCTCTCCAAATGCACCCCCATCTAGAGAGGCTGGAGCCACATCTTCAATGCTTAAACCTGCAGATATTCATTGGCACAACAACAAAAAAAATAGGTTTTATACCTGATACCAACCTATTCTTTTGTGGATGAAATCAAGCACAATTAGTAAAGGAGTATCTTAGAAAGAAAATAATTTTATGTTAGGGAAAATATTTTTTTCATGTGCTGGTAAAATCAAATCACTTCACTGAAGAAAATAGGCTATTTATTGCTTAATTATTATGAATTAATTTCCACAGCATTTCACAATTCAAAAAAAAAAAATCAACAGTTCATTTAATACTGTTTATGTATGATAAAAGCATAGTAAGGAAAAATTGTTCAGATGATGATGAGAGATATTTGAATGATATAGAACTACAGATATCTCTAGAGTAAAGATCTAGGAAATCTTAATTTGGATTACTTTAATACCTAGATTACCTGTTGGGGGGTTTTTATTATTATTATTTTAAGGAATATATTTTTAGGAATGGAATAAACCCCATATTTACTCATCGCTATGTCTAGTAAACAAGGAAATTAAATGTCACATCATTCCAAAACTGTTCTGTCACATCAGATGTCCCAAGGCTATCAATCGTAATTTTTTTACAAAAAGTTCAGACCTCAGAGAAATTTACTCATGATGAATTTGTCTGCCTCATAATGGATTTCATTAATCCAGTAATTACTAGATGTAACAGAAAAAAAGGTCTCATTTGAAGGAAAGGGAGATACTAAAAACACTGCAAATCAGTCAACACTGTGACACTCTTCTCTTCACCTTTTGTAAAGCCTGCTCCACATCATAACACAATTCTTGTTACACAGCTGATCAGTTTTAGTATTATGAGCAAAACCCACTTCCATGTCATATAGAAGTGACTATTCAAATATAAATCACAGGAAAGAACAAACTTGTTGTGTCTTTTCTCCCACCAAGGAAACAGTGCAGACTTGGATGGGACCAACCTTTTGCTCTTTCTGGGCCTCAGTCCCCAAGAGGTTGTCAGCAACACATAAGGCATGTAAAAATTCTGCACCCACTAAGCTGCTCCATATGTCTATTTCCAGACAAGTAGAACAGATGGGAAGCACTTGATGGAAAACTTTACTTCAGAGGGATACAATTAGGCCAGGTAGAAAGCTAAGTTTCACAAATGTCCAGGTATCAAAACATATTTTAGAGATAGGATTTAAAAAAACAAATAAAATTATTGTGAAATACTGTACTTTGTGTAAGCATCTTTCCATAGATGTGCTGTACATAATAAAAGGGGAAAATTTGTATGTGGGTATTGACTAAACAATTGGTAATGGCTCATGATTACTCACAACTTTTAAGACATACTACGAGCAATTTCCTTTAACTAAAATGAAAATGCTTCGTCATGTTTATACTTGCTAGCTGAATTAAGGTTTCAAAAGAAATAAGTAATCTCCATTCAAACTTTCCTAATGCAAGTGAATTTGACATTGAAAAGGGAGATTTCAGTATAGTATGTGGAATAATTTTTCCCTGTGCTTTACGGTTATGATCCTGCTTTTCATAAATATGGAACTATTAAGATTTACCTGGCTGAAGAGCTCTACTTTCCTCCTTTTTCATATTTTAAGGTGAATGTCTATATCTAGATCCACATCTTGAACCCTTATGATTTTATACCTGCCTTCATATCAGCGGTGTTAATTTCAGTTTTCCTTGCTGAAGATGAAAGATGAGGTTTTGAGATACCTGGCAGCTTTTCACCCCCATGACAGATGATGCCTTGGCTTCCTTCTTTGACTTGAAACGAAAGGGCAGTGCAGTATGTACTTTGCAAAAGCTTGCTTAATACCCTTCTGCCTAGAAAACAAAATCACTGGCATCAAATTCCCTATGTCCTTTTCATAGCAGCTTGTTTTACAGAGATTTAGAGGGTGATTAGTATCATTACCAGACCTTATTTTTTTTCAGGGCTTTACTCATTACTGGCCAGGGGTCAATCAAATCATGCATATTAAAGCCAGGTCAAAGTGAGCTGTGCACAGAAGGAGAAACACCACGGAGAAGCTTCAGCTACCCACTGCCATCAAGTATTAATGCCACAGGTTAATGTATGTGTGACCGTATTAGTTCCACACAGGAACTTCAATATCAAAGCCAGGGAATGGACCAGGTGATAAGACTGAAGAATGGTGAGACTTGAGAAATAATTCACGTCTTGACTCACCAGAGCTGGTGACAATGAGAGCACAAGCTCCCTGTGCCTTTACATTTCTCAGCCTTTTCAGAAAAAAAAGGAGTCATTTTCACTAAAAGAGTAGCATGCAAATATAAATAATAGGAGAATAAAAACATTGACAGTCATTACCCTTTATCTTGCCTTGAAAAGCCACAGTTCCAAGGTGAGATCAGGGCACCAAAGAGCTCATGGTTTTCTGTGCTTGTTTTATAAGTGCAGAGCTAAAAGCCTAGATAAAGTGAAAATGAGACTGTCTGCATTAAAATGGGAAGCAAGATGGGACAGGGGGAAATGAAGGTCAACAGGATTGTATACTAATAAGACATGAACTTGAATTACTTAATGATACCCTTGTAATCTGTCAGAAGTAGAAAGCTTAAGGAGTTAGTGAGCAAAGAGAGTCAAGTGGAAATTAAACCAGAGTTCCAGAAATATTTTAATAAGAAATTCAGAAAAAAAATCACAATTGAGCCACCTCAAAAACTAAGGACCACAGGCAAGCGAATATATTTGATAAGGTACATCCAGGACATAAAATTTACATTCCTATTTTCAAAGAAGCACTTTATTTTAAAACAGATTTTATTAACCCATTAGAAAGAGTATTTAAAAGAGATTTTATTAATCCATTGGATAGAGTATCCCACTTTTTTTTTCCTTCTCATTTTTATTTATGCATTTAGAGACCACTTAAAAATTTTGGACTAAAATTGAATGTTTTGACCTGGTTTAAATGTGAATACAGTGGTTTTAATGACTTCTTTTAAACATTAAACAATAGTGATGGTAGGGTATCAGAGTCTGGAAACAGACATTTGGCTAAAGCTTTCATCAAGATGTTTGTGATGCAACAGAGGAAAATATGTTGATATAAATATTTTTGTTCATATTAATTTAAAATTATATTGGTATATACACAGATTTAAGCACATTCCATTTCTACCTATGAGTATAGTTTTAGGTTTTGGGATCTTTTTCCCTCTTTGAAATCAAGCCACTCCAGTAAAAATGAGAGATATCTTTAGAAATTGAAATATGCCTGCAAGCACATGAAAATGGATATAATACATATCTCTATGGTTAGTTACAAATGCATTTACCTTGTGGGGATTTTTTTGTTTGTTTTATTTGTTTGATTTAGTGAGAAAATTCACCTCCCATCTCCTTCCCAGCTTGGATCTTTCACACGTTATTTTCTTCAAGGCTGGTCAATACACATCCCTGATTTACGGAGCCATTCTCGGTAATTTATTTAGATTGCATAAGAAGCCAGTGGCGTCAGAGAAACAGCAAGAGCTGCTCATCTGTTTCTGAGCTGAAATATCACCTGCCAATGAAGCTGTGGTTTCAGATAAACCCTACCAACAGATAGTAATTCAGATATATGCAACCAACTTATTTCAGACTTTTTAAGCGAAGGTCATTTAATTGTAAAAACTGCACCAGAAAATCTTCACAGTCACTGTGGTGTTGGCAAATATTGTCAGCCTGATAATACTGACATCTTCAGAAATCTCTCCCATCACAAGCTGTACCAGCAGACTCTGTGTTTTCTGTTGTAATCTCTGTGTTAGAATCCCTTTTGCAGCTTGTGACTGGAGATTTCCAGGCCAAGTCATTACACTTTATCCCCCTAACCTTAGGTGCATTTGGTCTCATCATATCCTTTCAAATGTGGCGAGTTCTCAAGCAACAGCATGAAAATATTTCCAACCCTGCTGACCCTTTAATGATCCTAACCACTCCATATGCAGAGGTATCTACAGTACAACAAAAAAGACTCATGAAAACTTGGATTTTTTGAGTTTGGATTATTTTAAAACTAAACTGATAAAACATCAACCAGGGTCTTGGTGCACTTCGGCTATTTTTACAGTAGCAGCAAGGACATCAACATCTCTATGAAAATATTTTTTCATTGTCACAGAGTGTAGAAACTGGACCTTAGCATAAACAAGGGACTGAGCTGTCATTTCTTTGCAAATCAAAAAAGATCAGAGTCTCCTTTCAAATTTGAACTGGAGAACACTTGACAAGTGCAATCAGCTCCAACTTTTGTGCTTTGACACACAGAAAGGAACTGAGAGCAAAGAGGGGCTTAATGGGTTGGAAGGGATGATACATAAGAAAAGCTTAGAAAGATTAAATATGTACAGCTTGACTAACCAACAATTAAGTGGGGGGAGAGGGAGAAGATATATCTGTCAAAAGCAATGAGAAGGTAAACACCAAGGGGCAAGAGTAATTATTTAAAAATACAAATGGGATATAACTGGAAATAATGAGATCAAATTGAGAAAAGGACCATGTAATCTGAATTTGAGGAAGGACTTACTGTAAGCGAGAAAGAATATTTCCACATTTTTTTTTCTCTTGGGAGTATTCTACAGTGTGCTAGATCTTCCTCAAAACAATTAAAATGAATTGGGTAAAACACAGGGGACTATATTCTATGTTACTGTTCTGTATTTGCAGGGCTTCGCTTTCTGTCCTAAGAGACCTTTTCTAATTGCAATGACTTTTTCCCCCAAAAAAATTAATAAACAAAAAATGCAAATAAAATGAGAATTTGGGAAATAATAGTCGCTTGGGAATAGGGAGAAAGGGACAAGAAACATTGAGAAAAAAATGAATAAACTTTGTATTAATTAAATAAATAATGAAAAACATAACATTTTTTTAAGGTTTTCTAGTCACTTCCAGTGTACTAAAAATCTCATGTTTGTATTCATCCAATTATATGACCTTGCACAGTTCCTTGCAGATCCAGATTTGTATTAAATCAGGTATAGAAGCATATTTGAGAAATATTTTAAGATTTAAAATAAAAACTTAAATATGTATTGCTTTAAAGTTGAAGAGTATGGATTAAAGGAGAAAAAGGCAAATTGCAAAATAGTTGCAGACTTATATTGGAAGAAATTAATTCAATGATTATGTTAATACATACTACGTCTACAAGCAAGAAAGGAGGACAGAGAATTTCTAAATTCTTTTTCATGTGGAATTAACAGGAACATGAAAGGAAATTCAAAACTTGTATAACAAAAATAGAAAGACACTGCCTAGTTCCTCTACACAAAGGAATGCATTCTTATAGGTTGAGTGACATTATCTAGTGTTTTGAATAGTAATTATCAATAAATTAAAATTCAGTATTTTTATTAAAATTTCTGCTTGTAGAGAGCTTTTCTTCATTGTCATTTTCATTTTCAAATAGGGACATTGCTGACTGAATTTTTCTGCTTGAATAGATAAAATAATCACAAGTGAAAAAGCAAAACCAATGAGATGTAACATTTCTATGCAACTGAAAACCTGTATGTAAAGTGAAATACTAGCAATTGACACTACATCATTTCTATTTTAGAGTGCTAGCTATTAATTCTTAATTGCAGTTGATAAATTCAGATTAAATATATATAAAATAAGTAACTGGCTGATGCAGATCAGCATTCTTTCAATATAGTCACTCTATATTCTTTCTGTGTTCCTATGCCATATATCTGAATCAGAAAACTGCATTCAACTTAGTGGTATGCACTTTTTAAAATCTATCTAAACCGACTGACCTATTTAAATCAGAAAGTTGCTGTCTTCAAAGATGGTCACAGGTTGTCCTTCCTGTTCTCTATGCTAATGCATTAAAAAGATTTTTATCTCTTTTACCAAATTATTTATTGCTGTAATGAACTGACATACCTGTCTATGAAATTAAAGGGATAATACAAGAATTAAGTGTGTAAATAAAGAATATTGAGTAACTTCAGAAACTTGTCATGATAAGAGGCCATACATAAGAATAATCTTTTTAGGCAATGCAAGCTTATGTAATGACCTAGAAGACTGAAATTTGTCTAAAAATCAGTCATTTCTTTGAAATACTTGCATACTAAAAGCACAAGCTAGTACAATGGAGCATAATGCAGAGAAGTGCAATCACACTCATTTTAATGAGGAAATTACTTTGGTCTGTACAATAACACTGTGACACTAAAATCTCAAAGTGCTGTTCTGCTCAGAAGATGGCTATAAAAATGTCAGAAAGGATTTTCAGGCCCTTCACTGATATGAAGCTCAAAATGTACAGATACAAAACCAGAGCTTGTGTCAGTTCCCACAGAAATGCAAGGAATTAAATGAAAACACAGTTGTACCAACTAGGTTTCTGAAAAATGTCACTCAGACCATACATCAGTACTATGAGTTTTATAAAACAAAATCTGACTGCAAAAATCAAATTATTTGCATCTATATGTTGTTAGAGGCAGCAGATTTAATTAGGATATTTCTTCACTATTCCCTCAAATGAGACTTTCGAACATATAAATCAAAAGGATGCTCTGGGACACTGGATTTTATTGGCAGGAGAACCAGCAGGAAATGATCAAGGAGTTAAGCAAAGTAGCTGGTTCTTCAACCTCCCTGTCCCTTTTTCTAGAAATAGGAATGAGAGAGGCAAGAGAAAATGGTTGGATGATATGAAAGCAAAAAGAGCAAAAATACACAAATAACAATTTGAATTAATTTATGCCAAACGCCACCTCAGGCTTGATACTAATGAAAATATTACATCCCTTTTGTTCAAGGCACTCAAAGCTGCCGACCAACAGCTGAATTACTGCCATTTTTCTATCAAGGTCTCCACATCACAACTAGAAGGTGAAAGCTCTGATGTTCACTCAGTAGTGCTTGTTCAGGAGGCTGAGGGCTGAAGGAAGGGCTTTTGGGAGCCTCAGCTGTCTGACAGGGACTGCAGTGTCCCCTGTGCAGTGACATTGTCATGGCCTCATCATCTCTGCTGTATGTGGCTCTTTGCACACCTCTCTCAGCACCTTTCACACAGATTTTCAGATCAATTTGGTCCAAATAGTTGTAGTGAAGTTGTTGGCTGTTTCTTTCTGTTCAAAGAATCTTAGAGTCATAGAGCCACAGAGTCACAGAGGAATAGAAACAAAATCATTGAGGCTGGAAGAGATGTCCAAGGACATTGAGTCCAACTTTTGGCTGAACACTACCATGTCAACTAAACCATAGCAAGAAGGGCCACATCCAGTCATTTCTTGAAGACTTGCAGGGATAACAGCTTCACCCCTTCCCTGGGCAGCCCATCCCAATGGTTAAAGACCGTTTCAGTGAGGAAATTATTCTGGATGTACAATCTGAACCTCCCCTGGTGCAGCCTGAGCTCATTTCCTCTTGTCCCACCGCTTGTTACCTGGGAAAAGAGACTGGCACCTCACCAGGCTACAAACACCTTTAAGGGATTTGTAGAGAGTGATAAGATCTCCCCTGAGCCTCCTTTTCTGAAGCATAAACACCCCCAGATCCCTCAGCTTCTCCTCACAGGACTTACTGTCTAGATCCTTCACCAGTTGCTCTATATGCCCCTTCATTCCCAAAAGGAACTGAAAAAAATCATACAATATAACATATATTTAGTTCCAAAAGCCTGCAGCGTCTCAACCTTTGCATTTTTTGGTACATGCACCAAGCTAAAAGTACTTTGAAAAGTAGCAGGCACATTCTCCACTGAGTATGGTTGCCTAAATCCATCCTAGTCTTGTTATGTCCCATGAAATTTTAATTATTAAATTCTTTCTAGGCAGTTAAGCTGCCTAGGCTGATCTTTATGGTTACTGATTTCTCAGTAGGACATGATAGAAACAATTTTATCAGTTTATAATCACATATTAAGTTTTATTCTCATTTGCTTTAGTTTTGTCTTGCTTCTGCGATTAAATTTTTAGTTATCCTTGTGCCATAACATCCTTTACTCCCATGATAATAATGTTATCCTTAATTGTGGTATCAATTAAATTAATATCAATGCAAGCGAGAGTATAAAACCTGAAAGATGTCTCTTGATTACATAACCTTGATGTATCTCTTGTCCAAACAAAATTTGAATATTTAGTATTATTATCAACATCATCATCATCATCATTGATATTATTATCATTGTTACCATTATTCTTCTCAGGCAGAATTTGCCACTGTAAAGATCATTCCTTCCTTAATTTTGTCCAATTTCTTGAAAGAAAAACCTCTTGAAAAAAACTAAAAGTAGATTGCCACCGGAGGAGGAGATTGGGAAAAATCATTATAAACCTGACAAATTCATAGGGATCGACAGAAAATCCACAGAGAAACGTTTAGCTCACAGAGCACATGTCTCTTCAAAGCCCAGAGATTTCAGAGGGACATAGAAACCTCATGCTGTCTCAAGAAAAATGGAGGAGTTACTTTCAAATTTAAAATGCCTATGCACCCATTTTTTAATTCAAAAGTCATCTCCTTGTCAGCGTTTGGTGCAGCTCATCAGTGATTTTCATTAAACAGAATTTGATTTTAAATTGAGAAAGTATCCCATCTACTAAAATGTTTTCTTTTGGAGAGATGAAGATATTAGAAAACAGCATACTTTAGAATGTATCTTAGACTAACGAGCATCCTGCGAAAATTATATTTAGGATGAGCAAGAGGACCTTTTAATATGGAACTGAATTACCCTAAAACTATATTCAATAATGTTTTGTGGTGAGAGTTCTGGCCTGTTATTTAACTCTTTTATGTATTTATGCACATCTAAAGTAGAGCTTTGATTAAAGAGGGTCCTGCCTTTTATTATCATTCCAATTTTTCTTTAACTGATATTAGAAGGGTCTTAGCCTTAAATTGGAAAAAGATCCAAATTTAAATAATTCTAAAAGATTGTGTCTAAAAATACTATCTTAATTTTAAAAAGTCTACGTCTGTAAATAAAATCAATGTATCATTAAATTAATACGACAACTGACCTTTTCAAATTATCAGGGAAAGATAACAAAATAGTCCATAAGTCTTCTTGCATACAAAGCATTTTTGGGTTTTTTCCCATTCTCCCTCCTTTAAATCCATCAGATATCTGTCTGATAAAACAAAGCAAGAATGTAGTTTTTTTAATGGAGAAACTTTACTCACTTAATTTAAAATTTGGAGAGGTAGTAGATGGAAAGAAAATGGCCAGCACTCCAATTGCACTTGAATTATTGCATCTTTTTAATAACCCTTCTTTACTGTTGTTTATAGAATGTAAACTACATAGAAATACAGACATTTGATTATGCATGTCAACTTAAAGTATGAACAGAAGACCTTCAAATTTCAAGACAATTCAAATGAAAACTCTAACTTTGCCGCCATCAGACCCACAGGACAAAGAACTTTGTTTTAAGAATAATAAGGGTTATTTACCAAAATAGTCCATTACAAACTAGCATTCTGTGACGGTTATTTGCATAGTTAAACTTTATAGAATCAGGCTATATAGAAGAATGCAGTAACAGGACACATCTAAAAGCATTATAAAGTTAGGAAAAAATTATCTAAGAAGCTTGCTTATTTATAATTTAGATGAAAATCAATTTATCAGTAGATACATAATTATTCTTTATATAGAATATGCAAAATATATATTTAATTTATTTATTTATGGTTTCCCTATTTATTTTTTTAATAGGGGGAAAAGAAAGGTAAAAGCCAGAGATGAGACAGTAATGATTGAAAGAAATTGTGAGCTTTAGGGAAAAAGAAATGAGAATTAAGAGCCAGAACAACACTTCAACACATTTATAAAATGTGATGTAACTTTGATAGAGTCAGGAAACATCAGAAGAAAAGAACTGTACTGAACGAGACAAAATCAGATTTGAGTGACAGGCTTGTCTTATATGTCCAAGCCCAGCTCTAAAACATGCACTTCATTCTAACCTAGTGAGAACTAAAAAAGAAAGGTCAATTCTGAACAAAGCTACATAAGAAAATATCAGTGGCAGAAAAAAAAAAAAGAGCTTAACTATCAAGCACAATTTTCACAAGAATTAGTCTTATCTGAAAGTTAGGTGTGATTCAGACAATACAACTTCAACACATAAGACTACATCACCAACTTCAGCTCTTAAAGAAAACTGTGCCCCTGAGCTATAAAAACTGGTAATTTGGAGTCTCAGTTTTCAGCCAATATAAAATCCACAAATTTCATGGAATTTACTCATCCCTTTAGAGATAAGTATGGACAAAATTTAAGAAGACCAGGTACAATTTCAAAATGTCTGGTCCAAGTAACCAAACCTATAAGCAGGCAGATTATCCTTCATTATTTCTGTCTCCTCCAGCTCTATAGCATCAAAGAGTGGAAAAAATATTATTGTGGTTCAAATGTTAAGAATTAAATCTGAAATTGCAATGAACCTCTGCAGAAATGGCCGAAGCTTTGTGATGGACTTGATTCTCTGGTATTTTCTACAGCAGAACTAGAGAAAAGGGCTTGTTTTTCTAGGAAGAGTTGTATTCACCTCTCACAACTGTTTTCATGCCATATATTCACCAGGGGATAACATTTACTCCACTAATACATTTGTATCACGTTAAACACTTGTCACAGTCCTAAAATCAGGTATTTTACATAGCTCTATAAACTTAATGTTCTAGTTGTATAAGAAGCTTAAATATGCTGGAAATAAATATTGATTCCTGGAGCTCAGCCACCATAAGGGTGATGGCTGTAAAAAGACTCTCACAGAAGAATAAATAATATTTACTTTTCCCTACATAGGCCCTTATTCCAAATTATTGAACAAGTGACATGTTTGAATTAAGGACATAAAAATGTGCATCTTTCTGCTTCAGTCTTTACTATCAGCACTAAAATTTTCTCTAATATGCCAGATATACTCTAAGCACTAAGATGTGAATATTTGTAGAATATAAAATTGGTTAAACTTTGATTTGCAGAGAACTGGAGATTAGATTATCCAGCTAGAAAAACAATTTGAAGTCTCTTTACATAATTGAAAAACTTAACAAAGCACAAACCATGGCTTTTAAAAGGAAATCCTATCACCCATTCCATAGCAGGTGTAAGGATAGTTATTTTAATAAAGATGAATTTGCCTGAGGTTATACTTGACCAGTGGGAGATTATACTATAAATAAATTCCCGATTTTGCACAGCTCTTCTTGAAGCATCTTTTTAACATGGACAGCCAGCAAGATTTTCCCAAGCTGACAGGACATTTCTCATGGTTTTCGCTTTGAAGATGAGGGCCAACCACAGACGTAGAAAATGACATTGGTACCTGGGCAGGGGAAATCTCCACTTTAGCTTTTGGTTCTGATATCTCCAGTTTCCCTTGCTGCTTTACAATGTTCTCAGTGCCAGTAACTTTTCCTTCATCTTATGGATGCATAGTGCTGAAGAGGCAGTCAAAAAATGCGAGTGATCTCAGCCTTGACTGAGCCAGTCTTGGAAGAACATGTGGATCCAATATGGGATTGGGACAAAAGAAAGAACTGGGTTTTCACCGGCCAACTTGGATCTACTGCTTACTGTATTTCTGCCTGCGCTTTAAAAGGCACTTCTTCCTGAGCCTAAAGCCGTAAAAAAATTGGTGTTCACTGTGTGTTCTGCCCCATCTCCTCACCAAAATACCTGGAAACAGGCTGACCAAAGGATATAGACTCAAACTCAACGCTATGAATTTGGTGCTGTAATTACATCCTTCCCTGGAAGGCAGTGGCAGATGAAGGTGCTGCTGTATCCACAGGGCAACTGGCTTCTACTTTCCCCTGGTTTCTTCTGGGTTTCTGCTGGCAAAGTCCAGACATGTGTTTAGAAGAGATTTGTTGACGTTTTTACATCTTACTCTGGCACCATGAGTGTAAACCCAGTTCATAAACCAGACAACTTGTTGCCTACAGCCAAAGAGCCAATCCCAACAGAAATATGGAACCTGCAGTGTGCTGGCTATGGACAACAAGCTGAGCAAGGCAGGTAGCTAACAGTGACTCTACAAAAGTGGGAATTGGCAATATATTTTCATTTTTGGCATCTTTAAAAAGGTTTGCATATCTTTTAGATTACAGTTAAACACCGTGTGTTCCAGGTGCTTTAGGTAAGAGATAAAAAGGATTTCCTTGTTCTGTATTTAAAGGTAGTTGATTTTCCAGCTTCCTGCCATTATCCATGCCAGAGTCAAAGACTTGTACTGTACAATGTGCAATGAGGGTCCCTAAACTAGTCTGAAGTTCAGAAGGCAGCAGTATACTCTGCTCTAGCTCTGCTTTTCTGGAAGTTCAAAGGAAATCTTATGATTGGCAGTAATTTCCAACACTGCTGAACTGCATCAGAATGATAATTGGAGACACTGGTTCTTGAACTGTATACTTTGTACCAATGAAGCTCTCATAAAAGACTTGAATTCATGACTTTCCTAATGAGCATGTGTCCATAAGAGGCTGAATAATGATAAAGAGCCCTATTGATCAAAGAATTTGCCTATTTTACTGTGCACTTGTAATTACATGTGAGTGATATAGCCTATCCTATCCTCCCCATCAAATTTGAAGGGCATAATCTTACACAAAAACCCAACTTCTAAATTCGGCAAAGCTCATAAATATGTGCCTTAAGTTAAAAAAAGTCTGAAGCATTATGGAAATCTGTTGACTTTAGCTAGTTATGCTCCTTTAGAAACATGTTTATATTTTGGAAAGCAGGCAGAATTAAGCATGCATCATCATGCATCTTGACTGAGAAAATAAAAGGAGAAACTTGTAGGAATAACATTTCAGAAAAGATTTTCCCAACTTTTATAGACTCTTAGAATCGGGGTTTTTCATTATTGTTTTGTACATTTGATTTTAGTCCTGTTGTATAACTAAATCTCCCTGCATTTAACAATACTGTTTATATTTTTGATCAAGATGCATGATTTTAATTTTTAGTTGAGAAACAGAAATTCTTTTTATTTTCTTTTTATAGAAAATCTTTTTATTTCTGTAAAATTTTAAAACGGTTTATCATCTTTTCACCCTGAAATTGAGATGCTGTCATAGCCCCTGAGATTCAGATATCACAGTAACAATTGTCTAAGCAGTGGCAAAGGCAGTGAGACGAGTAGGAAATTGATGAAAAAACAGTAGAAAATGGCAAGAATATGGAGCTACTTTTTGAGATTTACTTAGAGGATTTCCCCATGTATTGCATCTATATATCTTGTTTCAAAATGGATTTAAATGTATGTGTGAAGGAGATCCACCTGTGTAAATTCATGTAACTACTCAGTATTTCATAACATTTTAGCTCCTTCCCCAATAAGCCCAAAACTGATCTTATTTTGCAGCTTATTTGAGTAACAATCTTAGCAATCAGTTTTAAAAATTAAATTAACTGCTTATCTCCTGTATTCTTAGAAATTCAGGCAGTCAAAGACACAAGACTTAGAAGTATGAAAGACAATTGTTCTATGTTATGATTTAATTAACAATTTAGATTTCAGGAAAAACAGAATGTAAGCATCATAATACTTTCATTTCTAATGCATACCTAAAGGAAAATGAAGCTTTCTTTAGAGACTAAAAATGTTTTTTTGAAGGAAAACTTTATTTTTAATAATAGTAAATAAGATGGAATTGTTGCATATGCTTCTCAAATAAGTATCTAGGCATACTTGCTTCTCCAAAAAACCTCAAAAAATATCAATAGAACCACAATGATAGAAACTTGCTTTAATTTAAGCTTATCCATCCTGAGATACTCATAAGAATTTACTGAAAATATATTTTCTCTTTAGTTAGGGATAAATTATTATCTAGAAGACATGAAAACATGGAGTAAGGATCATTTTTTTTTCTTTTCAATATATATCTCAATTTTCTATTTTATTGTTATTCTTCCTACTATACAGCTCCCTAGATTAGGAAAAACACCTTGTGTTCACCTTTTCTGTAGTTCTTGAAACACATTCTTTTGAATTGACTGTAATGCCCAATTCTCTCTGCAAAGAAATCATATATTTAAACTAATTACTAATGTAGACATTTCAGCCACTGCTTATTATCAAAGTAAATAGGTTATTCTACTACTAGCAGTCATCCTTATGCTGAGTAAATTGCTAGCTCTCATAAGCAGTATTTTCCTTGGTATGCTTCATCTTAAATTCCAAATACTATGGCTGAATGTCCACGTCTTGGAGATCAAAATGAACATGGAGAGACATTAAAAAATAGGAAACAAAAACCCTTAACTTTTCTTCATAATATGAAAAACCTTGGCTTGAAAAGTTGCAATAGGCCTTAGGAATGGACAGCAATGCAATGTCATTCCACACACTTTTATATCTGTGTTGTACTTGAGAGGAGAAGTGGCACATATTCTGAAAAAATTAATTTATTTTCAATTGTCCTCTGTATTAAATCAGCTTTTCTTCCTACACTACCAAAAAGAGCAAAGAATCAAATCTGAGAGACTGGAAACAGATTAGCACAGCTATGGAGATAATGCAGTTTGCATGTATGATACTGAGTACAAAGATCCTCAGGATAATAGCAAAGTGGGGCACTCTGCCTTACGGACTACTGGAAAAGGGCTTCAAAGAGAAAAATAAAGCTTAAAACAGTCTTATCTATCACACTTATCAATAGTTCCCTTCCTACATGGTCTCTCAGTTCTTGAATTCATTCAGGAAGCCCGGAGATATTCACCCAAAATGAATCAATGAGCCAGGTAACAGAAACATAAGGTGATTAACTTAAGCTGGACGATTAAGCTTTTGAATGTCTGGATTTGGGGAGCTGAATCGCTCTCTTTGAAACTGTTTCCAGCAGTATAACTCCAAGTCCTCATTAAGCCTTGCTTAATACTAAGCTACATGATTTTAATATTTATTTCTCACCTCCACTACCCTCAGGCTCCTCGTCCAGTGTG
Organism: Cyanoderma ruficeps; assembly: GCA_008694505.1. Classification (NCBI taxonomy): domain Eukaryota; kingdom Metazoa; phylum Chordata; class Aves; order Passeriformes; family Timaliidae; genus Cyanoderma; species Cyanoderma ruficeps. The sequence goes on along the minus strand of VZDJ01000057.1, from coordinate 2,712,166 downwards.
TGAGGATGTAGTGGCGATGGGCAAAGCAAAGAAATTAAGTTTGTACTCTAGAAAGTGTGTGTGGGATCTGCACCCCTGTGAGACAATTCCTTGCTGATAAACATATGTGAAATGCTCACTACTATGGTTTGGAAGGTAAATTCTCACCATCAGCAGGCCCTTATTCCTCCTGCAAGTAGGCAGGGTTCAGTTTCTCTATCGGTATCCATTCCCAAGCAACCAGCAAATGGAAGATCTACTACAGACTATTAAACTTCAAAAAATGACGATGCAGCCTTTCAGCTCTTTTATATGTAATCAAAGTCTTGAATGATTTATAACAGCCATCAAGATGGTTGCAAGATACTAGTCATCCAGAACACTGAGTTTGTGTAAGTTTGTGGTCCTGATTCAAGTATCCTTTTCCTGCAATTTTCTTTCCGTTTATTAAACATGTTAAATATTACAAAAGAAGAATTAGGGGGTTGCTTTCAGGACTTTTTTTTCCTGAATCTACTTATCAGTTTGGTTTGGTTGGTATCTGGAGTTTATTTTTAATCTTTTTGAATGATCACTGCTGTTTCCCAACCTCAAAAGGTTTTCAGATAAAAACCTGTCCAGCTGTGATGTCTTATGCATCACGTCCTTTGTCTTGACACTGGTCCTGAGTGATTATGCTGGCCTCAAAGCTCATTACTTGAAGTTACCTTTATTTTTCCCACATGCTTTATCTGATACTTACAGAGATGTTCATGCCCTCAGCCATTTCTTTTTTCCAGGTCCCATTCTCTCACAAAGCCCTGCAACTCTTTCCAGCTGGCACATGGCACCACCTCATTGATAGACCATTCCACAAAATCTCAGGGAGTCCTTCACCAGAGAATTTGACTAAAGCAAACAGCCTTGGTATCACAGACAACATTTTTGCATGAATAAACACTGTCCTAAAAGACAGAAAAGTAAGTAGACATAAATATTGAACTCTTGCAAGTGGAGGGAGGTCTCCCTCTTGCTTCCTTTGTACAAAATGTTTAAAGCAGGATGAAGCACTGAACAATTACTCCAGATGCTGGATCTATGGTTGAAACAATAAAAGAGAAAACCAGTAAAATTCATTGTCTGTGTGCTGCAGTTGTCATGCAGTCTCTTCACTTTTCCTTTGCTCTTTCACTGCAGCTGTTCAGTGTATGCTGTGTTAATTGTCACAGCGGAGACTAAAGGAAACCTGCAACCTTAGAATACAGAAGAGGCTATTTCTGTTGAAATTCAGCAGTAAATATTAAAAGTCCTTTTTAAGATCTGTACTTAGAAAGCATCGGGTTAACAGAACATTTTTGACAAGGTTGGAAATTGCCAAGTGACTATAATTATTGCTATGTTAATATCTGGACACCATAGAAGTTAAATTTGCAAGATCATTTAATAAAATGTCAGAAATGTGGTATAAATTTGATAACATAAAAATGACAGGCATCCTTAAGTAGGTTTGAGGTGTTTTTTTTAATGCTGATATAACATTTAAGCAAACCTTTAAATATTTTTTTGTAACAGAGTTTAACCTTGCTATACTTGCCACAGCGGTGCGCAAACATTTAAAATTAATTTTATATCAAAATACATCTCTGTAGCCATTTTAAATTCATATATAAGTAAATTGATTTCAGTGGGAGTTATGTACTTAATCACCTTTGAGGAATTGGGCCTCAGTCCCTAATCAAGTCTGCTTAAATATGCTAACCGAATTGTTTGGAAAGTGCTGACGTTCCGGAGCTCTGCATTGTCACTGGGCGTTTCTGGGTATTCTGTGTAATGACACATGTCTAATCTCGCTTAGGAAAACACAGTTTGGCAATTGGCAAAGCATTTTTCTGTGATTATTACTGACTTTCATCTTGTGAGTATTATATAGCTGTGGATGTTTATCTGAGATGTAGACAATAAAAAGTACTGTATAATGTTTTTAATATCCTTCTGGACAAACCTGTATGTAGACGTCTGTATTATTTGTCCCAGACTGGAATTCCTGCTATGATGAGTTCAGCTAATTATTTCCTTTTTTTTTTTTTTCATTGTAGATAGTGCTTTCTGATACCAGAATTGTGCACCATTAGGGTTCGTTCTTCAAGGCTGCAAGACTCTCACAACGTTGGGCTCATCATGTTCCTGAGGGTGGATCTTTCCAGAGAGATTAAACTAAGTGTTAAATCAAGATTTTAAAAATATATATATTTTAAATAACTAAATATTTTCTTCTGAATGGTTTCTCACAGCTTTCATTCTATATAAAGCCTTTGCGTTTCAATGAAAGATCTTAAACCATTGGAGATTCTTTAGAGTAGGTTCCTGATTCTTACTAACTTCTTCATAAAGTTTGCATGAATTCAAGTAGGGAATTGAATATTAGATGATATATATTCTTATAAGAATCACGCTCCTACCATTTAAACTTCAACATTAGGGATTAACATTCCAATGGAAACTGTCTTTAAACAAAGAGTCGAACAGTATACTGAAGTAAGGTAAAATAGAGGCAAGTGTGTTCAAAATGAGGGGGAAGAATTAGTGGGGCAGAATTTAGAAGGGACTAAAGTAATATTTTTGATAGGGGTGACTTACAGACTTCAAGCTTTTTACAAGTATAGGATTTTTTAAATTATTATTTTATCCAGAAGTATTGAGTTAAAATTTGAGATAATTTTGGAAAACTGAAGGAAACCTGAATGTAGATACTGAGGAGAGGAAAATAATAAGATTTCTGTAGGAAGATGATAGGGCTCTAGAGCTTCAGATACATGGAAACCTGGTGCAACATAATATATAAGATGGAAAGATAAGGGAGAGATGTCCTACTAAGTTAGGCATGAGAGGGAAGCAGGGAAGAACAATTTATTAGAAAATACTTCGTATTTACTAATAGCTTGGTAGCAAACACAACAGTCATCTAAGAAAAAAAGTGGAGTGTGGTGGATAAGTGGACTAAGATGGATGTTAAAACCAGCCACAACAAAGAAACAGACAATTTTACATAAGAGAAGAAAGAAAATTCCTGGGGAAAAAAATAAAAAAGTGAAAAACAGAGACACAGACCAGAGATGAGGGTGAGTGGAACAGAAGATAAAAATAAATAACATGCCAGTTACCAGGGTGTTTCTCAGTGTAAATTATGCATAAACTTTAAGCTAAAATGAATTTTACATGCTGCATGGAATGTGTTGATGCACACAGAGTCTTATCTGAAGACCACTCAAATCATTGGTGGAAACCTCCCGTGGTTATTTAGAGGCTAAAATCACATTTGTAATTTTGCAGATCCAAAAAATGAGCTAAAATTTGACCTATGAAAAACACATAAATTTTGGGAGGACTTTCATCATGACTCTGCTTAAGCAAAGTTCCTTGCAAAAGCTGTGAGTGCTTCTGAATTGAGGTGCTGCAGGTGGGTCTGCAGGCACAGAATTGCCAAGCTCAGCCCCTTGCTTGCCAAAGTCAACAGCTTTAATTGTAATAATGTTCAGGGCTTTTGTGACTGACACCTCTGTGGGTATCACAAAATGTCTTGCAGATTTCAGGCAAATAGTATTCTGTTGGATATTATTTTTCCGTTGAAAGCTTGAGTATAATATCTGTCACAATTGTAGCAATTCAGTATCAATCTGGCAGCACCATCATGCTTAAAATTCTGTGCCCACTGCCATCATCAGTCTGGGTTCTTTGAGTAGTTTATAAGTCAGCTATTTTAAACCGTACTAGGATGAATCTCAACGTACAATTTCTTGTTCTGTATGTATCTTGTTCTCAAAATATTGCATTTAAATTGTTTCATTTTCTTTCTAGGTTAGCAACTGAAAGATACGTTTCAGGAAATACTGTGGCTGGCTTTTTGCTAAACAGTGCTCATTTAAAAAAGGAAAGTTTACTCATATTACGTCACCAACTCAGAGAATCAAGAGAAATGAATCCAATACCCCTTGTGAAATTTGTCAATGTATTCTTTTATGAGTATGCTACCATTGCAACAACAGCTTCACGGCATGGCGGGGTCCCAGCTATGGTCAGGAAGAAGAGAAACATTTATATTCAGCCCAACAGGATTTTAAGGCAGTTCTTTGCTTAAATACCTCTGTCTTCTTTAGGTGGGGTATTTTAGACTTGAATTTCCAGTTTCTGACATCTTTCCCGAGTTCCCTTTCCCACTACCAGTTTCCAGTACTTGTCTTACACAAGTAGCCACATACATTTAACTAGCTACCATATTGAGTGAACAAATACTCATATTTTTCCTTCTGGAAAACATCATTTTTACAAAATCATGTAAGCGATCTAAAGGATTGCACTTTAGAATCAAGATGACCGTTGTTGTCATCCCTCACTCAAATAAAAGCAATAGTTAAGTAACACTGAAATGTACTTCATGCCATGCCAGGCAGTTCATGGCCAGAGTGTCACCTCTTCCTCAGGAAACCGTTTTTACTTTTAACTGTTGTTCTGATTCTTTCCTATTGTTGAATCAGCCATTCACCCACTACGGGGGAATTTCTGCTTTGCTGTTGTTCGCTTTCAAAAGTAGCTCCTTTGAACATTCTCCCTCATAATGCTCTTTGATTTTTCTCTTAGTTCACATAGACTCATTTCACGTGGAAATTTGCAGAACCTTCATTCAAAATTCAGTGAGATTCTATGGAACAGGCTTCCCAACTTTTCCATGAGCCACAAGGGCAACTTAAGCAGATACATTACAGCATATTTTTGATATATTTCTTATTTATAAATTTGGAATATTAATGGACAGGACATACTGCATGCCATCCTAGAAAACAATTTTTTTTAAATGTATATATTTACATGGTGGCACACATGTATATATTTGTACGTGCATGTATGCAGGGACATAATACCTGTCCATGTAGCCCAAAATACACCAGTAAACTCTTATCCAATTTAATCCTGAACAGAGGGCAAGGCAGGTTCCTTTATTCCTTGTCAGACATTTTTCTTACAGTCAGAAGCAAAGTCTTCCACCCATACAAATGGTTTTCAATTTTCAAAGCACTTAACTACAGTTTAAACCATATAAACCACAAATATTTGGGCCTCCATGGGCGAATTCATTAAAGACCCATCATCATTTTACAAATGGACAGGCACAGAGCTTCAGCCAGTTATCCCAGGATAAATGCATTATTATTGAAATCAGATTTAAGGATCACTCCTGGCTAACTAGTCCAAGGAAACACAGCAATTAGAGCCCTGTTCTATCAAGAACCAGCCCAGAAAGTATTATAGGACAGCAGGAGCCACCTACCCTAACTTAAAAGTGTGCAACTTTAACGAGACTGTACACGTCAAGGTAAAATTAGACCAGAGAGTTGCATCTAGGTGAAAATAGGTTGAAGTGAGGTGGAAGTCGGCCTCTTCTTCCAGGCAACCAGCAACAGCACAAGGGGAAACAGACTCAAGTTGTTCCAGAAAGCTTTGGGTTGGATATTGGGGAATATTTCTCCACTGAAAGGGTGATCTGGCACTGGAGCAGGCTGCCCAGGGAAGTGGTGAAGTCACCACCCCTGGAAGTTTTTAAATGATGTGTGGATGTGGCTCCTGGGGACATGGCTTAGTGGTGAACCTGGCAGCTTTAGGTTAACTGTTGGACTCAAGGATCTTAGGAAATCTTTTTAAACCGAAACTCTTCCATGATTCTATGAATAAGAATGNATGACAAAAAAAAAAAAAGGATAATTCTAGACATTTTACAGGTAAGAGAAATAGATAATCAATACCACAGAACATTAAGGCTTAAAGCATTTAAGAGATAGAAAAGGCTAATTTAAGGGTGATTTTATTGTCTCGCGGTATGCTCTTTCTTTTGCAAATCAGGTTTGCATCAATCAACTAAGTGCAGTTCTAAATTTATTATGAATCCCGTTTCAATCAATGTAGAGGATGGATAACACCACAGAACAGGAAATATTTTTTTGCTAAAAGATACTCAGTGCTTTCTTATTTTTCTCCTGATCGTGAAATACCGATGGACTTACTTTCTGAAATGTCATAACATGTTTAGATTAGTTCATACAGAAAATATTTCTTCCCAAACATAAAGAAATGTAACAAATATAAAACCAGGAATACAAAAATCTGCATTGCACAGGTGGGGCTATGGTTCTTATAGGTGACGCATGGGAAGTGCTAGTAAGTATGCCAAAAAAAGGTGTCAAATGAGAAATCTTGGTTGCAGATGATAAAACAAGTGGTGTGTAGCACAGAAGCAAAACCCTTTTCCCTGGTTTTCCTTGCATACAAAAATTACTTTGAGAAAATTAGGTAAGTCTTATAAGAAAATTAGCAATAAAACTGGGGGGTGCCAAATAGCTTCACAGTGTGAGAAGACCTCTGAAAAGGTCAGTTTCCTACTATTTGACTTAATAAAACTCAGCAATTAAAAAAAAAAGAAAAATAAGTAAAGCACTTTAGAAAACTCAAGATATTTTTCTCAAGCTATTTTTTTCTAAAGAGTAATTTTTCCTACTCCTGATCAATAGTACTGGGAAAAGAGGAGATTTGTCTACCAATGCCTATTTTCTTCCTCTCTAAATACAAATGTGACCCTTAACTTGTCAAGGCTTTAGTCACTTTTGTCCTCTACACAATATTACTGAAACAGTATGAACAAGAAATCATTGCAGCAGCTACAGAAGAATTAGATAAGAAAAAAAAAATTAGTCATTAAAAAATTCTTTTGGACAAGTACATTTCATTAGAGGATAAGATCTGAAAGAAATTAAGGGCATTATTTAGGCATTCCTGTTTCATAAACAATGTAACTGCAACAATAAAAAGGACCAACTGCAATTATTAATAGCATCTGCCATATTCTCAGGCAGAACAAGCCCCTGCTTCTGTACACTCCACTTATATAAATTTCAAAGGTAAGGAGTCGTCTATTTTCAGGATCTTACAAAATCACAGTGTGATTTACTTATCTGCAAATAAGCTGTGGTTCCAAAAGGAGCCTGAAAAGAGTACGTCTCAGTAGGGCTTCATTCTAACATAACTTCACACACTTTGTCAATAGAAAGGATTTCTGGCTTTCTTCTTGGAGTTTCCAGAACAAAACAACAAGCTATGAATGCTTGGGGGCACAATTAAAAGTGCATTTCATGAAAGTCAACCTTATTTTAAAAAGAAAACAGATTATAAGCTTGCAAATGCAACTCTGGGACCCATATTTACTTGTGGGTATAAATTATCCATGCTAAGGTACTCCATTTTATATGCCTACATATAAATGACAACATTGAAAATACCAGTTATTATGTCTCTAAATGTGTTCAGAGTGGTTGTAGAGAAAGGACCCCATAAATGGGTGTAGAGAAAGGATCCTATAAACTAGCAGTCAAAAAAAAAAAAGAGAGAAAAATCTTTCTCACCTACTCTACAGAATGAGTACTAATTATTAACCTCCAAAGCATATAATAAACCTACTGAAGATTTTCATTTCATTGTTGTCATCACCAATAGGTCATGTTAAGTATGGCTTTAGGCCTTTCTCCTTTAATGTACTGCATGTTGAAAATTGAGCACAAGAATGCATTAAACTTCCAAATTAGTATGTATATTTATTGATTATTTTATTTCAGCTGGGGTCATTAACAATCAGTCACAGAAGGAGCAGTGTTAAGCCTTTTTTCTTCTCTAGCACTGCACTACACACAGGAACACTGAATTAGCCTTCTGCTACATTTCAAGGTCTCTACACAAAAGTTTGTTTTGAAAGAAAGGGACAGACATATCCATCTCTGAAGAAGTGAAATCTGCTCTGATGCAGATTTTCTGTAGGTAACAGTTTTGATTCAAGAAATTCGGGAGTTGTAAACTAAGACTAGCAGGTTAGGGTTGAATACACATTGTAGAAAGATTTGTCAAATGCTACAGCCAAGTAATGATTAGAGCCAAAAAATGGCTAAAAATGTTTTTTCATATTTTCCTACATGTCTCAAAGCATTCTGCTTTCCTTCTTGCCTCCCAGTCCTTGTCCCTCTGACAAAGCCTCATCAGTAACTCCACACTGGGGCCTGGGAAAAGATTCTCCACTTGAAAAATGCCATTAGTTCCTATATCTAGAGCTCATGCCAAAGGTCAGCAAGGGAGGCCTAGACAGGCCACAGGAACTGACTACATCTATTCCAGGGCAAAATCTGGAAAGGATGGGACTCAGATATATGAAACCTACCTCTAACTTCTTCCTTGTACTTTTCAGCAGCTTCTTCTCATTCCCTTCTTCCCTACTATTCAGCCCTCCTCCTTTCTAGCAATCCAAACTACTTTTCCCTTGCTCCTTCCACCCTAACCCTCCTTTAGACCTTCCAAATGTCTCCAGGTAAAGACACCAATTACTTTTCTTGTAAAACCCATGGTCTTATAGGTTTTACCCTGTACTTAGGTTGTTTCCCCACACTGAAAACCTCAGCCTTGGAGGGGCACTTGTAATTCTTTTTCCCTTCCAGAATTCCTGTCAGTTTTTTGGATGCAGTTTGATGCTGGCTGGTGGGGAGATACAGAAGGATGAGGTTTATCAGCTGTTGCACATCCCTTGGAGTGACCCACACCGTGTGAAAACCAGCAGGCTGCAAAGCTCCTTGCCTACCCTGCCCGCAGATATGTTTTTAGGCTATGTTCACGCCTACTGAAATTACTTATCCTTTTTTCTGAAAGCTGTTGTCAGTGTTGATTCTCCCTGAAGCAGGCATCGGGGGGAATTTGGTAAGCCTCTGTATATAAGACCATCTAGGGCAGGCTCAGATTTTTGGCCATGATAAATCAGCTGCTGCTTCCAGTCTCCTCCTTGTTCCAATCAGGCAGGCCTCAGTGTCCTGCCCTGCTCTCAAGGTATGGCTACATGCTCAAATTTTCAGTCATCATGGAAAAATACATAAGTAAATTAATAAATCTGGTACAGGAGATTTTGTTACTTGGCTTAGCAGGAACTTCTAGCTCATTTAATCAAAATACTGAAATCAAAATCTACTTACATTTCCCATGGAAGCTCCAACTTTCAGTGCAATTGAAGTAGAGGATGACTTCCTAAAATATTGAAATAAAATTTTAATATATTATTTTATATATTACAATGTAAATCATAATAGGTGAGCTTAAAATAGTTCTACCCTGACTTCATGTGAAGATAGAAAACCATAGTACATGGTCTGAAAGGCAGCCATAGCAGCATGCCCACTTTGAATAGAATACTCTCTATTTTTATTTTTTTTTCCTTTGGGGGACAGAGCATGTAAACTCATTTTTTCCAACTAATTAAAAAAAAAAGCTGAGTTAAAGTGAGATGAAAGGTTCATCTTCACATCAGAAAATATGATTGTGAAGTTGTTAAGTGCTGCTGTACTGCTATATTAATGATAATGAGATTCATACAATTTCATTTCATTCTTACAGCTTTTCATTTCCGTGTGATACTATAGCCCACTCAGCCCTATCGATGGCAGAGGTTGCATCAGTTCATGTACAAGTAGCAGCCTCATTTGGAGGAATAAAAATTGTTTATGTTGCTTTGCTTTTGAAGGGGAATATAGGATAAATAATTAACCCAGTGCCCCCTTTCCTGCTTGTTTAACATTTGTGCAATTACCCAAAGCTCTGATGGTTCCACAGTCATGGCAAGGAGAAGGGTTGCACTGAGCACCCACTAAAAGCTGTGGACTTTGGTGTTAATGCAGCAAAGCATTACCCTCACCCACACCTACTTCTTTCATTCTTCCAAGTTGGTAGGACTAAATCTTTTCATGAGCTGTAGGTGGTACTTTCATGAACGTGGCATCTGTAAAATGGAGACAAAAAGGCACAAATATCCAAAAGAAAGCAGAAACCCCATATGTCTCACTTGCGGTTTTTTTTATTATTTTTTACTCATCTAGATTTGGAAGAAAGTGTCTTTTAAATTCTTAGCACCAATGTTTTTCTTCAGGTTGCAAAATCTATATATCCTATTTGCAGGTTACTATCACCTGTGGACCAGGGGCTGAACGTGTGTGCATCAGAGCTTTGCACAATTGAGGCATACCCTGAGACTGGCACATGATGGAGCTACACATATAAAGGTATCACACAAATTCTGAAGCAGCTTCTTTTTTAGTGCTTCTAAATTGCTAAATTGAGCCATCTGGGATGTCCTTAGCCAAGTTTGATTTCAGTGGTTCAGATTACTGGTAAAATACTTCTCAGCGTTGGCATAAACTATGCTACTGTGCTTCCAAGCAAAAAGCTCTGATGAAACAATGTCTGCAGCTTTCTGAAAAATTTTATATGCTCTGGCATTTCCAGATATATTGAATAGCAATTTTTTTTTCTTTGAGAAGACATTAAAGTTCTGAAACCATCAGGTTTCTACTGATTTGAGGTCTAAGCACAGAAAAAAAAAAAAAAAAGTAGCCCAGACTGAGGAAGGAAAGCAATTAAATGCTGTTGACTGTTATTTGATTTGTTTAGTTCACACTCTCTCTTGATTGAGAGAAAACTGTTTTTCCCCTCCCTTTTTTATTTGCAGCTAGATTCCGGTTCTGTGTGTGTTGGTGCCAGTGTCATAGATGTAATGCAACACTATGCATTTAAGCATTAAACTCCGTAGCTGGACATCCCACTTGCTTAAATAACCTTGTTTCTTCAAGGAAGAAAATTATCTTATTTTTTTAAATCATTCCAAGGCAAATAGACTGCTGTGTTGGTTGACATCACTATCAGTTTGGACTAAATTATTTTTTATTTCCATAAATTAGAGGACTGGAGGTACTCAGTGTACTCGTCTAATTCATCTTTTTGCATAACACAGGTAATATGATTTTTTTGATTTGGCTCCATTTGAATCAGACTACCTCATTTAGAAATAACATCTAAACCTGATTTTAAAATTACCAGTGATGGCCAATCAACCAAATCACTTAGTTGGCTTTCCAGTTAAATGACCTCATTTTAATTTTATTTTGCTTTTAGGAACATCTAATATCTGATTTCAATGCACCTATGAACTGCTTCCAGACTCCACTCATATGTCTGTCTGCTGGACTGAAGAACACATTATCAAAATTTTCTCTCCCATGTAGTGACAGACATACTCTGATCAAATTATTATTTAAAATTTCCTATTTACAAATAAACCACATAAAATAATAGATTTTATCCCTTTAAAAAAAAAAAGTGTTTCAATCCTTAAAATATGTTTTGTAATTTTTCATTGCTCTCTTCCTATTTTATTCACAAACATCAAAAGCTGTTCATAACAGAGCTGAACAGACTCTTCAAACGATGATGGGAAAATTCAGGAGGGGAGGGACCTCTGGAAGTCTCTACTCCAGCTGCTTGCTCACAGCAGGACAAGCTTGGCAACCATTCTGTGCTGCTCAGGGCTTTATCAGATCATCCTTGAAAATCCCATGGGCATCTTCAACTCAGGGCTCAGAGCCCCAAACTTAAACACTTCTAGGCCAGTTTTACCACTCTCACTGTAAAATATTTAGTCTTTACACACAGTCTAAATCTATGCTCTGTCAGTTTAAAAACATTATTTCTTGTCCTATTTCCACAGCTCTACTAAAAGTATGTCTCCATGTCGCAGCATTTCTTATAACCCCCCTTGAAGTATTTAGAGGGGCACAAAGAGGTCTTCCCAGAGACTTCTCTTCTAGAGGCTGAACAACCCCAAATCTCAGTCTTTTCTCATAGGAAAAATGTTTCATGCCTCTAATCGTTTTTGTGGCTCTACACTGGAGCCACTCCAACAGCTCCATGTCCTCCCTGTGCTGGGACCCCAGAGCTGATGCAGCCCTGCAGGTGGGCTCCCACCAGAGCAGAGCAGAGAGGCAGGATCCTCTCCCTCCCCTGCTGCCCACGGTGCTCTGGTGCAGCCCAAGACACGTTTGGCTCTCTGGGCTGGGAGTGCCATTGCTGGGTCATGTTCAGCCTCTCACCCATCAACGCTCCAAAGTCCTTCTGGGCAGGGCTGCTCTCCATCTGCTCATCCTCCAGTCTGGATTGACACTGGGAGTTTTCCCTGATCACAGGTGCAGCATCTTGCACTGGATCCTGTTAGATAAACTTCATGGGATTCACATGGACATATTTCTCAAGCTTGCCTAGGTCCCACTACGTGGCATCCCATCCCTCTGGCATGTCAACCACATCACCCTGTGTGGTGTCATCCTGTTGACTGTCTCCTTGAACAGATGGAATTTGGCCCTCATAAAATTCACGGTCCTGATTCTTGCCTTTCCCATATTCCTCAGGACTGTCAATTCCAGCAGCTCATAATCACTGCAGCCCAAGCTGCCTGGAAGCTTGATGTTCCCAATTAGCTCAGCTGTGTTGGTGACCAACAGGTCTAGTGTCCCATCTGCTCTGGCAGGTCTGTTACCCTAAAGGTCTGTCTGGCACATCAACCTTCTGCTCCTTGTGGAGGAGGTCATGATACAGGGCATAGGCCTTTCTGACCTTGGGAACACATCTGGTGTAGATGGATCATCTTCCACACCATCCATTAACTTACTTTAACATCCATTTACTTTCTTTTTTTCCCTTAACTTACCTTTGATATGCAGAGCCTCAGACCTGCTGTACAGTAGGACCTGGGAAAGCAAGGTGGGCAGGGAGTGTGTTCACCTGGCACCCTGAACATGTACTGGCCTCCATTCACTTCCTTTCTTTAAGTTATGGCATTCTACCTGGCAGGGAGAGAATACAGGATGCTCTTTATTTTGGTTTCGTTCCTGGTGGATGTTCCTGTTTCTGCCTACGTTGGTTTTGGCTGGTGTAGAATTAATTTTCTTCCTAGTAGATGGGATGGGGCCGTTGGTTTTGATTCATGCTGGAAACAGCACTGTGAATACAGGGATATTTTAGTTAGTGCCTCACCAGTGAGTGGTTGAGTAGGGACGGAGCTGGGACAGCAGATCCCAGCTGACCCAAGGGATATTCCAAACCAAACAGCTAAAGCTGCTGGAAGAAGGAAGCAGGGGGACATTTGGAGCAATGGTGTTTCTTTTCCCAGGCCACTGTTACATGTGTTGGAGCCCTGCTTTCCTGGGCATGGCTAACACCTGCCTGCCTGTGGGAAGTGGGGAATTAATTCCTTGTTTTGCTTTGCTTGCATGTGCAGCTTCTGTTTTACTGCCTTTACCTCAACCTAAGAGTTTTTTAGCTTTTACTTTCCCACTTTTCTGGCCATGCCACTACAGTGGAGGGAGTGGGGCAGAATGCAGTACTACCCTCACAGGGAAGAATTTCTTCCTAACATGCAATTTAACCTGCCCTCTTTCAGTTTAAAATCATTCCCCTTTGTCCTGGAGCTACACGTCCTTGTAAAAAGTCCTTCTCCAGATCTCTTGTAGCACCTTTAGGTGCTATAAGGTCTCCCAGGAGCTTTCTATTCTCGAGCCTGCAGTGCTCATCAACAGCATACAGCATTCATCACTTTGAATTGTTTGGGAGATGGAGTAATTAGAAAGTAAAATGTCTTCCATAGTGTAGAAAATAATTTATCAAGTACTGAAGTGATTGAAAAGTTGAAATGTGCTGTGTACCTTTGAGTGCAGCGCCTTTGAAAGCTCATCCTGAGTAAGATAGACTGAACTATCTGAACAAGAAATCTCAAAGGCATCTTGATATTAAGTCAATATTTATTATATTGAATTTCTCCCTGCTCTGAAAATCTGTGCAGTGGCAATAAAGATCAGTCCATTCTGTAGGGAAGGTCATCTTGGTAACATCTCTCTCCTGAGAACCAAAATAGACCCCTAAAGGAAACAAACCTAAACCACATCTTTTGCAGGATGTTGCATTGAAAGTGTTTTGGAGCAGAGGAACTTCAGAAAACTGATTGTTTGCTGCACATGGATGTACAAACATTCCAGTAGTGGCCTTGATAAGCAAGGCTCAAGTCCTTCATGGGGAATGTTTACTCAAATCCTGATAATAGAACTGTTAATACCACACACAAAGTGTGTGCAGGTATAGAGGAATGTGCATTATAGAAACACACCGCTCCTTTGGACACTTGCTTGACTGCAGGACAAAGAATATTGTTTAGTTACTCCAAGACATTCTCAGGATTCCCTTTGCTCTTCTGGATGCAACATCCCGTATTTTTTTTATTGCTGAGATAAATTTGCTCACCTGTGACGCTCTGGGCCAATTTGTGATACAACAGATTTCTGAAGAGCAAAATTCGACACAAGATTTCTTATGAGCATAGAGTGTTTCAAGATTAAATCCAGGTTTTGCTACATTACAGTAACCTTGACTGACTTGGAATTTTTCATTAGGGAGAGGTGAGAACTTCAGAATCTTAGAGCATACTTTAATCTCTATTTACTATTGATCTTTCCTAATGCATCAGGGAAAAAAAAGTATAAGCTAAAGAATTTACAAATACTTTGTGTTATGAAAATCAAGTTTTATTATAAGATATGATAATTCATACCATACCCATAATTAAATAATAAGAAAAAATACATTCCTGAAGGAAGTTAGGATTTTAGGCCCTGAAATTATTGCATTTGCTCAACGGTATTCAGAAGTGGTGAATGAAAATTAATCCATCATTTATAATAGAGCAGAAATGAAAGCATTCAAATGAAAACTAATTTAAAAAAATTAATGCTGATTTATATTTTATTATATAATGCTTATTTACAATTATAATTATCCATGTGCTTCTAAGAAGACTGGCAGTGTAAAGGAAATGGGTTATAAATATTCTCACATGAAAGCTAGAAACTAGGCATTTAAACAGAAATTCCTCTGTGATTGCCATGTGACTTTTTAAAAATGCAGCATTATTTATTACCATACATATATCCCCATAAGACAGTCATTGTAAAACTGCATTTTTAGAGAAACATCAGCTTTTGGTTTACATTTTTTTTTTAAATTTGAAAAATTGTGTGCATTTCCAGTAGCTTTTTATCTTACCCTATATTGTCACGTAGGGAAGTTGTTGCTGTTATGTAAGCACCGCATTTAACAAATTTTCTTCCCACTTTATTTCCTACTTCTCTCCTTCCCACAGAGTTTGGCAATGTCTCTTTCAGTGTGGTTTTTGGTTCTTTTTTTCCCCTTTAACTCTCCTTTTTGGGGAGGGGATGTGGGTGAAGGCGTCTCTTTATTTTCAAGAAAGGATTCTTTATAAATACCGCTGTGACAAATTCATTTCACAGCACAGACACAATCAGCGTGATGCCAAAGTCTGGCTGGGAACTGAAGGGTCAAACCAGCGCTCTTCCCAAAGATCAATGGGATGAATTTCTGAGCAACAAGACTCTTAACTGGCTCTACACACCACTAAAAGAAAATAAAAGATCAAATGGTAGGTTCTAGGAGGAAATAAATGCATGTTTGTTCCTGCCTTTCTGGTCCGCTCTTTAAATACAGCTTATTAAAAATATACATGTAAAGGACAACAAAGAAAATACAAGCGCCAGAGATCTGTGTTCTTCTGATAAGCTGCACTCTGATTCACTGCAAACTTTAAACAGGGTAGGTAATTAACCTTATGGACAAAAAAGAACAGTAAAGAGGAGACAAGGTAAATACTCTCCCACTTGAATTGTTTCAGACAAGACTCGATCTCTTTAGTGTTCCTTTTCTTTTCAAATTGTCAGTCTGGCAGAAAGTATGAGACAAATTGGGGAATAGGAGGCTGATAATGTCTTAGGGAGAAAGGGATACTCTTGATGTTAGAATCTAAATTCTCCAGTCAGGAGATGGGATATTTTTCACAACTTATATTTATTTAAAAAAAATAAATAAATCAAATAAAACTCTCAGGATTTCGGCATTGACCAGATACTTTTTCTGAAACACTCTCAGATATCAATCTTACTCCTCTGTTTTTGGCATACAGTAATATATTGACTAGATTGTACTGGGACAGCTTTCAATTTCTATTTGCAGTATGTTTCCCAGGTATTTCCTGCTGATTTTAAAATGAGATATTATTTAAATCTCCTCTACATGTTTCTGGAAGAAAACTTTGATGTCTTAAATGTCTGACAGTTTAAACATTTACAGTTTTCCTTCATTCGTCTTACATTAAGGAGGGGAAAAGTTTCACTTCAGAAGCCATTCAAAGTCTTTCTGTTTCACAGTCTTGATAGCATAAAGAAATCGTGAGTTTTAAAGGAAAGTACAGCCATAGGTCTATGTATTGAATGAGGTTGGTTTGGTTTGTTGTGCTTTTTTTTTTCTTTTTTTTTTTGCCTGTCCAGATTAATCAGATTTTATCTCACAAAGCATTTATGTCTCACCAGATATGTTGTTTATTCATCACTATTAGTGATATAATATGTTCTGTGATTACAAAGTTTTCACAAAGAAATTCCAGAAAGATGTTTCAGTATTTCATATTACATTTTTAAAGATCTATAACTGTGCCAGATGAAAAAAAACTAAAGCTATAACATTCTGGTTTGAGATCTGCCTTTCCCTGCAACCAGGAAAATACATTTCTAACTTCCTTTCACTGATAAATTGCACACATTTGAAACTAAAGAAAAGTACATAAAAAACTGAAAAGTTGCTGGTATATTTTAATCATCCCATAAAGCAAATCTGATGGAAAAAAAAGAATAAAGAAAAAATTAAGGGGAACACTGATGAATGTGAAAGGTTTTAGTTACAAAACAAATGGCCCAGCAAGAAAAGAATCAAGAACATCAGAAGATCATGGATAAACTAGATTAAAAACTTCAAATAGTGAGCGTATATCCAAATTCATACTTTAAAACCCCTTGAACTTTTACATAAATAGTTTTCTCTTTAGCTTTTATTATTATTCCCCTTTGTTCTTCTAGTCATCCCTGCAAATATCACAGAACACATTACAATAGCTCACTTAAATAAGAGGTTTGTTTCTCTTTCCTCCTTCCTCAAAGTAGGAATTTTTCTGGAAAGAATTTGGATCCTAAAATCACTCTCTACTTATCATTCTTTTCAACACAAGCATGTACATGTTCAAAGAAGCTAAAACTAGCCCTTAAGTACAGCTCAATTTTTTCTCTTAAATAGAATGTGTCATATTTGGATGGTTCTGTAAAAAGGCTTTCTTTCTATGAGGTCTTAGGATGCATCTCATATTGCCCAACAGAAAGCTCAATTTAGATTGTGAGATGCAACCAAAAGTATTTTTTTCCTTCCTAAGTCCTCACAGTAAAAAGCTCTTCTCCCGGGTGTCAAATATCATCACCAGCATCAGCTAGAATCTTAGACACGTAAATCAAAAAGCTGTCAATTCTTCCAGAAACATTTGTACATGGTGACAATAGAATTTTCATGCCTGACAACATAATAAAACACTTTTGTGTGGAAGCTGCTAGAAATGTTATTTACTTGACTCAAATGACCAGACTGAGAAGTTTTAAGGAGCTTGTCTGGGATCTCCACTATCTTCTGCAGCAGCCTGTGGTCTAGAAGAGGTTGGGGTAAACAATATTTCTTCTGTAAATAAGTACTATCCAGACATGGTTTATTAGAAGCTCAAAGTGACTTAATCAACATGTGTAGTGAAATAATGCCCATCAAAAACAAATCAGATTAAAGTGTGGCCACTGCTGTAGAAATGTTTTGAAGAGTCCCTGCTGTGAAGAGCTCATTTCAGGTATAAAGGGGAAAGGGGAAACCTTGAACACAGTTACAGCAGAACAGCTCAGAGAACCTTCTGGAAGCCTCTTGGGAAGAAAAGCCACAGTGCTGCATGAAGGGCATCACTCAGAGCAGGGGGGCAGCAATCAGCCAGCAAAATATTTTCCTAAACGCAGTGTCTGATGGTGCACGTGGATCTTCACTGTCATCATCAGTGTTGCATTGGCCTGAGTTTTCCTAACAGATTGCCCTCAGGGAAGGGTTCACTCTTGATCCAGAATAAACCCTTCCCACCTTCAGTGGCCATGGGAGAAGGAAAGGAGCAATCTGAAATTTGATTTCTTCATCCTGTTTCTGTACGGTGAACAAAATGGTTCCCCAGACAGATAGTAAAATCATTTTGTTTGGAAAAGAGCTCCAAGATGATCGAGTCCAAACTTTGACCAAACACCACCACATCAACTAAGTGCCACACAGAGCAGGAACTGCCACATCCAGTTGTTTCTTGAACTCTTCCAGGGATGGGGTGACTCCAGCATGTCCCTGGGCAACCCATTCCAATGGTTAAGCACTATTTTAGTGAGGAAATTCTTCCTGATGTCCAACTTAAATGTCCCCTGGCAGAGCTGTTCCCTTGTTCTTTCCCAGGTTAGTTGCCTGGAAGAAAAGACCTACCTCTATCTTGTGTCCCTCAAGAACTGGCACATCTGGTTTCAAAGGAGTGTTCCCAAAGGCAAAATACTAGGAATACAAAGAAACAAGTCAATCTGTTTTAAAGATGAAAAAATGCAACCAGAAAAAAAAATCTTTAAAAGGATCTCCTACATATATCAATGACAATAATAAATAGACGTGTCTCCAATGAAGTATTTTGATCAACAGAACCAAGGTTATTAATATGAAAACAAATGTTATTAATATGAAAACAAAGAAGTATGCTACAGCCAAATCAAGCAGGAATGCTAACAGGAAATAAAATGTAAAATGTACATCTGCTGTATAAGGAATGCAAGAGAGATCTAAAAGATAAAATGAGGGGAAACTGAAACAGAGTGATTTATTTCCTAGTCAACTAAATTTAAATTTGCATTAAAGTTAAACACTTTTATGACTGTTCATGGGTACTGAGAACTGTAATGACTGTCTCTAGACACCAAGAGCTAGAGTCAATTCATATATAAACTATTCAGATATTCTTACTGGAACTGACAAAAATTAGTGAGCTAAAGAAAAAGCACTTTGTGAGGTCAGTAAAAACCACGCAGATGAATCAGCAGCATGGAAGATGTCTAAAGGAAGAAAGAACCAAAGGAACAGAAAGAATCTAAAGAAGAAGGAAATGATGAAATATTTAGACAGAAACTCACGAGCTATGGCATTTAATTTTTTTCTCAATTTTTAGAGAAAAGGATTAGGGGAATTATTAGAGGAATACAACATGCAAAATAAATTTTCTAAATAGTAGTATACAATATTATGATGAGCATTGTGATTTATTAAGATTATAATGAGCTCCTATCTAATGCCAGACTGATAGTCCTCAGACCCACCAGAACAAAAATTACAAGTTCTCTCTGCCAATTCAAGCTGATAAACTGCAAGAGCAGCTGCAACTCTGATTACTGGATGTAATAGCTGGCTTCCCTCTGCAGGTGAACAACTACTTTGTGTCTCAATATTTTATCCCCAAAATCCTCATCCAGGCAAGTTTCACGAAATTAGATTCCCTGACTTTCACTAAGCTGTGACAGAGTTTCTGGTGCCAGTCAGGTTTGGGGGCTTAATGGTTATGCTGGAATTACAGAATAACATAGTGGTAATAAAAAGCAATAGAGTAAACCTCAGACATTAGACCTTGTCTTCAATGAGTTGTTTGGTTTTACTTTAAAGCAAACAAACCCTAACCACCACCCTAATTCCTCCCAAACAAACCCAGCATATCCAAACAAAAACCTAATAATCTTTAAATTAATTCTGAGAAAAGATTCCCATGAACGCACATGTACATCTAGAAGTTCAGGTTGTGTAACCAGTTCAAAGCTCAGGTTTCCTTAAACATTCACACAGCATTAATAATAATTATTTTAATATAGAATGCAGTAATTAGCTTTGTTTATATGTAATAAATGTGTCCTCATCAAGGTTTATGTATAGAACTCTGCTTCTTCACACCTTTATTAGAATTAAGGGGGGGAAATCATTGCTTCTATGAATATAGTACTAACTTAACATGCTCAAGTAGCCCAATGGCAGAATCACAGAATCAGCTAGGTTGGAAAAGACCTTTGAAAATATCAGATTCAACCTATGCCCTGACACCACCTTGTCAACTAGACCATGGCGCTGAGTGCCCCATACAGTTGTTTGTTTTTTTTAAATACCTCCAGGGATGGTGCCTTTACCACCTCCCTGGGCAGACCATTCTAATGCCCAATCACCCTTTCTGTGAAGAACTTCTTGTGTCCAGTCTAAACCTCCCTTGGTGCAGTTTAAGTCTGTGTCACCTTGCCACTGGTTGCCTGGGAGAAGGAATTGACCCCCACCTGTTTACGCCCTCCTTTCAGGAAGTTGTAAAGAATGATAAGGTCACCTTTGAGTCTCCTTTTTTCCAGCCTAAACAACCCCAGCTTCCTCAGCCATTCCTCACAGGGTTTGTGTTCCCAGCCCCTCACCAGCCTTGTTGCCTCCTCTGGACGTGCTCAGGCATCTCAATGTCCTTCCTAAACTGAGGGGCCAGAACTGAACACAGCACTCAATGTCCATCCTAAACTGAGGGGCCAGGACTGGACACAGCATTCGAGGTGTGGCCTCACCAGTGCTGAGTACAGGGGAAGAATGACCTCCCTGCTCCTGCTGGCCACACCATTCCTGATCCAGGCCAGGGGACATTTGCCCTCTTGGCCACCTGGGCACACTGCTGGCTCATGTTCAGCTGCTGTCACCAGCACCCCCAGGTCCCTTTCTGCCTGGACACTGTCCAGCCACACCGTCCCCAGCCTATAACACTGCAGGGGGTTATTGTGGCCAAAATGCAGGACTTGGATTTGTTAAATTTCATATTGTTGTATTTGGCCCATTGATCCAGCCTGTCCAGGCCCCTCTGAAGAGCCCTCTTATCCTGCAGCAGATCAACACATGTTCCCAGCTTGGTGTCATCTGCAGATCTACTGATGGCAGACTCAATCCCCTCATCCTGATCATCAGTGAAGGTATTAAACAGAACTGGGCCCAGCACAGATCCTTGAGGACCACCACTGGTGACTGTCCCCAGCTGGGTACAGCACCGTTCACCACCACTCTCTGGGCCCAGACACACATCCAGTTCCTAACCCAAGCCTGGGGTGCCAGATTTTCCAGGAGCGTGCTGTGGGAGACGGTGTCAAAGGCCTTGCTCAATCCATATCGACAACATCCACAGCCCTTCCTGCATCCACCAGGTGGGTCACCTGGTCATAAAAGGAGGCCAGGTGCTGCTAAACCCATGCTGGCTGGGTCTGATCCCTTGGCCAAGCTGTAGGGTTGGTGTTCGATTGCACTCAGGATGGTCTGTTCCATAACCTTGCTGGGCACTGGGGTCAGGCTGACAGGCCTGGAGTTCCCTGGATCCTCCTTCCAGCCACTCTTGTGGATGGGTGTGACATTGGCCAGCATTGGTGTCACACTGGCCAGCTTCCACTCAGCTGGGACCTCCCCAGTGAGCCAGGACTGAGGGTAAATGATGGAGAGCAGCTTGGTGAGCTCTTCTGCCAGCCCCCTCATCACCCTGGGATGGATCCCATCCAGTCCCACAGAGTTGTGACCATCTGAGTGGCTCAGCAGGTCACTGACTGCTTCCTCCTGGATAACAGGGGGAACATTCTGCTCCCTGACCCCACCTATAAGCCCAGGAGCAAACTTGTCCTGAGGACAACCTGTCTTTCTGCTGAAAATTGAGGCAAAGAAGGTCTTAAGTACCTCTGTCTTTTCCTCATCTTTGCTAACTATATTCCCCCACGACATCCAATAAAGAATGGAGGTTTTTCTAGCCCTTCCTTTTGATAGTAACGTATTTATATATATATAAAAAAATAATAATTATCCATTACAGAAGTGTCCAGATTGGGTTTGAACTGAGCTTTCACCTCTTTAATTTTCTTTCTGCATGACCTAATAACATTCTTAAATATTTCCTGAGTTGCCCATCCCTTTCTCCAAGGGTCAGGCTGATACATTTTGGATTTTGATGTAGGTTGTTTGTTTGTTTGTTTTTTAACCAAAAAAAAAAAAAAAAGCTTTAAAAAAAAAGCTTTATCTTAATTCTAACTTCACATTCTCTGCCCAATGAACTTTGTAAATAAATGAAGAACCGTGTTCAGGAAGAATATTAGGAACCCTGTCAGAAGGTTGCAAAGATAGAATTCCCACAAAACTAAACACAAGAGAAGCAACACAGCCTGTGGAATATCAGCCATCCTGCAGAAAGCACCTACTGAAAGCAAAGGGTTTAAGTGAAGTGGGCTAGCAACAGTATTTCAAGACTGGCAACCATTTAGGGAATGAGGGGTGATGGCCAAGACAATGCAATTAGCCCAAATTAAGTGTTAATTTATAATGATTTGACTCAGTGTACACATGTTCATGCTAAAGATTTGGAAAGAAATTAATTACAGTCTGCTATTCCATGCCAAGCTGCATCTTATATCTGCTTAACGTTTTACACTCTTTCTCTAAAGAAACAGACTTTCCTGAACTCATATTAAAAATTCACAGAATATGTATTCTGCTGTATTAAACATCACCGGCTCTAAAAAGTCATAATTAGAAGATAATTCTGATGACAAATACTAAAAATTTTCTCCTTGTCTCAAGAAGTTACTGAAATAAATGACTGGTTTCTCATGTCCTATAAGTAAATATATTTAGAAGTAAAAGGTTATTTCATTTGAATCGATTAGCAATAAATTTTATGCATAAAAAACTTTAACATAACGTTCTAATGCTCACAGCTTTCTCAAATGTTATAGCTCAAATAAATCAGAAATGTTTTCACTCTTTTGTTACAGACTGCACCTTCAAATAAGAAAATTTTAGAATCGTGTGGCTATGCTAGTTAAAAACACTTTTCACGCCCCCTTTTCTATTGCCTCAATTCTGCAAACATACTGGGAGGATTGCTTGTTTGCAGTAGGCTTGGTTGGCTTTATTGCCAACCCCTTTGGCAATATACACAAGGGATGGAGACCTTGGGGAACAGGGATAACCTTTGGGAATGTGGAAAAGACATCATCTGCCACTACTGGTGTGTTCCGACCTCTATGCAACAAATACCACGGACCTGGTGGGGAGTCTGTGAGTGTCAGTATCTAAAACAGCAGATAGGGTAAACACAAAAGAGATCAATGTCAGCCTTCACTGGGCAACCCTGAGTCTTGTGAACACACACACAACAGGTTTGCTGGGTTTTTTTCCAAACACATCAGCCTGACCTTGTAATATCATGTTGAACAAAGCATGCCCAAGGGCAGCAGGTTCAATGGGTTCTGTCTGGGCCACATCTGCAGCACAAGTCTGCTCACACACCTTCATGTACTGCCCACGGGGAAAAGGAGCTGCAGAGAGAGTTAAGGAGCTCCTGAGATGTGAGAAATTCGACATTCTTAAATCTTCCCTTGTTCAAGGAGCATTATGTTCTTCCTCTCACCCGCCAGCTTGTGCACAGCTTTGTGGGTTTATAGTGCAGCAGTCGAGCTGGGCTTAGGTTTGAGTCTAATTTATGCTGCTTGTCATGGAAGGAGGAAAACCTTCTCCCACAGATAGGTGGTCACAGACAAATGGAAGGCAACTCATAACTCATTGCATTACATTACTGAAAAACAAAAGAGATAACAGCATTACTAAAGCATTTGTTAAAAACCACTCACCCCTGTTTCATACTCATGGGCATATAGGAGAGTTCCTCTGGTTGTGGCTAAAGTTTTCCAGATTAAAATTCAGACTAATTTTTTTTGCTTCTGCATTCTAAATCAAATAATTTTATTGATGCAAATTTTATTATTCTGAGAAAATGTCCTTAATGAAGGAGAATTCAAGGATTTGAGCCAATCTGAAGCAGTTCCCCACTACCCAAACAGTCTTTTATATATCCTAAGTTTTTCATTCACTGTAAAGATAGTCAAGCATGATACTTTTTATTTGTCTTTATTTTGTGTTCTTATTGGTAAAGTCACCCTGATCTGTTTTACACTGCATGGCCAGGACAGCTTTTCCTCAAGGTATCTGATCAGCCGTGCAAATGAGTGTCCCATTGCAGCACACCAGCCAAGTCAGCCATATAACACCACTGCATGGTCAGCTCGTCCCTGCCAAGTTGACATCTATTTGATACAGCTCATAAACACAAAAAAATAATCTCTCAAAGAAGCTGTTTTGTTTTGGTTTTTCATTATGGGATTGTTGGTTTGTTTTTCGTTTTTTTTTTTTTAAGCCACAGTACCTAGATGAATCTTCCTCCCCAGCTAATAAACTCACATTTGGGTGCTTTACAGGCACGCTTCACACGCATGACACAGGCTGCAAGAATTCTGCTGATCCAGCTGCCTAATGGGATTATTCCGAATGTTTTACCAAACTCTGATCAAGGAGTAACAAAATCATTTTGTTAGAGAACAATTCTTGCCTTTCTCTAGCCCCATCTTGCTCTTTCAATCAGTCCAAAGGAGCTCTTTGAGACACCTACTAAACTGCCAAAGCTTATTTCTCTCTTTCTATCCCTACCTGAAGTTAAAAAATAAACAAAATCAAAAGAACCCTCTTCAAGTTGCAGTGTTTTGTTGGGGTTTTTTTAAATACCAATAATAATAATAATAAAAAGAAAAATTGCAAAGGAGGTAAAGAAAAGATCCTCTCTATTGCTTTCCATTTCTCTGCTACAATTTGTTTTGTGAAATGTTGCATTTTCCACCACTTTACTGAGAAAATTAAATTATCACTGTTGGAAAACAAGGACATAAGGAACTTACTGAGGTGTGATAAACTAGTTTTTCAGTATCAGTGAAATTCAAGGACATCCATACATATCAGAGGAAGAGGAAAGCTTTCAGTCCATAAGGTTTTCTGAATATTAGCTGATAAGATGAAAATAGCTTTTTATTTATTGGCTTCTATATTGCTATTAATTATATTTCCATAGCGCTACACTATACTACACTAATATATTTGACTTTCTTAACAGTACTAGAGCAGGAAAAGAATATTTCTTAAAATTATTTCCAACTCTTTCAGTTTTTCTCATTACCTGTTCTTCATGCACATATCAAAGATGAGCAATCCCCAAGGAAATGAGAGGTGGGAAGGAGGGAGATACCATAGAATAAAAAGAGCTAAAATATAATTAAATGCAAAGATTATCTAAGCTCAGAAGGTATCGTTCTGAAACAGAAATCCCAGTAAGACTATGATAGAGCAAAACAACAGGATGAAAATTCACCTATCTTTAAAAGCTCTAAAGAAAATTAAAAAAAAAAAATCCAAAGTAATTTGTAGACATCCCTGTCTATCAGTCCAGTGGATGCAAAGACACCGAGCACAAATTCAGGGACTGTGGGAGAGTTCTTGCTTTGGGGAATTCAGTAGCAAACCATGTCTTGTTATATAAAGTANCATGTCTTTTCATATAAAGTAGATTTTAAAAATTGTGGATGAATACCTATTTGACTCATTATTTACTAAACAGAATGCTATTGAGAAATAAACACCTATTCTTTTTCTTCTCATGGGTGTTTGCAGAGATAAGGTGTCCAAAAAGAGGGTGTTGGAACAAACTAATAAGGCATATCTTTAGGACAAGATAAAACTTACATGTGTGCTCCTGAGCTGCGGAAGAATGGCGTTAATTTTTTCACAAAACACCTTTCTTCATAATCTGCTCTACTAATTAAAGCAATTGTATTTTACAGAGTAAGATATTTACAATATGAAGAAGGTAATTGATGTCTTCCTTGCAGCCTGTGAGCCCATTTGACCTGTTTTAATGCTTTAATAAGTAAATGCATATAAATTATTCTTCCTACTATCTATGTTGCTGCTTCTTTTATACAAATATTTTTTTATCCTTCTTTCTGCAATATACTTCAGGAGTGACTTGCAGGAACAAAACCACATCAGAATCAGTGATCAATGTAATTATACAATATTGGATTCTACTACTCAATTTACATTCTCATCTGTAAAAATGAAAGACTCATTATAATTCCCTTCATCTGGAAATACAGCTATAAGAACATACAATCCCTTCCTAAAGGAAATCAGAATTACAACTTGATCGAATACAACAACAACAAAAAAAAGCACTAGTGGAACATTTTTGCGCAAAAGATGCTGATGCAGTAGAATAAAAAAGTTCAAAAGGACACATCAACTCTCTTGACATTTTAAAAGCAAAACCAAGACAACTAGCTGGCCTACCTGCCTGCCCACACAGGCTTTTTCTGCACAAGTTTGTCCTAGCCAATTGCCCCTAAAGGTCTCCCCATTATTACAAGACAACAAACTCGCTGGAAATCGAATTGACCTCTGAAGGAGGTCCCCCTCAACCTCTAGCTGGTAAGTGGACAGTCTGCAGTTCCTCTCAATCAAATACACAAAAGTCTTTCAAAAGATGTATTAACCTGAAAAAGAAGTGACTCATTTGAGGATTTTTTTTTTTTAACACAAATTAGCTATTGATAGATTTTAAGATGCTAACATGGAAAATGAGATCAAGATGTCTCTCTACTTATTTCAGTTCAAAGCTGATTTTTCTAACCTGGGGAAATTTCTCACACTTCCTAGCTCACGAGAATATATTAATGTCTGAATTATTGCTTAAAAATTAATTACTAGTACCACTGGTCTTTCCTCTGTCTGTGTTAGATTTGATGTAAGCAGAACATACCTACAAAGCAGGTAAAGAGGATAAGAAAGACACAAATAAAAATGCATGTCTTAAAAATGAATCAGCTACTTACTTGGCTAGTACTTCAAGGTTTTAGTACCTCTAAAACTTGCCCAAGAAAAGGATCAACAGCCATGTAGGTACTGTAAATAATCTAGAGCCTAAGTACAGATGTGCTGAGTGATGGCAAAGCCTACCTGCCTATTGCAGATGCCACCTGTGGGGGTCTGAGCAACTGTTACCCCAGTTTGTTACAAGAAAAACAAAGTTCATTAAGGAAAAGGGTTAATGGATTCATCACCCACTCTTCAAAGAGATTAATTATCAGGATATGTAGACACAAGCAGTAAATAATTATATATAACTGTCTAAACAGGAAATTGATTACTTTTTTAATTGTAAAGATACTGTAAAATATATAGTACAGGAGTGGTACAGAGAGTAGATATGCCAAGCAGGCACTGAAAGAATTACATTTACCCCTTGGTGATGCTGAGTTGTTTACTTCCCAGATAAGTGATATGGCACCTCATCTAACATAAAAATATCTTCATCAGGCTCCTTATGATAGTAACCAGGCTGTCTTGAAAAATAGGAAAGGAACGTGGGTGGAAATGCCTGAACTTCCTAGGATCCATAGGCCTTCAAAGGGAAGAATAACTAGGAAAGTTAACACATCCTACCATAAAGGCAAGATAGAAATATGTGGGAAGCTCTAACACTCTAATGTGTCTGAGTGCTCACTCTTGGGGGTGCCTTTGAAAGCAATACTTGAGAGAAACTTTTAAAAGAGAATTTTAGTGAGCATCCCAGAAGGAGATTTTTTAAAACAGGCTTTGAAACAAGACACATTGCCTGTGATGGCAATACCACTAACATCTAAACAACAAAAACATTTCCAGAATGCCTGCCCAACTCTGTTTGGCCATCTCTTAAGGAAAACAGTGATAAATACAAACAAAAATAACCCCCAAAAAACCTATGAAAAATGCATGTTACACTTAACTATTTCATTTCTGCCCTCTACTTTACTAAAGCAAAAAAACTCAAGGCAAAAGAAAAGAAATGCAATCATAGTCCCGTCTTATTTCCCTCCTCCAAAAGTCTTAACAGCACAGAATAAAATCCTCTTCTTTTGCTTTAGAGCACCTGGTTCCCACTTGCTGGCTAAAAGTAATTAGCCTTTAATTATCACAAGTTACATTTTCACCTGCAAACCACTGCAGAGTCAGGCTTGCCCCATTACCATATTCATCTCCCACCTGCAGGCATGAGGAAACACTCCTGCACTTCAGATAAGGGATTAACCTTTAATTTGCCCGGGCCTTTGCTGTGTTCCTGGCTGAACACACAAATCAAAAATTTGTGGACTTGTGTACAGATTTCGAGGGCAAACAATCTTTTTTACTAGAAATGGATGTTAAGGGTTTCTTATGCTTTTCTACAAGGTTAACCATGGGAAAAACCTTAAAATGTTTTCACAGTAATGCACATTGACATAGGAAAAAAATCAATGCACGGACAAGCTATGCAATCATTTCATTTTTCTCTCTCTAGTTTAATGGTTTTAAGGGAATAGACATTTTTAGACATTGTTGATATATCAATGAAAATATGAAGCATGAAGTCCTGGTGAATGCTCTAAGAGTCCTCCAATACAGGTAATGATCTCCAAGGCAGGAACTCTGTTCCTCACTGCCAAATACACCCATCAGCTGACCTTCCACCAACTCATTTTCAGCTTTTACTGGCCTTATTACAAAATTTGTTCTCCAGCTGAATTTTTTGCTTTCATTACAGATATTTTTTGTAAATATAACATTAGTTTTTGCACGAATACAGATTGGATGAGGTAAATGTTTACAGGCAAAGGTTTTAACTGTGCAACCAAACACATCTTTAAGCAGGCGGCATGTTGCAATGACTTCAAAAGGCCTAAAAAAGTGTACAAACACATCACTAAGGTGCATATCCTTAGGAAGAAGACAAAGAACTTGGTGTTGTTTTAGGCCACTAGCTGGAACAATATGTGCACAGCTGAAATATAAATAAGAAACACAACACTAATATTTAGTATGGAAAGTTCTACCTTAGGGATTTACTTTCTTTTGCATTTAAAAAATAAACGGAATGCCCTTCACATCAAAGGACCACAGATGCAAACAATCTATTGTAGAAACTGAACAAAATAAATGGAAAAAATTCCTTAATTCCCGAATCTAAGCACTTTTCTGCAGACACAAAACCTAACAAATAAAATATCCTCCCAAATAAAAGAGGTAAACTGAATTGGTATGGTTGGCCTCCTAAAAAAATAACCTTGTGATTTTACATTTTGAGTATTTTTTTCCTAATGCATTACCATGCATCATTATGTCGGTGCATCTTTATGATTCTGATCAGACTCTGTTGACAAATTATGCATAAATATGCAAAATATGCATGACATTGTTTATAAAAAGTGTTTATTAGATTTGCTATAATGAGTTCGCCACAACTAGGTCACTGTATCATTTTGTTATCATCGTCATATTATATTTGTGAAAAAAATTGTCTTAAAACAGTACGGAGACAATATAAATTACATTTGTAAAGTAATATTTTAAAAAACAGCTTATAGAAAAAGTGATTCTGTGTTCCCTTTAATCTGCAAATAGATTTTTCTTTATACCACATATGAAATACAATTTACCAGACACAAACAAAACCTTTAGTGGTGAACAAGTGTTTGTGATAACAGCTCCAATTTCTCATATATAGAGTATTCCTAAATCTTTTCTAAAACAATATTACATTCTGTGTTTTGCCTCTTCATTGATGTAAAAAGGTTGACTACATTTCTTTTCTGCAGTAAAGCCTTGAGACATCAGGCTAAACAACAGCTTAGATATTAATGCACCTGTTCATCCTGTTAGATTTTTTTTTGTTTTGTTTTTTTTGCCAGTTTACTTCTGATACATGAAATTGGATTTCTGGAGGCTTAGACAAGTATTTAACCCACAAGACTTTGATTTCCTTTGAATTAAATTTCTTTTTTGGTTTCCACAAACGATTCCACCCTAACTTGAAAAACCCTCATCACAGAATTTAATCAAAACTAATTGAAAAAAAAATAGTTTTCATGTGGGAACTTAACAAGACAGTATTTTCTACTGAAGATAATTTAAACAAATATTTTTGAGCTGTATCCATCTTTCCTTTTTGTCCTGCTGCATGCCGATAGACCTGAGCTTTCTGACAAGATGCAGCAATTCTGTAAGTAGTATGGCATATGTGTAAAATCAAAATAGCTTAGTAAGGAAAAAAAATGTCTACTTACATTGGAATGATGGAAAATTTGCATGGTGAATAAGCTTAAATTGATTTTATGAGAAGATCGTACTTTAAAACAAGAAATATTTTTTGGATTGAAACGCCTTGCTAGAGCAATGACCATATTTTTTCCCCAAAGGGAGATGTGAAGAAGATACAAGGGAAATAATGCATTAGCAAAGCACTGGTGTTAATGCCAGGAGTTACTTGCCAAATTTGTCAGTATCTAGAATCAGAAACTACCTGGTTTAGATTGGTAGTTACTGCTACCACTTATTGTTAGTATTACAATTTTTATTAAGTCTATCTCAAGCCATATCAAAGTTATGAAGGTATGTATCTAAAGATTGAAGATAGCTTTAAAGGTTATAAGGCTTTCATCCTAACCCAAATTATACTGAGTTTCTGGATTAAAAAATTCTAAACACTAAAAAAATCTNAATATATATATGTATATGTGTGTGTGTGTGTGTGTGTATACACACATATGTATTTCTTGCCAATTCTTCTGATTCATATGATTCTATCTGACTTGTTTCCCCTCCTCTACATTATCCACTCACAATTTTAACATTGCCCTTTAGGATTTACACACTTATAGGATCTAGATATTGCTGCCATCAGGAAACAGCCAAAATACCATCTCTTTTAGGTCACATTGCCATGACATAGAAAGAGGGTTATGTGTGAAAATATGCATTTCCAATATATATCAGTCACTTTTATATTAATTTGCCATACACAGTTGCAGCTAGCAGACTATCTTTTCATTTGTGGGAGAGCCATCATATTTGCCACGAAGTTTCTTCAAAGAGAAATATGACACAGTTCCTTTTCTTGCTTGGATGTCACAGTAAATGCAGGATATTCAAAGCACATTTTCTGTACTGAGACAGAGCATAATTATAATTCAACACATTTGGCTAGAAATCAAAATAGCTACCCAATCCCAAATGCAAAGACACCAAAAAAAATTCACTTTCGCTTAAATAATTGCAAAGTTTTCAGCACAGAAGACAATACATCAATTTCTTGACACTTCCTTCAAATTGGCTTTTAACATGCAAACTGAAAGTAGGTAATTTGTCTTTTGCCTTCAAAGCCATCCCTTTATAGTTTACTAATACTAAAGTTTCATTAAAATATTGTGCATTAAATCAATCCTCCCTCCCTAGCAAAGAATCCACAACCATTTTAAGGCAATTGTAGATGTTTCAAGCAAAGCTAAGACATATCAAGTTTATGCTTTCACATTTACTTCAATCTGATTTTGTTTAAAGTGTATAAAGTTTAATTAAAGCAAGCTTAATTTACATGCATTTAAAATATGCATTTGTCACTTTACATTGACATTCCAATAAAAATACTGGCATATGAATATCACCAATAATCAACCTTAGTAATCCTTGGCTGTACCAAGTCATCAGCAAATCTCCACGAGTATAACATATAAATTTTTTAATAACTTTAGAACCTTTCAATCTGCATTTTGAGACTCCTAAATTCAGCAAATAATCAATAATGCATGCAATTCAATCAGATAGTTTTATTCCCCCTGAAAAGGAAGATTAAATGAAGCCCCTAAACAATAAGTAAACAGGGCTTCATCACCGTGGTGTCCATTATCAGCAGAGTGATTCTGCGGGACCTCTTTAGGGCATAGAAAAAAAAATTAATTTCTTCTCTTTGCCCAGTCATGAGAAAAAATGGATGATATTCATATGGATGATATATTTTCCCACCTGGAACATCTGTTATGAGCATCTGAGGTGTATCAGTACTCAGTAGAAGCCACCATTGATGTACTTGTTTTCCGGCAAAGCCTGCTTTCTTTAACTACCCCGAGCACTCAACACATGAGTTTTGGATTCTCTCTAGAACTTCATCTGCTAAATGTGGATCCACAATTATTTTTCATTTATGTTCATCTATGGTTCAGTGGAAATACCATATAAAAAACAACTGATAAAATGATCTGCAGTATGTAAAAGATGACAAATATTACTAAATCTATCAAACAATCCAGACCATGTTCAGGAATCCCTGGGAAGAAAATGCATCCATGATGCCTTTTGATTCTAACTTCTGGCACAACATTCACATGTAAATTAAGGTTCTTCTCCAGGATAGGCCAACTTCAACAGACAATGGTCAAATATTTTCTCATGATTTAAAAAATTAAGAATATTTATTATTTAAGGAAATGATACGAAAAGAAGAAGCCTTTTATTCTGACCTGAATGCTTCACTGAGACACATAATTGCATTCTCGGCCCAGTGAACCCAACCCAACTGTAATTAAACAAAGCTGCTAGTTATTAAATCAAGGATTCTGATTTATTGAATTTTTGTTCTTGTTGTTGTTAATGGTAGTGGCTTACCTTCTGAATATTTTATATGTTATACATGCTACTATTTCAGGATTAACCAGCAATAAGAATGGTGTAGATCATTAAACATACCCTGCATTAAATTTTAAAGTACTATTTCCATTTACTTTGGCAAACGAATAATGAGGAATACATTGTGGATTTCATCTGAGAGTTAATAGGTTTATTAAACTTGGAAAACTCTACTTGGTATAACTGAATAAAAAATTGTTTTATTGTCATTGTAAAGGATGAAGTAAGAAAGAAATTTAATGAAAAAGATAACTAGCTGAATTTCTTCTCCCTTAAAACCAGAGATTCACCTTTTGCCTTCTCAGCCTTTTTCTCTTTAGAAGATAAGGGTGATAATGGTACTATGAGGCTGTGGCTAAAAAGGTCAGACAAAACAAAGGATTTCCAGAAAAAAAAAAAAATATATATACATTAATATCATTACTTTGGAATTATTCAGTGGCTATTTTCTCACAGAATCATACAGAATCAATTAGGTTGGAAAAGACTCATGGACACACAGCTCTTTTCTTGGTAAGTGTGAATAGCCCATTTTTTTTTTCTGGTTTTTTTTTTTTTCCTTTATCAGAGCTGCAGAGGACTCCAGTATACCTTGCATCTTTTGTCCAAAGGGAGAATCTCCTATATCTGTGTCATAATTCGTAAGAGCAGCTGCCTTAAACTCAAGGCTCTATGTAACTCTCAAAGTTTCTCTGTCCATTCCATTGCAAATCTGTTTTGGGTTTGGTGGGGATTTTTTGTTTGTTTTGGGGTTTGTTTTTTTGTTGCTGTTGTTGTTTGCTTTTGGTTTTGTTTGGTGTGGGGGTTTTTTGTTGTTTTTTTTTCTGTTTTCAAATTACATGGTGGGTTTATTTTTGGGGTGTTTTTTAAAGTCTAACTTTCCACCTGAAATTTTTTCCCTGATTCGTGGTTGATACCAGGATGGTACTACTCCCCTGCTGTGAACAGTTACTCTGAAGGCAACCTTCCCTTACTAACTGATATAATCTACTTCTAAGAGTACTCCATACCCCTCTCCCACCCCTCTTTACAACATTTTCTTTACAGAAAATAACTCTGAAGTAATTGATTTATTTAAGTCATATTAACTGGAGCTCTGATCGGTTTTGTTCTCCTTGGGTTTACTCCAAATAGTCAACATTATATGTCTATTTTAAGGTCTGAAAGGATGATGGATCTGGAATTATTTAAATTCTTGCCCATGTCTACTGACATAAATAGCTCATATTTTATTCAACCATTTTTTGGGAATTATACGTACTTTTGAATAAAAATGAGAAGTGAGGTGATATTTCCCTCCATTTTTTATCAACTTAACATTCAGAAAATACCATATAATTTTTCCATCTCTGTGTTAGGAGCCCTTAGGTCCCATACAAACCTACTTCCCTGTTTTCAGGCAGTTTTTCCACTTAAATCTCCAAAATCCATTTCTGATCTGTACATTCCCTCATATAATGTGGAAAGAAAGTCCTATGAAATGGCAGACTACTCATGCATTTCTCTCTTCCTTTGTTTTTTTGTATCATCTTCCAGCCATAGCCTTTGTTGTGTTTGTCTCTGGGATAATAAAGTGATTTCTCAGAACCTTAGACCATCTCTTTCTTTCTAATACCATGTCCATGCATTACCATAAAGTCATTTCCCAGCTTCCTTCAAAATATGTGCCATCAGTCTACTGAATTGTGAGAAGCTGGACCTTCTCCTTTTCTTTATTTTCCTGCCTCTAAAGTTTTCCACTTATATTTCAGTGCAGAAGAAAAGTAAACACTGAAAAACCTCAGAAACAGGAGTTTCTTTTTTTCCTTAATGTTACTATGGAACGAGAGGAACTCAAGAAGGGGAAAAAATGAAGCTAACAGTTGTGCAATAATTTCTTCCCAGAACTTGTGACTGGCATTACAGTTATCTATTTATCAACTAAACAGATTAAGTCTGAGCTTGGACTTTTACAGACTAAATAAAAGGGCAGAGATATTTATTTAGCCTTTGTATAGGCAACCACCATGGATAATATAAATCAACAAATGTCTTTTTTTCTCCTGTAGAAACTATAAATCTCATAAACTGAATTCTTGCTTATAAAACCTACAACAACTTATTTTTTTTAACAGAAGCGAGCATGGTCTCCATACTTAGTGGCATATATGAAATTTTCTTTGCAATTCACAATATGACCATTCAAGGTAGGACTGGAAAAATAGTGCACTGGGTTCCCATAAAAAGTGGGACTGAATGATGACTGATGAAGTGAATAATCTTAAACTGATTTCTTTTATATAACAGAAACATGTTGTTACATAAAATTAGTTCTATAATTACACAAATAATCGGATTTCTGTTTCTCCACCTTATACAGAAATAGTCTATTTGCCAATAAATTCAGTTTATATTTACTATTTTGTTTCCTAACTAGGTGGGACTAAAAATAAATCTTTAGGACATCAATTGATTTTAAAAATTGATGGAAGACTCCGTATTATGTTTACACAATGCTATTGATTTAACTATGCAGAATTGAATACCAAAGAAAAATAAATGGTACAGAAGTTTAGCACACTTGCAGAGTACAAGAAGCAATAAAAAATGCAAAATAATAAAGCTTGCAAAGAGTAAGCATGTGCCAAAGATAACATTTTCTTTACAGTTATGGATTTGTTTCCTAAAGCAAATCTTGAGAAAATCATTCCAACTTTTGTAGCTGTGTTGAAAGTAATAGAAAAGGAATGACAAGTAATAGAAAAGAAACTAAACCTGTTGGTCATTTCTTGAAGTGTAGGCAGTGTTTCACTGTCTGCCATCGGGTTGTTCTGACTCCTGAAAAGAGAATTCTCTTTTTTCCTAATACACTTGTATTAAGTGTTAGCAAATTCAGAGATTGGTGTGTCACTAAAATTTGGTATCGTAGACTTGAATACTCATAGCAGAAACTGAAAAGATGCACACACATCTTACCACTGGTCCTGATCAAAACCACAGCACCAATATCATGTCCCAGTGTCACACTTCAATGGACAGAAATATAAATAAATAGAGAACAAAATCATCACAGAATATTACCAGAGTAATATATTAGATATATGAAAAACTGTATCAGGTTTAGAGACAAGAAATTATGCAGTTTAAACATAAGGTGTGAAGAATATCTTAGAGAAGTTTGTGCAATAAAGTTTTTAATAAAATGTGCTACATCCAATTCATGAGCACTTGTCATTCACCATCCTAAAAACCATGAAAATGCAATTCTTGTTATTATTGTCTTAAAAAGGAGCGATTTCAAAAGAACAATTTTTAGAAAAGAAAAGGTATTTTCCAGGGGGAGCCCTCCCCTGTGAAGGGATCGAGCAGGAAATAAGAAAGGAGTGTGATGTTGGCATCCCCTAGAGAAATGCTCTTGACCTTGCAGTGAAAGCATCTCTATTTTTGCCTACAAAAGGAGAGAAAAGTGAACTAAAGTCAACAAAAGTTCACATCTAACCTGGGAAGTTAGCAAGAAGGAGAAGCCAAGTGTATTTCTACCCTTGTCCTCAGCTATGGGAAAAAACATGTTTCTGGATTGCTTGATCCTGTCAAAATAAAATCTATTCAGACAATATAAAGATTAAGTATGGTCTCCATTACAGCCTCATAATTCTAGTGTCAGAAATCCCAACTCAGGTTGCCAGAACTTTACTTAACTGTCCATAAGTTTACATAGGAAAGCATTCATGACAAGTGAATCTGTTCTAGGAGTCATCTTACATGGCTTTCCCCACCTTTTCTTTTTGTTTTAGAAATAAATATTTAACTTCATAAGAGAGCCTTAGCCAAATACTGCTGATGTCTTTGACAACAGCACAAGGGGAAAATAATTACTGTTCTCTTGTTTTCTCTGCACTCATACACAAAATTACAGCACAAGACATCACCAAATTCCTATCCTCCGTGGGTCTCTTTAATCTGGATTCTGTTTCCTATTTTCTGTGTGGATTATGTTCTTTTCCTGATAACTATAAATCAACAGAATTTTTCCCTTTTTGCACTACGTTCAACTGATTAAATCTGTTAATGAAGGTAGTTTAACAGAGTTGACACAGTAACTATGAGCAAGTGTCAGATTTATGGCCTCAGCCTCTGCAAACCAGAAGACGATGAGTTCTAAAGGATGCATATACTGCTCAATATTAATAAAAATAAATTATATAAATCTCCATTTTGGGAGAGAAATGGATCAGAAAGGTGGAAGATAATTTGAATAATTTTCAAAAAAAATGCATTTGTAAAATTTTGCTGAGCATGAGTGTGTATTATGAGATGTTGAGTCACCCATCTTTTCGTGTCCATACAGTCAAAACAGAATCAGCACTTTGCCCTCAAAAAAAATCCCAAGATGACACATTAGTTTTCATACTAACACCAGAAAAAAAGGAAAAAAAAAAAAAAAAAGAGGAGTGGGGGAGGTGGGGATATATAAATACTCAGAAGATTTTCCTGGAGGAGTTTGGGTAAGGGAAGATGTTATCACAGCTTATTACTTTCAATAATATTTTCCCCAAATATGACGCACAAAGATTTAAAAAATAACTGTCTACATAAGCATTAGTTACACAAGTTGTAAAAACTGAAAATAATGAAAGAACCACCCTGGACTTATTTTCTGCTTAGCTTTTCTTGTTGTATAATAGTACAAAGCTAAGTATATCCTTGTCTTTCTACAGAGAACATAATGTTTTTGACACAAGATTTTACTCTTGTAGAAATGACAAAAAAATTTCTTTCTGAAATAATAAGGTGGGGGTTTTTCTGTTTTTTTTAAATTGCATTCTATAGCAGTAAAAGTTCACAGGCAAATGACATTTACTTTTGGACTCATCAATATAAAACTTAAAAAACTTTTATGTTCTAAAAATCAATAACTGCTTTTATTTCAAAAAGATACGACCTTATTAAGATTCCTGACAGAAATTACCACGCTAGATTTATATAATTTGTTGAATACAGAAACAGAGATTGGAAATGTAAACCTGTGCTCTGATCAACAGCAGTTCAGGTCAGCCTTGGCTTTGACCATCTAAGTTATCAAAATCTTCAAGGATGGAGATACCAATGTTCTTTTGGGTAATCCTTTCCTGTGCTGCCCTATACCCTGAGCCAACAGACCAGAACAGAATTCTTGGAACATGATATAGAAGTTCTTGTGCTTGGACTGCAACCATTGCATCATTAGCAAGTAAAATCTTGATATTAACAACAAAGAAACACATTAAAAACCCTGATAATTTTGAATGAAGGGGCACGAGAGGTTTTGAAAATTTCCTTTGGAAGAAAAAAATGCATGTAGTGTTGGACAACATTTATGTCAAAAGCAGAGTTATTATACTCACTAAAGCTGTAATCAAGTGGATAAGAATTGAAAACTGCTTTCCAGAAACCATCAGAAAAGAAAATATTTGTGTAATGGTTTGCAGGCTTAATGAAACTTACAATTGATAGATTTTTTTTTTTTTTTTTGCTCCCGCAGAAGTCCCACCATCAATAAAATGAAAGAAACACCTCCAGGGTAATTTATGTCAGACCTAAGCAAACCCATGCTACATGAAGCTCTCAATTTACAAGATGAAAAATGAAATAAAAGGAAAATCAAGCAGAAGGTCTGTTGATAGACTAATGGCAACCACAGTGTTGCTATTTTTCCTGCACTGTTGGCGGACAAACACTACAATTCCATTTTAGATTTTTCTGAATCTATGTCCAGGTATTCAATGCACCATCTTCATAGAAACATACACAAATCTGTAAAAAACAACCTCCAAAGGATGTGATTGTTTCCATTTACTGTGCTTTGGAGAACATTTGTCTTATTTTGCTATCACCACTCCCATGACAATGCATCCACCAACACACTAACTTCGGAGGGAACTCCATTGCAGACATGAGCTTCTAGCCCCTACTCAAAAGATCTATGGCAATCTATTGTCACAGTACATGGTGAATATTTGTGAATCTTTACATAATTTTGTTGGTTGGTTTTCCCTGTTTTGTTGAGTTTTGAGGGGTTCTTTCCCCTGTTGTTTTTTCTTTATATTAAGATGCATTGTAGTAGACAATACTAATGTTACCTCAAAGTTCAAAAATTTTAAGGAAAAGCTGAATCTGTGGATTTTTTATTGACTTGATAACCACCACTGAAACATTTTTAGACTGAAGTCATGTAGGGCAAAGAAGTCTGCTCAATCATCCAGTAGGTAAACTACAAAGATAATTTATCCTCCTCCAAAAAACTGGAGCTGCCTAAGAGTGTCTCTGCTGTACCCTTTGTTTTGTAACACTGCTAGAGCTAATTGCAAATTACTAATTATAGCAGGGTGAAAATGTTCCTCAAAGCATCTATTGTTTAGCTTTAAGGTCTCTTTGCTGAGTACAAAGTGAAGTGACAGTAGGTCCTTGAAGCTGATGGATTTGAAAAATGCAAATACTGCTGCAGATGTTGCTTTACCTGCAGATATACATGGAACAGGAAAGGCCAGAAGCCAGAATTTATGTTCAATGGCCATTCAGAGAAGTTATAAAAAATTTATTATAGTTTTGTTCTGTATGCACTGTGTATGACTGAATGACAAAACTTTAGAATGTGTCCTACATTTGGCATTTAAAGAGTCCAGAAAGGATATAACTCAACGGGCCATGTTCAGCTCTGACCTAAAGCTTTCCTAGCAAAAATACATTATTAAGGAGAGTTCACTGATCTATGAGCTGCATAGAACAGATTGCAGTTCTTCAGCAGCTAGGAAAAATACTCATGAATGGATGGTTCAAGAAAAGTGTAGGTTGATCAGAATCTATTCAGAATATATAATGGATAGAAGAAATTAACAGGTTATAAGCGATGGTGAATACATTCACTTTAGCCTGCTGATATTTCTAACTTTCTATCAATAGCTTTGCAAACCACTTAACTAAAAAGCATTTACTGTGGTTTAGTTATTTTAAAATATATTCACCTTCAAATCACATGAACTGAAACAGATCACAGAAAGTCTATTTTATTACAAGCAATAGAAAGATGAAAATGTAATGCTTTGGAGTACAAAACACAATTTAGGACACTAAAAAAAATACTCTGATTGAGAGTATGATGACTACTGCAAAACTAACCACCATTCTTGCAAATACAATATTTCTCAAGGAAGATTTTCTAAAACTGCCAACCATCTATACATGGAACATTAATTTGAACGGCAACTCTTAGCAAAGACTGGAATCACAGGAGAAACTCCTGGAATTTACCTGTGAATATTGCAAAGTCTAAGCGATAGGTGCTTTTTCATCTGTTGAAATATGAAAAATTGACCACTGTCTTGTACGATAGTATGATTTCACTTTCCTATTACGTGGAAGAGCTCATTTGCCTTCCTGGAGCTGCAAAACCGAGATTGTGCCCCCACTGGAAAGTCCATTGATGTTTTGGTTTAATTTAGTATAATAAATTCTTCAAATAAATTCAAGATTTGGCTTAAACACCACCAAACATTACATGTCACTGATATAAACAAACTGCCCAAAACTAACCATACATTCTTATTCTAGGTATGAATTCATAGGAACCAACACATTAATCTGTGCTGTCTTTCAAATATCCTCATCTGGTACACTAAAACTGTTGTAACTCTTTGTTATTATGTGCTATTTGTCAATCATGGTCTGGTTAAAAATACTCTTAAAAATCCAAAGAATTTCTGGCAGTTTTGAGAAGAAACAATTTCCAGCGAAGCGTGCAAGAAGGTTTGTTTGTAGGCATAAAATATATTTGGAACTATGAGGTGGGAGTCTTTTTAATGTAGATTCAAGATGGAATGAAAAAGGGACAGTTAGCCAGTTTCCTTTCAATTTACATTCAAAGCCTAGAGAAATATTTCATCCACGTTCAGAGAAACAAACGCCATCTTCTAATCTCCCACAAGTGGTCAACACCTTTGCAGAGCTGATTGGTGAAGTTGGAAGGCATCTGCTTATCCTCCCTTGTCTCACCATCAGCAGCAGCTTCACAACATCTGTTTTGCTCTTTTTCCCTTTGATTTCTTCTCATATCTTTGCCTATTTTAAATCCCCAGGGGACTGGTGCTTTAAGTCTTACCATCTGCTACTTCGCCATTAAAAATGAATGCAAGTAAATATTAAAGCCTGGCTGGAAAGCCAGTGTGTGTATATTCACTGATTTTAAGGGTACTTTTAAAAAGAAGAGATACTAAGTAAATGGAAGGAATAACAGTTCAGTCAGCCTTATTTTAATGATATTAAATCTCATGTAAAATATTTTAAACATATGCATTTAAAACCAGTACTGTTTCAAGTTAAAATTAAACACAGGAATAAGGTCTGTACCCACAAAGAATCATACAAATCTCTAAATCCTTTTACCTATAAATAAACATCCAAATGTTTAATGCCTAATTATCTCAACTTTTTTCACTATATTTTAGTCTGACTCCAGGTCTCAGTCTGTCTTTTCTATTTGAATTAAAAGAAAGCTACTCTCAGAAGTCTAAGAAAGGTAGTTATAGGCTGTCAAGTCACTTCATTTTCTCTCAGAAAAAAAAAATGAAATAGACTGATCTTCTTAGTACAAAACATATTTTACAGACTGAATCATTCATGTAGCTCTTTTTATCTGAAAATCTCTGTTGTTCATGATGTATTGCCACCAGTAGTTACAATATTCTAATAATTATATCTCAAAGCTGTGCTCGGTATATTTTTATTTCCTACCACCATTTATACATCATTTTTGCTGTTAAATTATTCCTGCTTTGAAAAGATATCCTTTATTGGGCATTGTTGCTTAATTTTTAAATCTTTTAATCATGAGTATCTCTCAAAAATAAATTTTCCACTTCATCGGCTCTACTTTGAAAATGATTTTTCTACAATTTCTGATGTTTTGTACCACAGTTTCCCTTCTTTTATTTACTGTTTTTCTTGTTTCCTCTCTTTATTGGTACATTGTTCTCTTTTAAATAACAGCAATGGAACTGTTTGGGCAGATCATATAAACACCTGTCTAACTGTCCATCATTACTGATCAGTTATCGGTTTTATTGATAAGGGGTGTCTGTGTTTTCTCACACAGCTTTGTACACAAGTATTCTTGGTATTTCAATTATGGACATCATATTTACTAACAGATAATATTTTATGCAAAAGAATATATCATAGAATTTAGGAAAAATTCAAATGTATATTTCACCCCAGTCTCAAAAAAGTTACTTGTTACACGTTGGTGAGCTCCCAGTGAAGAAAGATGAATCTAAATTTGTACTTTGTTAATTTTGGAAACTTTTTATTGCTTATGGATTATTTTGCAATTTAGTGATCACTCTGAACAATTCAGCAGATTAGTAAAACCACCTTCTCATGTGGAAAGAATTTCTTCACTATATTTAGAATATGCATAGGATAATTTTTATTTTTTGTATATTAGCTTCATGTAATTGTTGCATGACTAAAGTGCATTTGCATTAGGATCTTACAATTATAATACAACACTTTCTTGTCTTTTTATGGTTTTTTGAAACAGATTTATGTAATATGAAAAGAAATTAACTGCCACTACCAATAAGTTTTCAATTTAAAATGAGGTTTAAATCAAGTACTCACAAAAAGTCATGCATATAACTTCAGATTCATATAACTCATTAATTTTGCCAATATTACTTCAAAACGTATTGGGCATAAAGACATTGAAAAACCTTTTTATTGAGAAATTGATGACAGAAAATTGTTTCAGCTTGTTTCATAACAGTCAGTCAAATGATGCTTTACCCTATAAAACCTTGAGATTTTCATTGTCCTGGTATGGTTGATGTTATGGCTCTTATATGTCATTGCTCCTTACAATGCTTGTATTATCAGTTCGTTTCTTGCTTGTGTTACATTTGGTCCTGTACAGTGCAAGAGAGCAAACCCCCATATTTTTTATGTAATATCTAAACTGTTTCCAGACAATTTAATATCAGAGTATAATATCAGACTGCAAATAAATATTCACTTAAAAAAATATATTACCATCAAACAAAATTAGTGATGTACTTTATTTGGAAACTAAAGTTTATCTCTACATAAAGCCAACTGTCTTCCTCTCCATCCATGCCTCTATCCTCAGCAATTTTAACATTGCACTGAGTTATCAGCCAGTAGATATTAAGACTATTTTGTTGTGTTTAGCTTTTATGTGTTGGCAGTCTGTTTTTTACAGCTTTTTAAACAGATGGTTTTATATCAGTAAAGCTTTACAAGACACAGAGCAAACAAAAATAAAACCCTCACTACCAATATTGCTTTTCATTGCCCAGTTGCTGCCAACTAAGATATATTGAACCTATCTCTATCTAAAAAGCCAACCAAAAGATGCAGTTTCACAATTCCTGAGTGCATACTTGTCAATTTACAAGACTAAAAATTCTGGGAATGAGCTTATGAACTGTGTAGTTATAGATTTCAGTCATGAACATTTACTGTAAGAATTAATGGAAAAGTGACTATTGGCATGATCTGCTGCCAGATTTGACTTCTGCTATTTTGTGAATACCAATGGGAATTTCAGCTCATGAGATCTGACAGACCCTGACTTTTTTTTTTTTAGGCTCTTACAGCAGATTTCAGAGCACACATC
Source organism: Cyanoderma ruficeps (assembly GCA_008694505.1). NCBI lineage: Eukaryota > Metazoa > Chordata > Aves > Passeriformes > Timaliidae > Cyanoderma > Cyanoderma ruficeps. The sequence continues at coordinate 2,669,280 of VZDJ01000057.1, read as the reverse complement.
ATATGTGCAGTCTGTGATATGGTAGATACCAGTAATGACTGGATAATTTTCTCTCTATTCATAATTCCCAAAGCCATGGTTTTAAATAGGTTCTGACTACTAGAAAATAATTACAAACGTGTTTTTATTTTGTTTGATTAGTTCCCTGAAGAAACAGTTTTGGGTAATGCTTAAAATGCAATCATACATCCAAAAACATGCATTACACTCCTCAGATTAATCTAATACATCACACAATCCTCTTACACGGAAACACAATCAATTCACAGTAAGATTCTTTGTCTAACTTTGATGGTCCAGATGATAATAATTGAGCAACTGTTTTGAAAAGCTATCTGTTCTATGTCTTTCCACACAGATAACTAAAGAATAATTTAGGGGAAAAAAATTAAACACATTATTTCAATATTTTAGTAAAAATCCTTAAGCACCGGTGGAGAAAAGAAACATTTACCCAAGATTGTTTATCATCAAATAGTATTGAATAAAGAAGTACATCCTTCGTTTCTATGGTTTCATAAAATTGTAACTCATGTTAGAAAGGATGTTCTGTCAGACTATAGGTAATCTTAAATACATAATGTTTAAAAGCATGTGTTGATACATGGATGTGAGATAGCGAGATGAGCATATATGTCATAGCAGAGCTCATACTTACAACTCCTCTGCAGAAGTCCTTTTACCTGATTACCCGATAAAGAATCTTCCTCTAAGTTTAATATTAAAACTTTCAAAATAATTCCTATTTGAAGATCACCTTGAAAGTCTTGGGGACTTTGTGAAATATTTCCCAAGTTCTAAACATAGCTGCCAGTCAACAGTCACAGACTTTCATTTGACACAGATACAACTAAAAAAAGTCCCCCTAAGTCTCGATGGAGTTATTCTAGATTTACACTGGCATTCCTGAGATACACAGAAGTTTGCATCTTTTCCTAAGTCTTAGAAAACATCAAAGACTTAATTTGCAGCCTCTAATTTTGGAATTGCTCGGGGAATCAGATGATCTAGTCACAATATTGCAGAGAGGGAAAACACAGGAATTCAGGGCCCCGTTAGCAGACGTACAGGACAGATATTCTCCGTGTGCTGTGGCAATCCTTGCCTGAGCAGTGCCAGGGACCTTGAGAAGTAGGCCAATTTCTGTGCACACAGAGAGTTAGTGGAGCTTTAACTAGCACAGCATTTCATTCAAGAAGTCAGCTTCAAAACTTCATTTAAAATTATCAGGGGCACATTATCTGGGAACACAAGAAGAAGCAATTATTGGTTTAATTAGCCTGCATTCACCACGTTGCGCTCCTTCTCTTTGTTGGATTGCCAGGCAATTTTGTAAAATCATTAAGCAAGGGAACTATAATTCCACGATGACCTAATCTGCAGCTCCATCCTATCACACTGGAATATTTTAAAGTTATTTATGACTGTCCTCAATAAACGTTAAGTCCATTGGGCAAGAAACACTTTGGGTCCTCAAAATTCCAAATGGCTTCCCTTACTGAAAGGTTTTTGTTGTGTTCAGTCATCTGTTCCTTTCTATGCTTGAAAGAGAAGGTTTGCTGTGAAAATAATTGAATGCTACTGTGGAAATGCACAGGACACACAAATAAATATTTTTGTACCCCAGGGGAAATAAAAACAAAACACAAACATTTCATTCTCATCGTAACCTTTGATAAAATGGGCATGAAGGAAGATTCAAAACAGTGTAAAACAAACTCAAAACATATGATATAGATCTTTTTCCTGAGAAGGAAATTGAGTAAATAACATTATTTTTCTACCTAATGTCTCAGATTTTGATGGTAGGAGAGATTTAGGAATGCAATTCATGGCATTGTATTATTTTTTATGTCTTTCTTTCATCATCTCATGAGGTTTCTGTTCTTTCACTGTACCTTTGACACAGGAAACTAAAAGAAAGTCTAGATTTATAAACTATGTACCTTCATATCTCTTAAGCAGTAATTTAGTATACTATCATTGTCTCCAAAAATTACAAAGCTTCTTCATACAGCATCCAGGAAGACTGCATATGAAACACTTGCAATAAATTAAAAGTTGAAAATACCAGTTGATAACCATATGAAGATACCATTTGCCTAATTAAATTGTTTCACTAGGCTGAAATAAATCTGTGTAAAAAGCTGTAATTTCTACATATGCTTGGCTAAACAGAAAACTTTTTCATTCCAAAAGAACTTTTCTAAGGACACTTTTCTAAGCCTTATCTACTTTATGAGTGAGATACATTAAAAATTCTATGTCAATTTAAGAGTTATGTGAAATAAAATACAGAAAGGCAATTCATTTTTATAATAATTTTGTGTAAATCAAATAAACATGATTTTTACACCATTAAAGAAACAGAATAACTTGACCAGAACATTTTACTTTACTACTGTTTTCAGCATGTTTACCTGGAGCAAGTACACAGAACAATTAACTATATCACCTACTTCTGATACAGCAGCGTCAGAATTTTAATCAGTTTCACAGGCACAAGCTCTTGAAAAGCAGAGAGGAAGAGGGTATGGGTATATCTGAAACTTCTAACTATTCCTAACTATAGAATTATTTAAACTTTACAAAAAATCTGGTTTGAGCTACTTATATCCACTGTAGATGAAAGATAATTTAGACAATGTCTTCATAAATGCACTTAATAATTAAGTACAACCTACTTCCTCCATTAAATTTTACCTATAGCACTTCAGGACATGAAATCACATTGTTATGTTTACACTATACACTGAAACACTGAAAATGTGTTCTTTAAGACATGGTTCTTAGTCTCATATTACTTCATTTTAGCCTGGGAAATTAAATGAACATTTAGTTTAGACTCTCATAATGGTTTACATTTTAAAGTGATATGTGGTACTGTATAAAACAATCAAAGAAAACTGCAGTCCATGAAATTCCTAATAAAACAAAACAAAAAAAAAATGCAAATCACAGACCTCACCACAGCAAACACGAAAGAGAAATGAGGCATTAAAGCAGTCAAATGTCACATAAGAATCCTGGTCAGAGCAAGAATTTTAATATGCTCATCTCTGACATCAGAGATGAAGGAAAAGAAAACTATAAAAGCAACTACATATGGTTGTACTGTTTTCATATGTAGAATGCTAAGGCTGTTTAAATACACCTGAAAGAAGCTAATTCATGCTTTCAAAAGCTGTACCACAGTGAAATGCAAGAGAAAAGCATAAACAAGTGGAGCTCCTGAGAGACAAGTGGGGAAATGACAGAATTGGATAAGTAATGCACAAATGTGGAAAAGATTAACTGCCGGTATTGCAGAAAACACTGGGAAGGTTCTGGGAGAAAGACTGCAAATCAGGACTCTCCATTAATATTGAAACCTTCCTTTTCAGGCCTTTATGACACCTGGCTCCCAGTTTCATTGTCCTAGCTCTTTCTTCTCAATAGTTATATCTATCTATACCACATTTGGTAATCACAGTCAGTTCAGCCCTGAGTTTACCAACCCAAGCAGCTTGTTTGGTTTTTGGTCAGTTCAGTTGTTCCTGCACTGCAGTTTGACAGTCTTGGACTTGATCTCTACAATTATTTCACTCTCCTTTTACCTTGCCATGCAAACTCCATCACGTATATCTCAGATGACTTTTTGAACTCTGCACTAACACCTCTTTTTTATCTTGTCAAAGCAACAGTGACAAAGAGTAGTTCAAATTAGCTGACTTGCATTTCTATATGATGAGAGCTGCGTGATCCAACTTTTATCCCTCTTGTCATGGGACTGTGTGCCCTTCACAGTTGCAAGGACACGTGCATTTTTCCCAGACAATAGAGAGCACTGCTTATTACAATTCAACTTCTTTACCTTTCATTACCTGCATTATTTCCAGAGGAAAGAATAACATCCCTAGGTAAGATCTTACCCTCACACCCTCAATGGCTTTTTCCTCATGAATGGCTTTCAGTGATGCCCTATCTGTGTACCACTTCAAGGAATCAGTTTGGTGCTAATGGCCTGGCAATTAACTTTTGAAGCTCAGCCATTCTTGATGCCCATCACTCACAGGAAACCAGTTTGCTGGGAGCAGGTACACCAAGGAAGCTGTGGAAGAGGTGAATTCTCAATGGTGTGTTTAAGGCTGTGTTCGACTCTGGTCTCAAGGAACCGATGAAAGCTGGTGCCACAGTCATGCATACACTAGCCTTTAATTTTCAATAATTTAAACAGCACAATGACAATTCTTAACATTAAAATCAGTAACGTGATTTTTTAAAAAGAAATATTTGCCATGGTGTAAGAGGACTGCAGTAATGATTCAAATAGACTGCTTGCAGAGATGACTTTTAGATAAAGCCTACTAAGAAGCATATTATTTCCATGCATGGCAATTTACATGTGAAATTTCCATTAGTGATAATGGCAGTGGCACGTATAAATCTCCAGTTCCCTTTAACATTAATTGCAGTCATCTGTGTAAGTACTTGGATTTTCAATGACATTATACCCGTGGCTCTGCAAAGTCAGAAGGCATCACAGCCCCGAGAGGATAAACATTAAACACTGTCATTACTGGTGGCAGGTAATAACTAAAATCTCTATCTGCACCATTGTTGAAATATAGCATCACATAAATTTGAAAAAATACTAACGAAATACGCTTGCCTAATTTACCAGGCTCTTAAAATAAAACTAACTGACGGAATTCTGAATTAAGCTGATTATTATTTTAAGCATGCTCTGCTAATACTTTGAAAGTTACTAATTTACCATTTACTGAATAGATCTGTAGAATCCACTTTAGACTTTTCTAAGTCTTCAAGAGGTAATGTTTAATTTCTTGTAGTATTTTTTTTATGTGAACTTTCAGGGCAGCTGTTCAAAACTATAAGTGAACCAACGGAGCAACTCCTGGGATTTTTTAGCGTTCAAACAGGCTTCATGTTGGATGCCAAGAGATTGAGCAGAAACAACCTCAAGTAAATTTTAGTTCAGTGAACACATTTAAACTGAATTTCAGATATATTTGTTGATTTGTCAAAACTTATAGTTGTCAAATCATCTCTTATGGAAAATCACAAAGTGATATTTAAAAGAAAAAAATCCAAATTGCACTTGATATCTTTACATAATCATTATATGAATTCTGTTTTTTTTATTTAGCATTAATTTTACATTATATTAATTTTGAATCAGATAAGGAAGCACTACGTGATTATGATACAAATGGAAACAAGAAGTCATCTGTTTGCATTCAGTGTCTGACAGCCAAGAGTTTTCATCCTACCCATGTTTCCAGGAATGAACAGTGGAGGCAGAGTGCTTTTACAGTGCAAAGAAGAATTAAAAACAAAATAATTATTTGCAAAAACACAGAAACAACAACAAAAAACCTCTTCCAGAATCCTGTGTAAACTGATACTATAATAAATTGACTTGTTGCTTGAGGTGTTTGCTGAGGTGTTTCTTAGAACTTGAAGAAATTTAGAGCACTGTACCCATGACAGAAACTACTCAAATGAAATGCAAAAGAAGACTTGTTTCAGTCTTAATAATAAAATCCTCCAACTACAAAATTGTGGCTGATTGGAATTATCTTGGATGATGTATGATAATGACAATGTCAGCTGTGTTTGAATTAATTGAACTTAGGCCTTACATACACTTGTAATTTATTATCAATACTTTGATTATGAAACGCACTGTTAGCAAAAATGTTACTGGGATGAATTTTCTCTTGTGTAAGGCTAAAGGTTTAAAAGTTAGTTAATAATCCCAAATATCTAGAATTATTACCTGACGGTCTATTTCTCCCTGTTGACTCTAACAGAATCTTGAGCAAGTATCTCAGAATTTGACAGCAATTTTTGGATGTCAATCACCAGACAAGAGAACTGCCACCCTTTTTTTACACCTCACATCCATCAGCAGGATTATTATTTTATAAATAGTTATTCTAGTCCTCCTGGGGCATATGAAGCCTTACCAGAGAAAGTCAGTCTGGGTTCTTCAGTTGTCTTCTTTAACTACATCTAAATTTATCTTCTGCCAGCAGCTCCACGATGGTCAGAGATAACTCATCAGACCTCTGACAGAGCCACGCTGGCAAGTTTTACAGCACACCTATCTTTAGATCAGCCTTAACAGTTGGGTTAAATTGCATCAGCACTCATGGCTCCCTCGAGGCTGATTCACAAAATTGGGATTACCTAATGTACTTGTGGTTGAAGGTGCAGCCTCTGTGTCTTTCACATTCCACTCCACAGAAATACCTGGAGGAGAAGGGGGATAATTTAAACTTCTCATCATAAGTGAGAGTCCTCAACAACCTTTTTTTTTCAGCCGTGAAAGGTATTTGTGGGAACAGTGCACTGTGAACTAGGACAGCACTAAGGCAGCACAGTGGGACACAGACAGGCAATGAATCAATACCTGTATCTTTTGATATTTTTTGACTGTCCCACCCCATTCTGAGGGGTGGTGGGGACATACACACAAATATGGGCCAGGACACTCTCACAGTGTAGTTTTAGTGAAGTGAAATTTTATCACTTTTGGTGACAAAGGGACAATGAATCATTTTCTTGCAGCAGTACAGTTAGTCTGGATGAAGGGGAATTTCTGGACTTTTTTCACCAATAATTCCCAGGAGTTATATTTTGTTTTGCCTCCTGTCTCCCTCCACACCTAGCTTTTTTGTTTTAAAGCAACAGAAAGTATTAAATCTCTTTGCTACAAGCCAGCCAATATCTAAATTATTTTACACATTTTTTTCATTGCAAACATTTAAGCATTCTATCACTTTTTTTAGGATTGCAAAGTAAAATAGAAAGTAGTACTCATCTGTCACTGTTCTGTTTAGAATGCTTCTATTAATTGTGGAGTAGGACTAATTATGTGCAAGCTATTTGCTTTTCTATATTGGCATGAAATATAGATGGAGATAAATTTATGTACTTGACACACAAAAACCACTTCACTATCCTATCAACTGACTGGAAGAGCAGGTAGGGATTTTTATATTTTAAAGGTAAAATTGCATTTCCTACTTTCATAAGTTACATCAAATAGACATGTAGTGCGATTCACAGCAAAGGACAGAGAGGACTGGATATTTTCAGGGGAGAAAAAGATCAAATCTGTAATTGATTAAATATTTCCTTCCTGTAGACAAAAACATTGTAAAATTGAAGATGGTTTTTCTTTTGTTTTTCCTTCTGCACAGTAAGAGATGGTCAAATATAAAATATTCTTGACAAGTGTAAAAAGGAAATATGGAATTCTGGTTTTGAGTCACTGCAATGATTTTACCCATTTCCCTTAGGATTTTTAAAAGTTTAATTGAAAAAAAGGTAACCAGTTATCTAATTTTCTACCTTTACGTCTGATTGAGAATATGTAAATTTCTTCTTTATGGAAATATTACAATTTTCTAAATCTGTTTGACTGTTTAAACCCAACCATGCTTTAAAAAACCCCAGAAATTCCCCTGACTAATATACACAATGGAACCTGCAAGCTGATCCAATTTCAGCACCAAATATCGTGGTTTTGCCCTTCGGTCTCATTAGGTTTCAGATGATCTTTTTACTTTCCTTATTCTATAACTTAAGGGTTAAACTCTTAGTGAAATTATTGATGACTTTTGTAGCTGGCTCTTCTGTTAAACATCTGACCCAGAATTTTGTATATAATTAACAGATCAACGTGTCTGAGAGACAAAGACTTTTCTTGGAAACATACATAGTTCTTTACAGTGTCAATGTCTTAAAGAGGGGTTTTGGATGATTTGTTTTGACCTTTCTTTCTAATTTTTTTTTTTTGGTACTATCACCTGAAAAACATATTTCAATATTAGATCTGTGAAATCTGAAATGCCTTTTTTTNTTTTTTTTTTTTTTTTGTAGCTTCTTACACACTGAAGAGGTCAAACATTCATTTAGGGCTTACCTTATAAGCCATATGAAGATGCTTACACATCAAACAATTCCAGAATTCAGTTAACAGAATTAAGGATGCACAGCAAGCAACGTGCCTAGATCTCGGCCTGGATCTTCTGAGTTTTATTGTGTTTATTGTCTTCTCTATAATTTCTCAGGGTTATAAAAGAAGTGCTGCAAATGTGTCTTCCAAGAGGGTTCACAGTGTTGCTGTCAAGTGTCTCTAATAGATTGTTTTCATCTAGCCAATAATTTTGGAACACGCAGTCTGAGGTACAGTGCTGTGGCACTGTGAAGGCCATTTGGAATTCAAGATGCTTCACAAATGGCAACATTTATAAAATGTGATTGCATCCAGTGATATTCACCACAAATGAGCTTGCTCAGTATTCTTCACATTATGATTTAAAGCCCCCTTCTAGTCTTGGAGGATATATATGAGATACAATTTATTCAAAACTCAGAAATATTGCAGATGAATTACAGACTCCCATAAAAACATTAACTACAACTACATATATTGTAGATATATCACATACTGGATTAAATAAATTGAGAATTTACTGCAGCTTGCACAGAAAAAAAAAATGCATGGTCTATTAAATAAACCATATTCCAAATCAGATACAAAACCTATCTAATCAGATACTTAATATATTGAATCAAAATCACCCCACCTGCTACATCAGATACATCAGAGGCTGAATGAAACGTTCCATCCAAAGAACATATCGATATTAAACTAAATCATGTCGAACAGCTATGTAATTTACTAAATTAAATAAATTGAGCCAATACAGTAGTCACTGAACCTAGCACACGGATCATAAACAAACACAAAGCTTGGAGGTTTTGAAAGAGCTTGCCACGTGTTACCAGTCTCTGTATCTTGCATCTAATCTTTAAATGGAGAAAGTCTTCTAGAGCCTTGGAAAATCAATTTTTAATCATTGAATAAACACCTGGCAATTTGGGTATCACACTTGAACAAGAACTGCTATCATTCCTAGACATCCAAATGCCTTCAAAAATTATATAACTAATAGTAAAGAGGTTCATGAAATTACAACTAAAGATATTTCCTGAGAATATCTAAAGAAAATATCTCATTTGGGCTGTTTTTCCTCACACCTGTTCTTATAAGAAAGTCATAATGAAAAGCAGCAAGGTGAGTACGAGATGGGAAAAGAAAAATCTTATTTCAGAGACATTTTTAAAATAAATGACATGCTTAAGGCCAGATGGCAGGTGTAGTGTGACACAGACCAGAATTCTTTCTTTAAATAATTTTCCAAAGGCCATGCATTTTCAAATAACATTTACCTAAGGCTAAGTAGTAAAGAATTAGACTTCCTGCACTCAATTTAATCAGAGTTCTGCCAATTAGACTAGTTCAGTCCAGTAAGTTCATAATGCTTTATCTTAATTAATACAGCATATCATTTTATAATAAGCATTGTTGAAGACAAATGTAATTGCATATAGACATTTTGTGATACATTCAATAGCCTTCAATTATAAAATAAAAATAAATATTGATTTGCTTATTGTCGTTTTTGTTTTTTTTTTGAGGATTGCTTCATAAGAGACAGTTGTGATTCCAAATGTCATGTCAGTACTTCTGCTGCAAAATCAAGAAAGCACCATTGCCAAAATTTAATATTTAATTGCATCCATTCTGGAGACAAGCTGAGCTTATACATAGAGTAAATCTGTGATTTTAAAATAATTAATTCTTTTAAAAAGCCCATAGAAGCACATAAAGCCAAATGAACTAATTAAGATTTATGATTACTACACAAAAGTATTTTAATTGGTAGTTTGTGTTTCATTTGATCTAATGCTTAAGACTCTCTAAAGCCTGATGTAAGCATCATTTTGACTCTCAAGTTCACACAGAAACTCCTACCGTTTATGAATAAAGTTGAAACTCTGATCTCATGGGATGCCCATCCATTCAGTAACTAGGTTGTACTCAATGATCTCAAAGGTCTTTTCCAACCTGGTTGATTCTGTGAGGAAAACATTTAGCTGGGAGGTCTGGATATCTCTTTCCTCTGAGTTGCAAACTTACAAAGTTATTCTTTCTATCACATAATAAATATTTAACCCCTGTTTTCTGGAAATGGAACGATTTCAGACTAGAGATACAGGAAAGATTAGAACTTTTATGATTTTATCTCGTGTTCCCTCCCAGTACCCCTAAGTCTTAATACCCATGGAAAAACATAAAATCCTCTCCAACTTCTCTCAGCCCCTGAGAAGGAAATGATGCTGTTGCTCATGAAACATTTTCAGTGCTTACCTAAAAAAGCAAGGTGGTGTTCACTGAAAGCACTAACAAATCCTGAGGTGTCAATACATGGACAGATAACAACTGCAGAAACCTTTTATTTTTAAATCTCTTCGCCCCCTGAACAGGGGGACCAGCTGGAGTCTTTCACCCACTAAAGCATCATCTATAACTCAAACCAGCAATCAATACCAAAAGCAGATGTTTGATGAAAACTTCTCTTGCTTTCTCAGCTTCAGTCCCCTTAACCCACACTGAGAAGTTAAAGTAAGAAAGAGGAAAACTATTGATGTAAAGGGCAAAGCGAGGGATGAAAAAGCCATGTCAGAATTAGAAAAGGTAAACTTCTTTTTACAGAGCTCTTCAATACAGTGGATTGAACTCAACAATCCTGTAATTCTCTAAATTAGACTGCTTTCATGTGAGGCTCAGAGTTGCTGTGTTTTGAAGAAAATACATTTGCATCCTTTAGAGACATTCAGCACTGCTTTAGAAAGCCATCCAGTGAAAGGTCAACGGTGCGAACACCGGCTTGCCTATAACCTTTCATTTCTGATGAAATGCCCTGCAGACTCCCGAGGGGAAAACAGCTCGTAGGGCTCCTACAAATTTTATTTCAAAAATCAAGTACCCACACAACACATTTAGAGAAGCTTTTTAACTCTGCTGCCCACCACCTTTCAGGAAAATCAGTAACCTTTAGCTCTCATCTTGTCTGTGCCTTAATAGCCAAGGAGGGTTATGTTTGAATTTAGTCCTGTTTTTCAAAACTGTATTTCTGAACAATTGCTTTGCTATAGGTTGCTGCATGGTATGAATTCTTTCAGGATAGAAGAACTGTCATGTTTTCAATTTTCCTAGAAATACATTGGCTATTTTTACATAAAGCAGGGGGAAAAGTTAGGCTGGTATCAAAACACAATGCACAAAGCAGAACCCTGTGTATAACTGCTTTTATGGGTGTTGTAGCTGAGGCCCAATCCATGAGGATCTCACTAAAAATGTGGTGTTATCAATAACTGCAGCTGAAATTGAGTGAAACACTCAATTGTGTTGCCTTATTAGTGGATTGGATTCAAAGGGGAGGTATCAGTTCCTTTCCCCAGACTTACTAGATGAAAGGGAGTAACATGGAATGAGGGCAAAGATTCCAACACTGAGCAGGGGCAGCAAACAGCAAGTAATTTTGCATCAGAATCAGACCCTGCAAGTGAAATAAGACTTTAAGGGGACAAAAATTTGTGAAGTCAAATTTTGTTAGTTCACATAGTGTTAAATGCCCAAGAGCTTACTTTAGCAGAGGAGCTGCTCTGATAAATCTATTCCCTCTTCATGCCAGATTACCAATAAAAGGATGAAAAAAAAGGCCATTAAAGAGAGGAATAACAGGATATTTTGATAGGAGTTTCTAACTTTGGCGTATGATTATGCATCATGAAAAGGGGTTTGCAATGTAAACCTAATGGAAGGTTCACACCCAGGTTACAAGGAAGTACAAATACTAAAACCTGAATTTCTTTTGTGGAACTTGTAAACTGCAACCACATATACCCCATGATAAACCAAATGCATGAAAAGACCTCTATCACTGATAAAGGGTGTCAAACTTCTCAAAGGTTCTAAAAATACGTAGAAACTCTATAATACATACCCTTAATATTATATGTCATTCCCACTAATACTTATGAACAAAAACTCCAGGATCCACTGAGAGTTATAGAAGAAAGAATTCTGGATATTAACTGAAATGCCAATATTTTCAGACATATGGCATACCTGAATTATTTTATTTTAAGCTGACCTGAAAAATATTTGTTTAAAGTGAGAAAAAAAAAACCCACTGAATTCCTTAGGGAGCTATTAAAACCATAACATATATAATTCAAANTACACATATGTGTATATATATATATATATATATATACACTTAAGTATATATAGATGTATGTTTGTTACTTAAAGTGAGGCTTGGGAAGGCTAAATCTTTTCTTTTTTAGGTACAAACCAAAAGCAGAATTTGTATCAGAAATTTGTGACTGGCTTTCAAGTTTCACAGAAACTTCATTCAAATCAAATTCTGTCAGACATCTCACTGTGGAGGGATTTCATGCTGGCACCATCCACCCTGGCAAGGCCAGAGGACCAAGTCTGTGCACTGGGGGGTCCTAGGACACAGTGAATAAGATAACTAGGGCTGTGCTCTGATATCAGCCAGTTTCAGACTGAAATAAAGGCTTATTTCCTCCTTTTCCTGTGAATCAGCCCTAACTGGAGCCACCCTCTCACAGCCAGGAGCTGCAGCATTCCCACTAAATACAGCACAGTGAGCTGCTCTGCGAATCGCCCAATTTAGAATACTTTGTGGTCTGCTCTTTTCAAACTTCCAGACATTATTACATTGAGTCGATCTGCTTAGCTCACAAAAAAATAGGAGTACAGAATGCAACAAAGAAAAGAATAGCCTTGAAAAAAATAACTTGACATTCTGACTTTCCCCCTAGAAATAATTGGAGTCATCTTTAATTTCACCCAAGCTGAAGAGATAGTATATTAAATAGTCAAGGACTCTGTTACTGTGGTCTGGAAGAAATGCAGACTTACATTTTACTTTTTCTTACTTTTTAACTACTTACATAAGACACTTGAGATTGGACATTAGGGCATCAATAACTTTTGCTGGAGAGTTAGTAGCTACATTTTCTGCTTTTGGGTTGGTGACATAGATAACAGAAAACAGTCCTAAACTATATCTAAATAAAATAATTTATAAATATTACTCAAAACCACACATTTTAACAAGCCGCTAATCAAACCTAGTCATTAGGCATTTTGCAGATCCTTTGGGAAAGATGAAGCATGGTTCATTAAAACAGGATGGGGAAAACAATCCGTATTTTAATTTATTTGATGCCAAGAGTTTAATCAGAGAGGAGAGCTCCTTCTTACTTCATGAAAATGTCATTAAAAAAAGGAGCATTAAAAAATTTTGGTCAAGAGATGCACATTTTTCTATCAAAATAAATGAATCTGTCTTTTGATAGATAACCACCACATGATCTGCTTTTACTATTTGAAATGGCTACATGATCTGCTTCATAGCATTGGTAAAAAAAAAAAAAAAGAGAAAAGAAAAAAAATATTATAAAGTATATAGTAAGTGTTGGGAATAAAAATTTATTTGTAGGCAAATGATGTGCAGGCACATGAAAGTAATTTTATTCCAGGAAAATAAAATTTTCACATTTTGCTCCTGAACCCCTAGAAGAGCAGGTAAATTGATGGTCAATATTTCAACCCACTTAGATAGCTGTTGAAAAAAAATATCAAAATTGATTTTCATCATGGAAAGCAGAACAAAGCATGCTTGAAATGCATTTTGCATAGAATATCAGAGATTTTACATAGAATATCAAACCATCTCTACATAGAGATGGTTTTAAGCAATTACGGTCGAGTTCTAATCAACTACTCTGAATTTTCTTCATATCTCATCATCTTACTATATCTCTTCTTTCTCTGCTACAAACTGTTGATAGTCTTACCAGCAGCCTTTAAAATCAGAAGGAATTTATGCAAAATGGTTTGAATAAGTTCTTAGAGAAATGATACGGACTGTGAAGGGGACCCAAAGCTCGGGGCTGGCTGAGAAATAGTGCTTGTGAGCAGGTGAGTCATTACCTGCGAGAAATGAAATGCCAGCAGCTGTTTGGGGAACTTTTGCACAAGGAAAGCCCCAAGAGCTGGAGCTCTTCCAGGTCAGGATACAGAACCTGGCTACTTTTCTGTTTATTTCCCACAGAGTACCAAGACTAAGGCTCATTCCTTGCAGGTTTAGCATAAATACTTATCAGCAGCTTTGCTGAAGTTCTGCAGGTGCTTTGGGGGGATTTTCTTTTTTTTTTTTCTTCCGACTTAAAGAATGCCATGTAGATACATTCTTGCATTCTTGTTTCCTTGAACATCCTGTTTATACTGATAGTGCCAAACAAGGTTTTATACATCTCTCTCATTTCCTGATAAATTATTTTTATTCTGATAAGCTGGAAACTTCTGCACTGCCTTAGTACTGCATATTTTTCTTTTTTCTTTTTTATTTTTTCATTTTCCCATGTGCCATGGCATTACACTGAAAGACAGGGTGAAGCACCTGGCTCATCACACCTGAAAAAGCACAGGTGCCATATGAAAATTGGAGCTGTATTAAAGCAAACAAGCAATTAAACAAAGGAACTTAGTAAAGGACAAGAAAAACCTGCTGTAGGAATTCTGGGACAAAAAAGGCATAGATGAAAACGGTGAAGGAGACAGTGAAATTCCTTTCTTACTGCACCTGCCACCATGTAGGCTCATGTGGAAAGCACCAAACAGCTAAATAAGAGCCAAAATTGCAGCCCTTGGTTTGGTATTGACCCTGTGTGATGCTGGGCAATCTCACTAGACCTCAGCTACAAAGCCTCTTCTATCCTGTTACAAAACATTTTGAAAAACAAAGTGAAAAATAAAAAAAAAAAATTGCTGTTATTTTTAAACTTATTTCCCCTACTATGTGCTTCTAAAAGACAAAGGAATGAGAGGAATATTTTGTTTCCCTCCTGAAAACTCAAAGATAAGGTATGGGACTGAAAAGCAATCAGTATTTTCTGATCCTTGGAGTAGGATCTGTACCAAAAAAACCCCCAAAAACAAAGCAAACTTTGAATGGGGAAAAAAAAAAAAAAAAGAAAAAATTAGATGTATTTTTCACTTCTGATAGAAAAACCCCAAGCAAGCAAGCAATTCATGGTTTTTCTGGGTTATTTTCTACTATTGAGAAAACCCCATTTTTTATTAACTACTAGATTTTGCCTGTGTGCATGAAAAAGGCCCCATTGTATTGTTTGCATGTTATTTTTTCATCATCCCAATTCTCACCTGCATCATTTTCCCATTCCACAGAGTCCTACAGAGAGAAATAACTCCTTCTATGTGTTTAAATAGTAAAAAAGCCAACATCTAAATGAAAGGTGTGACAGAGAAAACTCATTGATACTCCTGGCATTTGATTTTCATTCAGATGCATCTGCCTATTAAAAGAGTTGTCAGACAACTCCCTGGTTTCAGAAACCTCTGTCTAAATCATCCCTGGCACTTTCCTCTAAACTTTTCAGTAGGAATTTGAAATACATCACCCTGTTATTTAATCCTGACTCTCCAAAGAATTTACTTATTAGCATTTGAAAGAATCCCTTGCCTTTAAAGAAACCTTTACAGCCACAGTTCTGAAAATGCATAACATATCTTCCTTGGAACGTTTCTTTCTGTCACAAAGATGGGGAGATATCATGTATTTCACTGAGGAAGTTTAAGTCCTTGCCTCAGTATTTCCAGAAACTGGAAGTAATAAGGATGGATAATGACAGTTGCCTTTCTTGCAGCACTAACAGATTTTCTTCTTCAGTTTGAACAAATTCTTTCGGTCCCTTTTTCTAGTTTCTATGCACTGTGACTAGAAGGGATGGGAAGAACTTCTCTCTATACAGTCCTACTCATTATAAGGATGAATGAAGCTGAAATTGAAATCTGACTTCCTCAAAATGTACCAGACATAAAGGAAATATATTTTTGAATATCTGGAAATGAGAAAATCATGGGCTGGAAATTAATTTTGTGTTAAATAAGAGTTGGACTGTCCTAATAAATAGGAGTCAAATAAAGCCAGGAATAGAACACACTGCATGTTTTGTCAAAAACAGAAAACCTGCTAGGGTGTATTAGAACTGTTATTAAGGCTGTCAAAATCTGTTTGGAATAACACAATAAAGTGTCATGATAATTCCCAATCCAGTTTCTACAGGTGCCATAAGCAATATAAAATCAGGCAATATTTAAATGTGTGGATTTTTTTCAAGCACTCATATTAGAAATCTTATGATCTCTATATGTATATAGATATGTTCCTTTTTGCCACAAACCCTAAAGTAATGAAAAGCAATGCTTGTCTTTTTTCCACTGTAATGTAGCCCCCTACTATAAACACTGACACAATCATGGCTACTGTGTTTACTCCCAGTAAAATTGAGAATGGCCAAAGCATATCAGATGTTTCTGTATTTATTCACAACTCAGAAAGATATCCAGACTTTTAAGTTTTGAAGTCACTCCAGAAGACTGGAGCTCAAAGAAACTGAAGGGTCTCAAGTGACCACAGTAGATTTCTCTTCTGATTCAATAACACCGGGAAGCAAAAACACACAAGCAAACAAGCAAGCTTCTCTCTAAATTTTTTTTTTCAATATTAACATTAATAAAACCATGTTGTCCCTAGACAATGCCTTTTCTTTTTAATAGAGCCTTTGGGTGACATTCTGACTGGTGTCCAGAAAGCAGAAACTATTCCAGGCTCTGGATCCCAATGCAAACCCCTCAGCAGAATTCAGCTTCCTAGCAGGGCAAACTGCAGATGTACAACTCNTTTTTTTTTTTTTAAATAAATTATGATCTTGCTTTTCAAATAAGAAAATCAGGCACAGAAGAACAAATTATGTAAAAAGAGAAAATAATTAGCCAAAAACCATAAGTTCATAGAGGAGCTGAGAAAAAAGATACCAATCAATATCAATTTTTTGATTTAAAAAAATAACCAGTTTTCTAAAGATAAAAATTAAATGCTAAATTGAAATACAGGAATATTTTATTTATTTCACAGTGTCATATAAAAATGAAAACTAATTTAATGTAAAGTTGTTTCAAACAGTTCTTTATAAATATCTGTGGGGTTTTTTTAAGAAAAAACAGAACCAAGACTGTCTTTTTTCCATTTACGGGATTTAATTTGTTACTTATTTTTTAAGGCTGTATATAAATGTCTACCTAATGAAGGATTTATGATCGCTGAAAAGCAGTTACAAATGCACAAGCTGAACATCAGGTGAGTGGTTCAGGTAGTGCATACAGGACACCAAAAGGGGAGAACTTTCCTTCATGAGAAACAGAGTTGTTGCAAAAATTGTCATAATCACAATTATTCAATCCCACCTGGCAATGTTCTTGAGGAGGGTCTCTACAAATACTAAGGAGAAATAATGGAGAATAAAGAAGAAATTTTAGAAATTTGAAGTGGGTAAAATTAAACTGAGAAAACGGTAGGAAACCTTTGTTCTTGTGTGCAAACAGAATATTTTCTATTGCCAATGGTCTCTGCAAAGCTGATGATCTACAGGGTTGGTTGTTTTTTTTTTGTTTGTTTGGTTTTGTTTTTTTTTTAAAGTGCTCTAGGAAAATGTGATTAAAATTAACATCAGATAACAGAATAAAACCCGTTTTGACATCAGGAGGGGGCAGGAGGAATTTTTGTGAGAAGAATATACTGAAGATTTTTAGTTTAGTAAGTTTCATTTTATCTTGTTCTCCTTGGACTGTTCCACTTCCAGAGACACAGTGACTACTGCTACCACACACTTAATAAATTTTGAGTGTGGTGCATAGACCACATGAAGAAAAATGTTCTTCCTTAGTCAATCCAAAGAGTTTGTAAAGAAATGGATTATTGGGGGAAGTCACACTTTTCTGTGTATTGGTCAGAAGTGGACATTTTAATTGGATACCAGCTGAACTCCAAAATGTTTCAATAGAAGTTTTTTCTCCTGTTGCTTGCTCGGTATTCTTCATATATATATTATATATATATATATATATATATAATATATATATGTGTGTGTGTGTGTGTGCGTGTATTTATGTGCATATATATGTGTGTATATATATATATTTGTATGAGAGGAGTATTTGCCAATTTCTTTAACAGAAACAGATTTATGCTGTGTAAAAACAGTGCTAGCATGTTTATGTGAACAACTCTATGTTACCTCTGTTTCTCCTTTTTTTTAAGTGATGAGCTTGTTTATACCCAGCATAAATAGGCAGTATGAATTTTGCCCATAGTAAGATGCATTTGCAAGTGCACAGATCTGCTTGTTTCATTTATCTCTGGTTCCTTCAGTGGTAATGACAAAATATTTCAGAGTAGCATCTTCTTATATGTGTCCAAAGAGGTCTGTATGGGACAAAATTTGTTTCCACAGGGAAGCAGCATATTTACATGGCACTAGATCACTAAATATTGGCTCTTTTACTGCTTTGCTTTCTCTGCAGCCCAAAACAGTGTGTGGTATTTATTGATAAACCTGGCAGAAAAGTATACATTTGCCACAGAGAATGAGTTTCCCTGGTTACAAAAAAAAGTTGCTATTGATAATAAACATTGCCAAATTCTTGAAAAAACAAACAACACTAAAAAAAACAAAACAAGGCCACATATTTGTTTTTGTCGCATGAACGTGTAGAAATTGAATCAGGGTCATAACCTCAGTTTATGAAGAAAAGGCTTCACTTGCAGAGGCTGGTCCTGAATGGAAATGGTTTTATTTGAGGGATGTAGCACAGTGTTGGGTATTATTAGGATTGATTGTCTCCGTGTATATCAATAACCTTGATTTGAGAAAATGTGTTGAACTATAATGAAACCTAAAATGGAAGAAGGCAATCGATATGGAAGTGAAAGAACAAAACATATATGTATAAACATACGTAATATATTGAAGAAAGCAGAAACATGGACTGCTGTATTCTTTTTATGAGCATTACATAACCTCATTAAATATTTTGTAAACACTTTGCTATAAACAATGTCAGGAGTTTGGCGTTTCATATGGCAGAGGTGTCTTTTTATTTGTGCTAGAACATGGATGTGAAAGGCAAAATAAAACTTACTAGAGTGGCTTGTTGGATTGCAATAATATTCTTTATTTCACCATAATTTGATATAAATGCTAGGAGGGACATTTACACTGTTATTGCAGTCCCCATTTCATTTTTCTAGCAAAGCATGTTATTTTTTACCACCTTCTCATTGGGTTGTTTTCAGGCCCACATCCTTAGTTAAATATAACCCTTTCTGCTTTTGGTGGCTGTTAGGATATTTCATAGCTATCAGTGAGGCATCTGCGACTCTTTCAGAGTTAAAAATGAACATTTCTGACAAAAAGAAAACGAACAAGCGATGCATATTCAAAGTGCTAACACTTTCTGCCAGATAGTATGGACACACTTCCAATTGCCATCTAAATGTTGCTGGAAAATGTTAAAGAGCATTTTGTCTATCAAGATTTTCTGGGCAAGAGCATTCAATACAGAACACTGTGTGAGGAAAACTTCGCTGTGTTATTTTTTGAGTAGTACAAATCGTTTGCAAAATCTAAGTTTTAATTACCTTTGAGATTTGCAGTCCTGATTTGGCAGATCTCTCCCTGTTTCCATCACAGCAGGAAAAGGCGAAACAGCCTAATAAAGACAGGTAAGCAAAATTGCTTATTACACATCACAACTTCTAGAGGGGATTTCACTTGCTGCTGAAGGGTTGAGACAAGCTTACACTACAAGAAAATCTTAACAAATTCTCTCCTATGTTGCAGCAGCAGTATGAAATGTGAAGGCACTCTAAGGCAGTGCTCCCCTAAACCCTGACTTCCAGGGTTATTCAGACCACTCTGCTGTGGCTGCCAGCTTTGACACTGACAGAAGAACATCAAAAAAATTAAGTCTGAGAGACTGACAGGGAGAACAAAGAATGTTACTGGTGTCAGCATGATGCTTCCTGACTACTGTTAAAGAATAGGACAAGCTTGGCAGTTGCTGAGCAAGAGATGTGATTTTTTTCCCTAATATATCTGTTAATTTTTTAAAAAATAACAGTGGTATCAGATCAGATCTGCTTATGTTGAAATAGTATGAAAATCATGAACTCTCCCCTCTAAAGAAAAAATTGCTGAATAAAACAATTATGTTTAGAGACATTAATAAATGCAATCTCAAAAAGCAATCTCTTCCTAAAGGCATCAGTCTGTTTTGTAAGGAAATAATTCATTTTCGTCTGGAAGAAATAGATGATTTGACTCTTAATTAACAGCATTAACTCAAAAGAAGTATTAAGAAAGAGAACAGAGAACAAGAACTGAAATGGAATCATTATGTCTATAGAAGAAGATTAGAAGCCAAAGTGTTAGAAATCCGTAAGACAAATTTGTGGGTGATGATAAGAATATATTTGGGAGAAAAGGGGAGAACAGAGCAGGAAAGGGAAATGGAATATTTATGGAATGATGGAAAAATGAACTTAAATGGAACAATATAATCAGCGCAGTCAATGATCTGCTAAATTTAACTTCAAATGGAATCCTTTGCCTTTATACTCATGGTCTTTTAGATTTTATTTATTGGCACCGTGATGTATTTCAGGCTATGACCCTAAAAAGGAGGTGCAAAAAAAAGTAAATCTAATAAGAACAAGCATGAAAGAAAGTGGTTGATATGTGTTTGGTGTGACTGAAAGACTGTTGTTAAATAAGGACTAAAGTGATGACATAAGAGTGATACATGAGTTTGACTGGTACAATCAGAAGATTTTATACAGAAATAGTTCCAGGATCCCACTCTGAGCAGATGTGTCATGGATACTGCATGAAGATTATGCCCTACTAGCCAGTGACCATTCCTAGGACAAGAACTATTGATGAGTGTTCCAGCAGCCCTCTTGTTAGAGGGTAGAAATGAGCCAAGACACAGACTCCTTGTTTATCACAGCATGAAAAGGGTCCTGGTTTATTCCTCTCCACAGCTCAGCCATCCTGACACCAACCATTCACTGACTCTGCCTGCAGCAGGCCCCTACTGTGGGTTTCCCTTGCAGCCTCTGACTGCTGGTTATTTCCTGCTGAGCTCTGACTGCAGGGATCAGTCTGCAGACTCTGACTGCAGGATTTTACCTGGCTAGACTGTGACTGCAGGTTCCAACAACAGGCTCTGACTGCAAACCCAGACTGACCTCACAGCAGGGATTCTCTCTCCTCAGGATCCTTCTTCATGATCCTCTGGTTCCCTCTTCCTCAAGATTCCTTATCCATGAGAATGCTCTCTTACCAGCTAACTCATTCCCTTTATTCATAAATAACTTATCTTCATTGGATATAGCTGTGACTCTTCAGGGGTGAGGTCACCTGTATTCCCTTCTCCTAAAACAAGTACCGCTGGAACTGTGAGAAACTCCCTGGTGTAGAATTGGCTTCTGTCAACTAAAATTCTCCCAAACATTTTCTGGCCCTGTTTCAGGGCCTGAACAATGCAGGCTGCAGACCCACTGTCAGTCTGCACAAAGTCATTTGGGTTTGGCAGCTCAGGAGCTCCATGCCACATTAGTTACAATACCTGGGAGGGGATCCTGGACTTGTTAGCACAAATGTAGCCTGACTCCAGAATACACATGTTCAAGCTGTTGTGTGTGTCTCCTTTTCCTGCATCAAGCTGTGATTCTAACACAACTTTGTACTAACAAATAGTAAAAGGAACAAGTTCCCTGAAGCACTAAGTCTGTTTTATTTCCTCTTCTTTACACTGATCAATGTTAATTCTGAAATTTTCCTGAGGTGCTCTTTAAAGCATTAAAAACAAACAAACAGGGAAGACAAAAAGAAAAAAAAAATCTAAACCTGTTTTTTCATATAAATCACTCAGTCTCAGTACTTCATTAAAACAAAAAACTGGCTGTGAACAGGAGAGGAGAAAGCATTTGAATTCTGAGACAAGATGGCAACTGCAATGGCAATTTTAATGTGTATAAAAGTTCACCACAGTGATGAGCATAATGTGTGATGCTACAGTGGTCATTATAAAGATGTCCCACTTGTGCTTTGGGACATTATTGTAGAGTTCTCTCCTTTATAACCCAATAAATATTGCTGCTAACTCATAGAGCTGAGAACAATTAGGCAGTATAAAACAACAATAAGATATAACTGAGCTATCAGATCTATTTGATAATTCATAAAGGACTATTAATCTATTGTCGTGCAAGTTAAAACTGTATTGAGCCATATCTCTCCGTTTTAGACCCTTAGAACGGAAACAAAACTCTGAATGGCTTTTCCAAAAATAATTTTCAGATTTTCATCAAGAGTAAAGCTTGTTTTCATTCAGACTGGAAACACTGGAGGGTTACTGGCAAATCCTACACATTACAGAAATCCACTCACACCAGTTCACCCTGGTGACCAGTGGTATTTCCATCTCTTGCATCTCCCCACACAAAAGCCTCAATAGATCAAGTAAAACTATCTTTTTTAACACTTCAATACATGCTTTTAATGATTTGGTGACAATGGCACCGGGGAAACACTTGCCTTGTCTTATTTATATCTGCTTGCCTATTCTATTTCTGCCTTTCTTTACTTCTCTTCCACCTCTTCCCCAGAAAAGAGGGTGTACTCACACTTGTGATGGGAGCTATTGCTTCTCTCTGGAGACTGTGAAATATTGAAAACAGAAGAAAAAAATTAAACACACAAAACAGGTTAAAAAATCCTCAATCAACTCTAAGGGTAAAAATAGCCAAATGTTGGTGGAAAGTCTTAAATTTGATTCTAGTAATCAATAGGTATTTTCACCAGTAACATAATGTGGGTCAAAAGAAAGTGTTCAGTTTTCCAGTGTAGTAGTTAAGAGGGGAAAATGGAGCTACAAATTATAGCTATTGCTTCTGGAATAAAAATGAAAACTTATGAGTCTGTTTTCTTATTATATAATGAAACATAAGAAACTGCTTTAGGAATATATCTTCCTCTTTTTGTCCACACATGTGTATATATATTTATGTGTATACATAAAATTTCCGCAGTTAAAATCTCAAAATTTCATATTTTCTTAGAAATAAGAGTTAGTTATGAAGTGAAATGTCCTTCTGTCTGCTTTCAGAGTGAAGAATATTTTAACTGAAAATATTGCCCTCATCCTTGTTCTAAAATTCCCATTGTCAGATTTTGTTCTAAAAATGTGGGAGCACATATGATAGAGTCTATTCTTGGAAGAAAAAAAAAAAAACAAAAAAAAGCAGCAGGTTTATTGAAACTATAAAGGGACATTGAAACCAGAAGGTTCCATGAAATAGACTCAATTTGAAGAAAATGAAATGGAAATATTTCTGAGATCAAGAGAGGAGCATCCACCACCATGAGTCAGTCAAATTTTTAGCTGCAACCAACAATACCAGTACCTACAAGGACTATTGATTTTGTTATAGAACAAGTTAGAACATGTGATTAGGAGCATATGCATGAGTGTCCCTCTACCTTTTTTCCCCCCTGCATCTGATTCAGGCAGAGAAAATACTTAAATCTACATGTGACTGTTCAAAGGATGTAATCTGTCACTGACCAGCTGTTTTAAAGGAAGAACAAATTATGATCAGGTGCATGAACCTAAACTGTTGCAATTTACAGTATTATGCCTAAACGGGATATTTTGTTTAATCAGAAACTTTCTGCCAGCTCACCACCAAGATACCTGTGGTGTTTAGCAGGTAAGATATTGAAAAAGTAAAATATCATCAGGTATTACTCTATCTGATAAACATGATCAGAAGCATACTTTTATTCCTCCCCTTAGCTGGAAACTAGTGCCCTATAATTACACACCTTTCAAGTGAGACATGGTAATGGCCTCCGTGCACTCTGCTTGTCTATCACAATGCATTTTCGACTTCTACATGAGAATAAGCCAGAATTCATGAAAATGAAGAACCACATTTGGAAAAAATACATGGGTTTCTGTCATGCACGTTTTAGATTAAAGATTTTTCTCATGTGTTATTGACATTTTCCTTCACGTTTCTACTTCCTTTATCCACATGTGAATTGCATGCATGCAATACTAAAAGAAGGGTGGAAGAAGGGGAAGAAAGTCATCAAAAAGTTGCTAAAAAAGAAAATCTAAATACAGACACAAAATAGCTTTAAATAATCATAACAAATATTTACCATTGAGATGCAAATGGCTAATGTATCTATTTTCTTACTCGTGTATACAAAAAGGTTAAACCAATTCTTTAATACATAAAAAGCTTTAAGGGACATCTCTCTATTATCATTTAAATATTACAGCACATGCTGAAATCTCTGGATTTTGGGCAGTACTCATGAATACGTACACACAGAGGGTTTTCTAGCACTGAAATAGAATGTTGCCAGACTTGCAGCAAAATCTCTGCTTGGTCTGCCCTATGAGCAGCAGCGAGCACATAATAATGTCTCACCCTTACTCTCATGGTTACCCTGAGGTGAAAAAGAGCAGTCATTTCTATTTTCTGAGAATTTTGTTGCTTTAACACACAGCTGTGTCAGCTACACCTGTGTTCATGAAAATATATGCTCTTTTTTTTCTGGTGACACTCCCAGATCACCTTATTTTAGTGAAAATGACACATAGATGTGTAATGTCTGAACCTTTCTAATATTTCTATAAGTCAGACCATGCAACAAAGGATTCTTCATTTTCTGGTGTTTTTCTCACTGCCAGTAATATAAATAAAGGTATATAACCTAGAAAATATTATTCAAAGAATGATCATTAACAGAAACAATAGTAATTAGTGGTATTACACAATAACTTCTTAGAAAAAATACTTCAACCATTAACAAAGAATTCCTTGTGAAATATCAGGAGACAGCATTCTCTACAACATCTGCATTTTCATCACTTAAGACATCTTTCATTAGAGCTCAGCTCTAATTATGTTATTTCTTGCTCAAAGCTTTAGTAGGTAAACATCTTTTAACAAGTCAGATGAAAAGTTTTGTACATAGCATTGGATTTCTAAAAATTTTGTTTGTTAGTTGTAAAGTTAAGCCCTCAATTAAAAATAAAAATATTTGAGTTGTTTGGTTGTTATTATTATTTCCATAGCCCTATGCCCCGGCATGCCCAAGATTACATTTGCAATTTAAGTATAAACTTCTGCTTTCTTTCACTTTAATATTCTGTCATTCTTATAGCTCTATTTCCAATAAAATTACCATGAGTACTTAAGAAAAAATATTAATAAATAGTAAAATTAAAGAAGGGTTGCTTGTATATTATTGCTTTCTCTAGTCCCAGCAGTTTGGACTATGTTACTGAGTCTGGTGATAAATTTTTTATAGCTATGATCATATCTTCTGCAAAACAAAATTTATGTACTTTTTATTTGGTCTATAAAAATGCATAGAAGGAATGGATAAAATTACTTCATCTGGTTTAGTGCTAAGGCCAGGAATTTAAGGATCATAGGAGTAGGAGTATGAGCCACCTTAACTACATATACTGAGAACAGCCAAAGAAAAATATTTTTCTTTGATGAACAAGAATGGACAGCTTGTATTAGGCTTTCTATAATTGTGTAAGGTAGGTGAGAAAAGAAGATGGCAGTTTCCAAACATCATTTAAAAAATGTCCTATTTAAATAGGAAAAGAATGGAGCAGAAATCTCAGCTTAATAGAAGCATTTTTGGAATTAGAAGTTGATTTTTTCCTGAATATATGCAGATTTCATATAGCATGTGAACTGTATATACTTTAACTCATTTTTAAACATGAGTACAATACAACTGTGTTGTGCCTGTATTCACTTGATCACAGACATTTTTCAAAGATGTGAGACACTCCATGCCTGTATAGCCAACAGGTTTTCAGCTGCCTAATCTTTATATGTAAATCAAGTTCAGGGGAGACAATGGTGTTTCGTGACATTTATTCGTTTTTATTCCAATTTTATTCCACGGACAAAAATCAATGATATTCTCTTTAATTAGTGCTGATAGAAATATTTCTCTTGCAGAACATTTCTAAAAGTCCATCCTGAAATGGGTGGATACTCACTCCTGCCATAAAACACGCTGTCAGAGTAACATTTTCTTAACCATCACATACGTCACGTTTTACCGGGAATTCAGTGAAACTGGTAATGACACTCTTTTCATCCAAGTCACTACTCTGCCAGAAATTCCAAAAGGTCATTGCAACGACGATTTGCATGGCTATTCTTGACCCAGCATTTCTCTGTGCTTGCAGTGAAACTCAGTGAACCTCCCCAAGGAATGGAAACCAGCTTTACAATTGTGTCAGACTTAGAGAAAGGCACCTCAGATGACTTCATGGGCAAGGGCTGTTTGTCTCACCAGAAACCCTGGAGTCTCCTCTGTAGCACAACGTTTTATGGTTCACAATCTGTACATGTTAACATGTGATAGAAAAAAAGATGAGAGGAGGAAGGGTAAAAGGAAGCTGCAGTGAAGATCAGAATATTGGTGAGTTGAACAGTGAATTCAGACCTTCTGAAGATGTAAGTAATCTGAGAGATAACAGAGATCACTCATGCTCCCTTCATCAGTCCCTTCCTTTCCTAGGAGTCGTCTCTCTGGTGCCTTGAGAGGCTACCTGGAACAGAGACTAGACAGTGTTAAGGAATAAAGTGGGTATTTAATAAAAGGCCTTCAAAGGATGGACCTTGGGCAGTTCAAGAGCCTGGCCGTGGCTACACCCAAGATGGATGACGGGTCAGGAGTTTCACACTTTTATAAGTTTTGGTCCATTTACATATTGGGGTTAATTGTCCAACTACAGCTTCAGGTCATGAAGTCCCATTCTCCCAGTTTTCTCTCCTCAGTTTGCTGCTGTTTATACTTTCTGGGCCTGAAGCTGTAATGGTGTCCTTGGTTCTCAGGCTGGAAAACAATTGTTCTGTCTAACTACCCTGTGAGGAGAACTTGCTAACACTTCATATGAAGTTCAGAGATACACACTAAGGCAGTACAGAACCTGAAAAATATGAAAAAGCTAAAACTTAAGGCATCATCACCGACCTGCAGCCCCTACATAGGTCCAGAAGCTTATGCACCATTTTAAGTGACAGACCATAGGCATGAGATGAGCAGCAGATATTATATGCCTGGATTTTCCTTACATTTCTCATCAGGGTGAGCTTATGTGTGGTGGTCTGGAGAGGGGAAAGACTTTGTTACTGATGGCTTATTTATGTTCATTTATTTTTAAATGGCAGCTGTCTGAAGCTGCTCAGTGTTTGGAGCGTGAAATTAAGTCTCAGGAGAGATGGATTTGATGATAGAATGCCAGGGAGTCAATCAAAAGTTCACATTATAAGTGGTTTACCCTATAAGCTCTGAGAACTTATCACGAAGCTTCCCAGCATGTCCTTTGCGAGTTGCAATTGTTTTTAAAATCCTGCATCATAAGATGAATGTGTGTATATATATATATAAAAATATATAAATATATATATATATATATATATATATAAAAAGAGAGAGAGATCAACATATATAGATATATAGATGATATATAGATATGACATGTTTGCTTTCCTATTACTGGCATGCATGCAGTATGAATACTCAGGACTATCATATATTTCATGTAAAGACAGTATTGTTTTCTTCTTCCCTAATGAAAATATTTAATAAAGATAAAAAAACCATATAAACCACTGAAATGCCAAATAACATCTTACACCGTGTGCATTTGTCTTGAATTCTTGCCTGATATGTAATCCTTTTTCCAGCCAGTAAGTCTACTGTAGTGCCCTCCACTTTTTCTATTATATTATCTTGAAATAAAATCTTAAATGATACCAGTCTTTGAGACATTTTTGGAAGGAACAGGGAAGGAGGGACATTCTAATTAAATGTACTCGCTGTCGATGGGAATTCAACATTTTCACTTCCATAACTCCACTAAAAAAGTTGAGATGAAACATGATTCTTAATAATCAGAGACACAAGAGGACTATAGAGCTGGGGTTTAATATTATTCTTTGACTTGACACTGTTGGGGAATACTTTTTTCCCCTGAAATATATTCAATAAAGTAACAGCAATCAAACTGCTATAGTAAACTAATAGATATAATGAAACTCTATTAGCACCCAGAGACTCCTAAGAGTGCAAGGAGACAATACATTAATTTAGAATCAATTCTTCCATAAATTCATTGCATTCCTCTTTCATAATTCTCACATGCAGTCATGGGACAGCATATATAAAAGCAACGGGTGAGAAAACAGAGGGATCATTTAAGATACTATTTTATCAGTAGAGGGAGGAGTTGTTGATCTTTAGGAAGGCACCTTACATGTCACTTCTGATATCTCCAATTCCCTTTTTTCTATTTGAAGCCTTATATGCCCACTAAAGATGTTTTCTTTAGTGGGAAGGGTGGGGATTGGCTCTCACTGGGAAGCACTGCAAGAGAAATGATCTATCAGCAGCTTAGCAGAGCAGTTCTGGGTTTTAATGGGAAATGCAGTGGTGGGATCCTCCTGTCAGCAGGGGCAATAGCCTGGAAGTCTACAAGGAGATATCATCAGTTATTGCAGACTCGCCCCGCAACTCCATCCTCACATAAGGAAGGGGAACAAGTTTCCTGGCCCTGCAGGAAAAATACCCACGTATGAGGAAATGATGCATTTGTACTTTTTTTCATATTATTAATTTTTAGTAATTAAAGAATATGTTTGAACAGAATTACTTTCTGACTCTTACAGAGAAGTGTCTTTATTGAATCCAGCAGGGCCACCAACTCATATATGGTGCTTAGAATGGGATTTTTATTTCATTTGATCCGAATAGAGCTAAAATTCATGAAGGAGCCAGAACCCTTCAGCAAATGCCTACTCAGGAGAGAGTCCTGAAGAAGCCTCTTTTGGCCAAGTGCTGCTCTAAATGCTCTACCTGAAGCCAAAAAACCATCTCATTTTGATCATGGTTCTCAGGGCGTGCTGAGGGCCAGCTGCTCCTGCTGGGGCTGGCTGAGGAGGGAGTTAGCTCCCATTAATAATTAAACATACCTGCCCCAACAGTGCAGATCATTCTTATTTGGGGGGAGAAGGGAAGAAGAGATCTCCAACCTCCCAGCTTAGTCTGATGCAAAGTTTGATCCTTGACTTTGTGTGTTTCATTAGCAGGCTGGGAGATCGTGATTCACATAGCTCTAGTCCCAAAAAGTTCTGCATTTACTATTTGATGCATTGATCCTTTCACTTAATAGCTAGCCCTTAAGCCATAATAGCTTACAGATATATGCATTTATTCTACAATACTCTGAAAGGCCTTTTTAAATATTCATTCTATTCTGCTAAATAAGCAGCCCTCCTTTCCAGGAGGCCTGTGATTAACGCTCCTTTCATCCATCACCACTCTACGCTGCCTTTGGGAATGCCTGATCCGCTTGCCGCTCCAAAAAATGTAACTTGAACCAGAACTTATTTTCCCCTGCTTCTGCTACTGCCAAGTTTCAGGACTTTAGGCAAACCACTTGACCTTGCTGCATCTCACTTTCCTCTCCATTAAAATGAGGATAGTGCCTAGCTTCATAAAGCATGTCAGCTCTACAGATTAAAATGAAATGCTATGGATGAGCTTAGTACAATGATTCTATACACCATGGAAATTTCATCCTTTAAGATGATGCCAATGACAAAGCTGTCAAGCCAAAACTGCTCCTGGCAGCCAAAATCTTATATCAGCACTATGGCCCAGTGCCATCAGCAGGGCCATAAGTAAGGGAAGGGATGCATTTATCCAGTTCTCTCGACAGGATCATCATCATCGGTAGCTGGACTACCAGGCTTCTTTTTTCTCTGTTTTCAAATGAACACAGACTATAACCCAGTCTTAATTTATACAGGTAACACAAGGAAATACAGGAGGTGTAGGGAGAATTGTCTATTAAAAAACGAGTTGGCAGCACAACACACTGTTCAGAAATAGTTCTAATAATAGTTCTAATCTAATGCTGGTTTGAAACGGTGACCTGCCTATTTGGCTAACTCTTCTGAATACTGTGGGATAATTATTTTTAAGAGGCATAAGTTTAATTGTATGGTAAATTAATGAGTAAAAGGCTTCTTACTGTTGTTTAATAAGTATGAAGAAAATACACTTAACTTTTCATATACTGCAGTCAAATTGCATAAGCAATAAGTGCACATTAGATGTTGTATTTATTACATCAAATCTGTGAACACTGCTAATACATTAACATTTAAAAAGGTAGCCCATGGCAAGTCAATTTCACAGCAATTAAAACTGAAAAACTGGTAATTGACATTTGATAAGTGTGTTAATTGATATCAAGCTTGCAATAGCTAACATGTTAAATGTCAATTAAATCCATGTGTTTTTACAATTAGAATTTATTAATAAAGAATCTAATTACAAAATGTTGGTTATGTCAGTTTATGTTAATTATGCAACAACTACATTTACAGTGGAAAAGTTTCTCCAGCCATCAACAGCAATTTAAATTTAATTTTAAAAAATTATAATTTTATATTTTTTTTAACATTTTGCTTTGCTTATGTTGTCTTTTTATTTGCTGTTTTAGGTCTAATGGGGAGGGAGGGAAGTAGATTAAAAAGGTAGACCCACTGGTCCAAGCTTTTCTATAATTTTGAAAGAATACACTATGAATATATTCTATATTAAGTTGGGTAAGGATTCAGTAAAGCCTGGAAATTAATTTTTGTTATTGTTCTGTAAAAGACTGAAGGCATTGGCCAGAACCATGAGCCACAGTGCAGCAAGCAGTCAGCTAAGAGAAACTAATGCAGGGACAGAGAGCATCAGGCACCACAGACAGGGAAAGATACAGAGAAAAGGGGAAGGACAAGGCTAAGAAAAGATGTTTAAAGTCCTTAGAGTACATAGAGGGAATTAAGAGAATTGTAAAAAGGGAAAAGAAGTTGGGGAAAGTGAAAGACAAAGACAAAGAAATAAACCAGATTTCTATGCCTTTTCTTTTTCCTGTAAATACTTCTTTGAATTTGTTAAAAGAGAGTTCAAATTAAAGCAGAAAAGACAGCAATATTTTTTTCTTACTGATACCCTCAAATGCAAATATGGGTGACATTTATATAGGTCCATATTAGCAGTTCAAATTCTGTAAAAATAAATTTCCTTTAATTTTCACTATTTTTAAATTTTTAGCTTCAAGTCTTGGGCTGCTGGTTTGGAATTTGAGTCAATCCTCCTTTGTGCATTTTAAGATCACCACCACCAAAGGTCCCCGTACCTAACAGAATTAAAATTGGTCTTGTTTGTTTGTTCCGAACACTTTTCATTTGTTCCAATTGTCACTTCTGCTACAGCAAATTGTACAGCTGACTTTGCTTTTAATTTGACACTAATAGGGAAAAATTGGCTTTATTTCCACTTATTTCCCAGCTTGTCACATGTTCATCTCCATTTGGGACAACATAGAATGCTGTCTCCATTCACTGTGAGAATGAAAATTAGGTTTACACTAAAGCAAGATTTTGTCAGGAAAGAATGTTTTGGCCTGGCAATATCTGTAATTGAATTTGTAGAGAGAGGGGAATGTTGAGCTGAATGTATTTAAAAATTAACTTCCTTTGAAGTCTGAAATACAACTTCATTTCCTACCTTTAAATTAAAATTGATCTAGCAAAGTGGAGTGGCAGATTTGGGGATTTTGTGGAGGGTTTTTGTTTGTTTTGATGGGGGGGTTGTGGGTGGGTTGGTTTTTTTTTAAATTACTTTTTTTTAAGGAGATTTTTAACCCTTCGTCAACCCAAATTTAAAATTTGTTACTTCAACATTCTTACAAAACTGCAGCATCATTCATGAAAGAATAAGACAGGATTTGGAGGAAAACAAATAGTAAATGAAGAAAAAAATTGGAGAGGAAGTGGTAAAAAGCTGTTCTAGAAGCACACGTAAGTAAGACTCTGCAGTATTTGTTTAAATACCTGTTTAATAAAATCCCATGTCTTTGGCACACAGTTCTTCTGAAGCTGTGCATCTCATGTAGTCTTAGCCAAAAAATTTAGCAGTGGCCTTTCCCCAACATCATGACAGAATCACCAGGTTCTTAGTGGATAACAATTCCCACATGGCTCTGATTTGATTTAGTTCTGCTACTCCAGCTCTACCCCTAAGGTTTAGAGTTTCTCTCAAGTTTGGCTGCAAGTGGCTGTGCTGCTTTGTTCACACCATATTTCTTTGCACAGCCACCACAGACAGAAGATGAAAACCTCTGCATGTCTCAGCTCTGAGAGAGGCCAGCACAAGCCATCGACGACTTGAAATTTTATGTACCATATATAAATAGATAGATAGTTACGTAGCTATAGTTACAGAAGAGATTACTACCTCAGAAATCCTTATTTAAGGATGGTTAGATCCCCTTGATTTATTAGCACATGAATATTGGTACCAGCGATCTCAAACGCCTTGTGCTTCTTTCGTTCTTAATTCCTGAATAGCATAGCAATCACAGAAGCTGTGAAGTCTCCACCAGGAAAGGAATGAAGACAGGAATATTAGGATGTAAAGCACACCTAATGGTTTTGGCTGGACTGCCACAATGGTCCAAGGTGCTGAAAGATTAGAACCTGTTTTAAAGCATTAAAAAAACAATAATGCTTCTCAAAAGGTAATAGTAAACACTGTGAAATTTAGGGTCACAGTTCATTAGAAAAAAAAAATTAAAAAATCATCATAAATTCCCTCTGAAAAAGATTGCTTTTTGCCCAGAGTTCATAACATTTGGCTGGGAAAAGGTATTTTATTTAATTTAGGTCTAATTCTCCCAGCCTATACAGATACCGCACAGCCATTTTCTGGCTCTCATGTTCTTAATGGAATCCAGTGCCATAAAGAAAGAGCCACTGAAACAGAAAAAACAGGGACCTATAGCCTTGGGCTTTCTGATCTATATGAACAATGCAAAGCCCAGTTACCAGCTCTGCTGGGCTCTTGCTCTTGAGTTAAGAACACAATCTCTTTGCAAGTGTCGCTTCCCACAGCTCCTCCTTCATGCTCACATCATCCTTGTCATGTCCTCTGATGGTTAGTGAAAACCAACATGACAGAAATCGTCATTTTCCCAATTATACATTCTTGGAATATCCCTGATCAGAACTAGACAGTTCCACCTGCAGATTAAATCCTCAGCTTTGATTCCTGTGCAGCTTTATGGTGCTCCAATAGCCAGTTTTTTGGGCCATTCTTGCATGAG
Organism: Cyanoderma ruficeps; assembly: GCA_008694505.1. Taxonomy (NCBI): domain Eukaryota; kingdom Metazoa; phylum Chordata; class Aves; order Passeriformes; family Timaliidae; genus Cyanoderma; species Cyanoderma ruficeps. The sequence goes on along the minus strand of VZDJ01000057.1, from coordinate 2,636,168 downwards.
TAAGGCTGGAGGAAACCTTCAAAGCTCCTCTGTAACATCCTTTATATGGCTTTTCAAGTATCCTCATAAATTCTGCTTCTGATATTAATACACTTGAGATACTAAGCATCTCTACAGATCTAAAATTCCATCTTATATACTACAAGGCAAGACATAATAAATCAGAAAATGTTACAGTTCTTAGCTGTGGAATTCCAGTAAAAATGCGTGAAGACCTACTAGATTCAAGTACTTATTTCAATTTAGGAATAATTTCATGTCACTTAAAATATACGGCTTTTAAAAGTTCATTTTTAATTCTGTCCATATATTAATATTATGAGTGATACTAGCACAAATATTGATTTCTCAACCAGTGCTCAAGAAACCCTGTCAATAAAAAGATATTTTTAGCATAGGCTTAAAGATTATTTTCAGACTTATTTATTTCTTAACCTGGATACCTCTCTGCCCACATATATATCCCCTAAATCTCAAAGACTTTCTGAATAGCAGCTAAAGGAAACAATATTCTTGTGGATAGATGCAAGTTTTGTCCAAGATATTGTCACCCATTTCCAGTTATTGTATTTCTTTCAGTGGCTTTGGTACCAGAACCCAGGTGGCCAATGCTAAACCTAACATTCTAATCTCCTCTGGCTGCACAACTTATGTTTTTGCATCCTTTCCTTTCCAAGGATGGAAGGTAATTCCTTCCTTCCAAGATCTTTCAGCAACATTTCTCAGTTCTGTTGAGGGTTAAGAGTGAAAATAATATAGATTTTAACATATTTTCTGTTACACAAAAGAGGAGGTAGACAATAGAAATTATAAGATCCATTAATGTCTCATCAATTTTAGATAGAATTCATTTCCTTCAAAATTTTCTTATTTTTATGCCTAGATCTTTTTAGTGACAGAAAAGTAGAAATAATTTTAAAATGTTTTTTTCTTTTCTGCCCCTAAGGTCTTTAGAATAATTTTCTTCAGTTTAATAAAGTTGTTCAAAATACCTGCAATATTATTAGGCTCAGCATTTAAAGAATTCAAATGAATCTTCAAAGTGCTCAGCTTATGAGATTAGCAAAATTAACTTTGTAATTACAGTATGCAACAAAATATGGAGCTGATAGGTATTTTCCAAATGAATGAAGTTAATTTCCAGCATTAAACATTATGTATCCTGTCTCAGATAACTTTGGTTTTCTGAGGATGGGTTCTGTAATAGAGAAAGATTTCCCAGCCATCACCTCTACAGAAAAATATCAGACACTACTCAATAGACTGCATATTGTCAACCTGCTCATTTCAATATCTACCTGGTTCTGAAAAGTGAATTTTGAAGGACAGATCCTATTTACACAAATGCAAGTCTTGTTCTACTTAGAAGCCTCGCTTGAAGGCTGCCAGGGTCATCTTCTCATTCTTTAAGCTCTGTCTGAAAGGGAAAAAAGAAAGAATCTTTGAAAACATAACTTTCTGTCTTATAATTAGGGAACTTGGTTTTGTAACACATCAGGTATGATGTGTAATGGCTTTTTGATGCAGAAACCCCTCTTTTATCTCAACACAGAGTAATTTTATGTAGAGGTTGAGGGCTGGGGCTATTTAACTTTTTCTTTACACATATGACATTCTGACTGTTTGTAAATCAAGAAAGTGAAATTTAATTCCTTATTAGCTGCTGATGAGAGCAAGGACATTCTTTTTTTATTCACATTGATTTATACTTCTGGGGTTTTTTTTCTTATTATTTCTCCTGTCTCCTTCAGACAGCCTTTCAAACACAGCGCTGTCATACTTTGCAATCAAAACATGAAACCATCCTACATGCCTAAGCATCCAGTTCTTTCACCGAGCAGTAAGTTACTCAGATCCTGCATCTAAATAACACAAGTAATCAAGTCAATATAACACGGAAGTAAATTTTATAGAGTACCACACTTTCTGATATTTGCTGGGTATATATCCTTTTTACTCATCATTCACACCTGCCAAATACAGGATGCTATATTGCCCTGCTTCCACAAGTACACTTGCAAAATCATGTCATCTCCTATTGAAACTTTCATCTTTACCCATAAAATTATGCTGGAGGCAGACAGATTTGCATGACTGCATAAAAGCATAAATTTAAGGAAGAGCTTTTAAAGCACACACATATCATTTAATATCCACACCCTTTACTAGTAATGTTGAAGATGGTAACATGAGAAACCAGAGTCAGATTGCATTTTAGGTTGACATGTGGTCACATGTTGGACAGGCCAACACCTGGTTTTGCACCTTACTTGAATTATATCACAGAATTAAGGTGACAGGATGGTAGCTGAAACCATACAAAACTGCACAAAACATAGTCAATATATAGACCTTCATCTTCAGTTAAGAAATTTACTGGAATAAAAGCAGGAGAAATCAATATAATTAGGAGTCTTATTTTTTGAGTTTCATTCTTACACTTTTGAAAGATGTTAGAAGTTTGGGGACAGGAGAGGAATTTAATACAGACTATAAGATCCTGGAAACCCTCTGACTGCAATTATCTGGTTTGCTCCATTCACAGCCATTGCATGGTTCAACATGCACTTTTAGCTACTCACCATATCAGTGTATCTGCTCAGTAAGCTTCAGACAGAAAGGACATGAAACACTTCCAGATCTAAATGTTCACACCAGTGGATCTTAAATTTGGCACTCTGGACAGGCTTTACTGAACAGGCACACCAACTGAGACTCATGTCTAATTTGCCAGCATTTTCATAGAATCCCAGAATGGTGTGGGTTGGAATGGACCTTGAAGACTACATAGTTCCAATCCCCTTGCCATGGACAGGGACACCTTCCACTAGACCAAGTTGCTCAGACCTCCATCCAACCTGGCCCTGAACACTTCCAGGGATGGAGCATCCACAGCTTCTCTGGGAAACTGTTCCAGTGCCTCAGCATCCTCACCGGAAAGAATTTTTTCCTAATATTTAGTCTAAATCTTTCAGTCTGAAGCCATCTCCTCTTGCCCTGTCACTACATGCTTGTGCAAATAGTCCCTCTCCACGTTTCTTGTAGCTTCTCTCAGGGTTCTGGAAGGCCACGAAAAGGTCACCCCAAAGCCTTCTCTTTTCCAGGCTGTACAATCCTCTAAGCCTTTCCTCATTGCTTTATCCCTCTAATCATCCTTTCCTTTGATTCTAAGATATGTTCCTAAATCCACATGAAATAATTAATTGAATATACTTGAAGAATGCTTATTATGATTACTGCCATTTTTTATTATACTGTCCAAGTTAACTTCTGGGGCAAGAAATAAACAACAACAACAACAAAAAAAACCAAACCAAACCAAACCAAACCAAAAAAGTGCATTTGAATGGACTTGTTTAATTAAAGATTTGTTTATTTTTATTTCATAGCAGTGATATCTTGAGAAGGGCTGGAAAGGGAGAAATCCAGTAATCAACTATGCCATACCTAGTAGGTATAATCTCTATTGCAGCTTGTTTTTCTTTTCTGCTTGCAAATTAGCCCCCTCCCAGAAGGGAAATTAATTCTAATTTAACAGCACTAAAAGCCTCTTGATGTTCCTATCTGGACACCCTCCAGTCTTTGTGGGAATTATGGCATGTGTATGACTCTTTTCCAGCTTCTTCCTGCTTTCTAAAACTATGATGTCCTAAAGAGAAAATATATTTCTTGCAAGCTTTTGGAAACAGAGCAGATAATTAACTATCACTTTCCTTTCATGCTAATTTTGGAATATTGCTACTCTGTATTTCAGTCCACATTTGAATCGGAGACATTGAAACAAAAGAAAATACAAACAGTCTTGTAAAAATATGATTAATTTTTGTGTGACATATAGGAAAATGAAGAAACAATGCTCTCAGTGCTTTATCCACTTAGAAAATAAAACATAATTTGAGCACTGCCTCAGTTGTTCTCCTGTTATTTTCAATTCTTGTATTATGAAAAATGGAAAAATGGGACCTGTAAATAGCTTTATTTTTTTTTTTACAGTAGATTGAATCAGATTTAAAAAAAAAGAAAATCAATAAATTTTTTTTACTCAGATTTCAATGGAAGCCTTTCTTGGTCTGTTCAAGGTCATCAAACCTTTTCCATTTTCAACTTACAGGTTGAAATAAGCACCCTTTATTCAGTCAAGTACCTGTAAACTTGAGAGCACATAAATCTGGACCTGAATTTTAACCTTGGGCATACGTCTGCTGGTTTGATAGGTTTTAATCAACAAAAGTTGATGTGCTCTCTATTTTATTTTCTTTGGTCTGGAACTACAAATATTAAAATATTAATGTACGAATTACTATATTTTCCTCACAAACCATCCCATTTTTTTGACTAAATTTTTTTCTTGAAGAATTATCACATCTGTGTTCATAGAGAACATACCACTGTGGAAAGGTTTGGAACCTTGTTTTCTTTTCTTACCTTTGTTGTTGTTTAGAAGGGATTTCTTAAGGATGTACAACAGAATTTCCAGACCTGAAAAATATCATAGAATAAAACAACTGTTTGGGTCAAAAGGGACCTTAAAGGTCATCTAGCTCGAAATTCTCTGACATGGTCAGGGGCGCCATGTACTAGACCAGGTTGCTCAAAGCCCCATCCAACCAGGCCCTGCACACTTCCAGCGATGAAGCATCCACAGCTTTTCTGGACAACCTGTGCCCTGCCCTCACCAACTTCAGTAGTAAAGAATTTCCTTCTAGTATCTTATCTAAACCTATCTAAGTCTTCTCTCAGTTCAAAATCATTCCCCCTTGTCCTGTCTCTACATGCCCTTGTGAAAATTCCTTCTCCATCTTCCTTGCAGCTTCCTTCAGGTACTGGAAGACCACAATTAGGTCACCCTAAATCCTTCTCTTTTCCAGGCTAAGCAAACACAATTCTCACAGCCTTTCCCCATGCAAGAGGTGCTCCATCTCTCTGACCATCCTGGGCATCTGAGGAACAAATTTTGTAGCCTACCACAGAGGTCTGAAAACACAAGTCTTCATTGGAGGGAGCTTTGTGCTCCCTCAGAGGTGCAGGACTCAGTACGATCACTGCTAGGAGAAAAAATAAATATCCTCATTTTACTTCCATGATGGATTAGAAATAGGTTATGAGAAGTATTTTCTGACATGGATGCCCATGAATTCAGTAATCCCAGAGCCCTTTATGATTTCTGTGTTTCTAAGGAGGAAATATGGTGCAAAGCAAACCATTCTGCCATTCTGCCTTCTAGTGCTCCTCTTCACTAGATTGAAATTAAAAAAACAAAACAACAACAACAAGAACAGAGTAAAAAGCCATCTTCATTTGTTTTGCACTGCATTTGTTGAAGTCCTGGAAGATGGTGGGTTTATGTCACTAATGACGTCATACATGTTATACAGCTTTGGAAGGTAAATTACTATTTTTGAGGCATTCAGTTTTGAGGAAAGAGCTTCTTTTTAAGGCTGTCTTTTCCAAAATCTGAATTAGAACCTGGTCTTCTGGTTTGGATACATTTCAGGTCTAACTGTATCACTTGCAACCATTTCACCATCTAGAGATGACACAGTGATATAAAATAAACCCGTGGGATGGTTTTTAAATATTTTTCTGTGGGTTTGGGGTTTTTTTGGTTTTTGGTTTTTTTTATTGTTGTTTTCTTTCCCCAGAAGCAAGAATGAAGAACTAGTCTGAGCCACTAGTCGCTCAGGCTGGTAAAAGTCTGTTAGAGCTTAAAAGGTAATGCTGTGAGCTAATGAGAGGGGGAACTATCCATCACTAGATGAAAGTTCTCTTCAGTCTAGATCTGGTACTTCCTAGAGTTAAAACCTCTTTTAATGTCAATTCTCAAACTCTATAGTTTCCTCGAGAAAGCCAGCAGGTACATGGAACCGTGGTTAAGTAAAGTAAATTTTTTAGTCTCTGCTACAGTGGCCCTACAGCTGGGTAGAACGGTAGAGTTGTTTCTTCTCACCATCCAGGAAACCGACTCTCAACTGCAGCATTTTCTAAGAGATTTTTCCACACATAATTACACTGAAATCCAATTTATTTCAAAATATTTTTTTCTCTTTATACCCTTACCCCTCTCTTCTAATTTTTTTTTCAAGTGCTTCTTCACTGATTTAATATTAAAGTGTTCCTTGACATATCTGGATAGGTATTAACCCTTTAATTATTTCTACACTACATTTCAATCATAGCAAAGACAAGGAGAGCCTCAAAATCCAGCTGGGTTGAATCTCAACAGCATCAAAAATAACTAATCTCTGATGGCTGTCAGAGATATAAAGTACTTCTTATTTTAAATTAAGAAACTAAAATCTCCTCAAAAAAGCATTAATGCATATTTGTGAGGCAAATGGGAACTTATTAACTACAATTTAGCTTCTTTTTACAACTTAGAGGAGTAGAATAATACTTCCCTTATCTATTTCCCTTTTTCTCATTTTGACAGAACCTTTCCACTTTCATCATGTTTTTTTTAAACCTACTTACAAAGCCATTTATATTTTCACGCCTTTAGTAGATTCTGTCAAATTCCTGCATACCTAAAAAACAAATGTAGTACATGTAACAGCTAAGCATTGCACTGTTCCATTTCTAAATGTGGAAGTAATTTAGGACTTTTCTTAGATAACTGTGTTTTAAGATTAAGTTAATAGTTTTCTGGGCACTAGTTTGACAATAAATTACTTTGAGGATTGCTTCCTAAGGGTATTTTTTGTACATATATCACATAAGTGCAGCAGAGCCAATGGTAATGCAAGGCTGACTTTTTTTTAACATGGTGAAAAATAAAAAGAAAAAAATCAAAGTGTTGCATTTAATATAGTTATGCAGGATTGCACAGTTGGTTTAGAGTGATTTAAAAAAAAGACAAAAAGCTAAAGCTTTGTTTCAAACCCGCAAGCATAATAATTGCATCAAATAATTGAAGGTCCTCTTATTCCCACCTTTTAGTCTCAAACTTCCTCCTTACTCCGAGTGAGATCAGTGTCCTGTTGAGCAACTCACTCTGTTTTGCAGAAGCTCAGCTTATCCTTCATGCAGACAATGACCCAGCAGGATTGTGAATTGTTCCCCATGATGATTCCTGTCCTCCCACTGCAATGACTTCAAATCACTTGGAAAAAATCCTCACCACTTACAAAATGCACCTCATCTAACAAGATGTAGGGGTTCTAAAGAAGCAAACATGTTTCTACAACCAGTGTGGGGAGCACTTATTACACGTGGTTGCCTTGAGTACCTCAAAGCAAGTTCATATTTCCCGTAAATCCTCTTCATCCTTCTAGCACACATTATATACCACCATCCCACAGTGTGTTCCAAGCTCTTCACAAATTATTTTTTTGCCTCCTGTGGTACAAAAGAACGGCTCATCCTCTTCTCCAGGGGTAACCAATCAGGAAAGAACTTCTGGATAAAGAACAGAGTTTCTGGATGTTTTCTGTCTAAGACTGCACAAACTTCTGATGGAAGAGGTGCCAGAGATGAAGCTGCTTGGACAGCAAGAGAGCAGATGGCAACTGAGCTCACAGTCCTCCTATGCCAGAGCAGCATCTATTTGTGGGTAAGAGTTTGCTGATGGAAAATCCATAGTGGGACAAACTTATCCTGCTGTGACTCAGAAAGACACTCAAAGAAATACTGCAAAGTTCTGCAGCTGTAAAGCTTTCCTGTTCTGTAAATGGTAGTTAAGATGACTGTTCTGACTACTGACACATTCATATAGAGATTTATGAGCACAAGGCCAACCAAAAATTAAAAAATAAAAAATTTTAAAAGACACATGAAAATATCAGGTGCCAAAATTAAGGCAGAAAAAAGGCACAAATGCCAAGAATACAGTTCTGGCTTGATTTGTTGTGATATGGTGAAAATCACTATTACAATCTCTCAGTCTTGAGTCTACGTATGTATATACTCAAGAGCACATTAAATGCCAGAAAACATTTTTAAGATAAAGCACAGTTGTGAGTGACATCATGTTTAGCATGACAAAGATCAGGGCATGACAACTTCTTCAAACATCTGAGAGTGTGGTCCCTAGTCTGGGAAACCTGGCACAGAAATGAGACTTTGAATGGACTGTCAGTAGAAAGTATTAACCTCAACAGGACAGTAATTTAAGGGTAACTTTAATTTGTTCCCAAAACTTAGGCCTTCCATAATATTCCCAATTTTTCTCAAACACAGTGATGTTTAAACAGTAAGTATGTATGCATTCAAATGTGCTTTTCTTTCTAAAGAAGGCAAGAAAGATTTTAAAACCTTATGGTATTTTTTTTTTAATATTTCTAGTTATTCATGCTAAAAGTCATCAAAAGTAAAAATGTCACATTTGGCCTTGGGAAAAAAATAACCATGAGAGAAACAAAGAAGAATGTGAGTAAAAGAAATAGTAAGAAATTTATTTCAGTGATACAAAGTCTTTTAAATTTCAGTAGAGAAATACAGAGTTGTAATGAAACTAATGTAATTAAAAACCTCTTAATACACCAGAGGTGACCAATAGAGATAACCTTGCACCTGCAACCTCTGTGTGTACCTGTGTGAATATGCATCCCTCCTTTACACATGTGACTGGAGGAATTTCTCTTTTTTTAGGTATTTCAAGGCTTTCATCTTATTGAAGATCATTTCAACTGCCTTTGCTTTTTGACCATATAGAAAATTGAGCCTGTTAGTAGAAAAGTTGTATTCTCAGTGATGCAAATCAATGTTTTCCAGATGGACAATTGAAAGGAGTTACTCTTTAAACTAACTGTTAAAAAAAAAAAGGAAAAAAGAAAAAAAGTGCAGTGCTGGTGCTTAGAACTTTGCATTTATTTGCAACATCAGAAAGCTACAATTCTGACTGCCAAAAAACGAGCTTCGGAGTTCAGAAGACAACTCTAGGGCAATCTACAGGATAAGTCAGGCATAATTCCATATGGGGCACATGCCAAATCACACATATTGCATGCACACTAATTGATCGTTGCAGAAACCCCTAACTACCGGTGGAAAGAAGCAATGTGACAAAGCCAGACACCATTGCAGCTCCAAAGAATTCTCTGGAGCAATGACAGTTTTAACAGATGCCTATCTGTCCTCATATTTTAAAACTTGGCCCAAGAACAAATGCTTTCTCGCATCAATTTTCAGGAGAAAAAAAAACAAAAAACAATCCACCAAATAAAGCCAAAGTGAAAATTTCAATTCAATGGAACAATTTTAGAAAAAAAAATTCTTCAACCAGGAGATTTCAGCAAAATCTGTACATTAATAAATTTGTCCTAGGGATTCAATTTCCACCAGTTTTAAAACTATTTTGACTTAAATTTTCAGACCAAATACTTCTCTCTAGGTTTATTCAACTCCAAAGGTTATTTACTTCAATAGTCTCCTCCCATGTCTGGTGGAATACATGGCTCAGTTTACATTATATAGTTTAATTGTATTGCTGAAACAGTTCTAAAAAATTCTGGACACAAATAAAGTAGTCAGTATCTGTTAATGCCATATTAAGGGAGACCAGCTGCAGGCTATCATAAATGTGAGGACTCCCGAATAGAAATGTAGAACTTTTTGCAAGATGACTTCTTGATACTTTCATATTGCAGCACTATTTGTATAGTAGTTCAAATTTTTATCAAGCTATACAGAAAAAAGAATCAGGTCTCACAAGGCATGTATTATTTGACCACTGTTACTGCTGTTTGGGACTTCAAAGACATTTAACCTTCAACCCCAGCAATGACACTTACCTTTCATGAGACATCTGTGTAACAGCTGATGTGTTAAATCACAGCTGTCTCTGGAAAGTCACAGCCATAAACCATTTGAAAAAAGAACTTCTCTATAAATTGCATATTTGAAATATGACAAGGTTACTGTCCTGATGCCAACAAGGAACCTCAAAGTCTTTGTATGTGAAAATAAGTATTTAAAACTTTGGAGAGAGATAGAAAGACGATGCTTTTTCTTCCACTGTATGGCTTCAAAGTAAACCTTTGCAGTCTAATAGTTCAAGGGTGTTATTTAAGCAATTTATCTCATTTGAACAAAAAGGAACGTTTTAAGTCAACTCGTTTTTGCTAGGAGAATATGATGTTTCATTTTAACTTAATAAAAGAAACAGTTCTCGTGGGGTACAGAATTCATACACATGCTGCCTAAGGTACCATTTAAAGACAGAACTTAGTGAGAGATGTTGCAGGGAGTTATTAGTAAGTCTAATAACTATATAAAGTATGGTACTGTAACTACTACAGTGACATTACCAATTTGTTTAACAGGAACATCAACATTTTTTTGCCCTTGCCTGCTTTCTATTATTCATTTATCTCGTTTTCCACATAAATGTTGCTCCAGCTCTTTTTGGTCTTCTTCCCAGTTCCAACATCCTGTCTTGATCACTGCTTGGGTCATTGACAGTGGCAATATTTCATATGAAAATGCAGTGTTCTCGCCTACAAGCCTTTTCCTTGACATTGATTTCAATTAATTTGGAGGAAAACAGACTCATATGCTATTGGGAAACTCAGATTTTCCTGTTCATTTCAAGCTGACTTGTGAATTCTACCTCTTAGGGGCTTTGTTAATTCTTTAGCTGTCACGGAACATCTCAATTTTTTTTTCTTATTGTCGCACTCAGAGTGAAAGAAGGGGAAACCAGCAGCTGGAGAAACCAGAAATATAACAGAGAAAGAAAGTGATTAGAGTTGTGCCATTCCGAACACCGGAACATCAATTTTATTCATCTATGTGATGGGAACAGAGCTGCCTTACAAAATTTTTACCATTTTTATGGACTTTTTTGAGACAGAGGAAAAGTGAAACCCACATATTTTTAATGGCTTTCCTCAAATTTTTGAATTGTGAAGAACACCTAGCACACACACTCAGATTTTCCTAAGTTTTACTGTCTAAGTACAATTGTAGGTTAGCCTTGCCCAGATTACTTGCTTAGATCATATTTTCCCCATTAACTTCTGCGGTTTTACTGGTCTCAGCTGAACTCTTCTTTTGTTAGAAAGTGGGAGAGGAAGGAATTCTGACAGTAACAACTCAGTGAGAAAGTGTCATCTCTCCCCCATTAAAGCCATGCACTTATTGCTGTGCAGCAGTAATGTTGGAAAACATGTTTTCTCCCAGTCCTTCCAGTGTTCTGTAGATGCAAACACTGCTAACTTCTCTAGATTTCCACACAGCAGCCATGGAAAACCTTCTTTCTCTTGCAAAATGTCATCTTTCAAAACCTGGCTAATTTCTTTCTTTTCATCCTCTTTAAAAGTCATATTTGCTCTGTCTTGTCTCTGCACTCCAATGAGAAATCAGAGGATGGGAGACAACATCTTTATCATGAAGAGCAGTCTCAGCCCCAAAGGCAGACTGCCAAGGCCATCCTACCAGAAGAGTGGCCTGTGCATGGCATTTCCTTGTGGTTTCTTTCTGTAACCTTCCTGTTTGAGAGATTCTCTATGAGAGATTCAGCAGTAACCACAGAAACACCTAAAAAAACAAGTCAGGTAAATATGCTTTTTTCCCCAGATATGGCACATCTTGGAGCATCTCTCTTTCCCCACTGATCTCTGTGCTTCTGATAACATCAAGACTTCACCAAGCCCAAAGCTTTTAAAGAATCCTCAGAAACACAATAAAACTCTGTCTTTCAATTTTTTTTTTTACCCATTTTCCTTTTATTTCCCTTTTCCATAGAACCCTGTGCAGAATGCTTGCGAAGAGAGGCTGAACCCAGCCTGTATTTTCACCTGATATTTGGAGGGAGCAGTGCCCTCACTACACCCTTGTTGGGGCTGGCAGAGCTGACACAAGATTTTTCCATGCAAAAAGTTTTACCATGACGTGCAAAAAGCATACTCAACCCAAATCTTACAAACATTTCCAGATAAATGCCCATCCCCATTGTCTGCTCTCTCTCCTGAGACCCACCACCCAAATGCTGCGACCCCATTTCAGCCCCTACAACCATCCATCTGTCCCTTTTAATAAGTATTTTCTTTCCTGTGTGATGTGAGGCACCATCCTTCAGTGTGGCTTTATTTTGAAATGCTTTTCCAGGGATTCAGAAGACTAACCCACACTATCACACCACCGCAGCAGAGGCTGCTTCTCCTCCCATTGAAGTCAATAGCAAAATTCTTGTAATAAAAAGAGAAGCTGAATACAGATGAACATTAACCATATCCTTTCAACATTTTTCTCTGCCTAATGGAGTATATTAAAGCTTCTCTGCATAACTTCTGAATAGTACTGCATGCAATTTCATTATTAAAGTTTCACTTAATTTAATACCGCTTTGAGGTTTCTGGTTAAAAATAAAATATGATTAATGCTTACAAAAGAGAATGAGAAATTGGAGTGTTAAGAATTCTGATAATGGCTACAGTTTCTGGGTAAATTGCTTTGGTAATTTTCATAGTTAAACACGTTAATGTTACCCTTGCTTATTGCAGTTCCCCACCCTAACAGTCACTTGCTCTTCCTGATGATTCTTTTAAAAATTAATTAGTTAGTGTGGCATTTAGCTGCTAACTATAACACACAAAAACCAGTCATTTTCCCTGAAGGTCACTGGTGTCTGCATACAACTGAAAGAGCATGAGCACCCAGTCATAGGCATTTATCCTTCCTGTATCATGAATGAATTTCTGTTTTACAGCAATGAGGATTACCAGAATTACCAAATCTCCCTCTGGCTCTCTGCTAAACCTGAGTTTTCAAGAGAAGAAAGCTCATACAGGCTAGGGGGATGAGGGACAACTATGATGTGCTCCAGGTCAAGTCTGAACAAGTTATCAGGATGACAAGTATTTCATGACACTCTTAGCATATTGATGCCCAAAAATGGTTCTAAAATTCTAATGGTGGGCTGGATAAAAATTCATAAAATTGGATAATAAATAGTGCTTTTTGGTAAAAATCTAGCCCTGCTTTGGAATAAATGGATAGGAGCAGAACAAAACCTAGGACTGTGTTTCAAAAAACTGATTTTCATAAATTCTTGACCTATGCAAGTTCATATCTTGGCTTCCCAGTCAATCAGTGAAAGCCTATTAGGATAATCAAGGACTCATTAGAGAAAGAAATTTGATCAAATGGAGTAAAGAAAGCCAGATGCTGATGCCTTCCTATGTCCTTCACGCCCTACTTTTTCATTCTATGTATTTAGCTGGAACTTTCCTCACACAAGACGGACATGCTGTCAGAGTCTATCTACCTAGTATCACGTGGTAAAACAAAATATAGCAATTAAACACAGAAGTTATATTATGATAAAAATGGAAAAAAAAAAACAAACCTATTAATCCAACTGAATTGCCTTGGCTACATCCCAGGCTGCCCAGTCCATCTTCTGTATTAATTATTATTAATTATTTTTGTTATTATAGGAGATCCGTAATACCCTACCCAGTGGTATTATCTGTGTAGGACTTGAATATAATGAGGTGATTTGGAATTCAAAAAGCGGGGTGACCCTGTAATTTGGAATGTAGATAGTCACATTTTCCAATTGGTCTTGTTAATTCATATTTGGCCAATACATTAAAAGTAATTACAACATTAAGCTCTTACAGGTTTAAAGAGGATCTTTTTAGATAAATATATGTGCAGGATAATAGATGCTTTTCAAAAATTGAAATTATTTCACAGATGACAGCCAACAAAACTTCTGAATCCCAATTGCTGGAGAAATTTGAATCTGCCTGTTAATCTAAACTTCACAGAGAAATTTTAACTAAGCCTAATTAAATAAAGAGAACATAATAAATGTTCCTAAGAATTATGTGATACTAGCCCCTGACCCAGAAAACACTCACCTTTGGGCATAGTAAGTAGTTCTATTAAAATCAATATAAATTCCCATAAAAGTAAAGTATTAACTTAATGTGTTTAGAACCTGTGAACAAGTTGGACCATACTTTTTATTTGAAACCTATTTTGAAAATTAACAAGCCATAATGATCTAGAGAAGGAGATAAATTACAAAAGAAAGAAGTCAGCAAATAACTGCTATTTCTTGCTGTGACAGCAGGTTAACCAGTCAGATCTAAACCAGCTAGTGCCCTACAGGAACAGTGAAATCCAGAGTAACATCTTAGTCATGGCTAGGGGAGTCAGGGATGCTCCTCCTGTGCTTTGCTAAATCCATGTACCCCTCACTTACAGTCCCGTGTGACTTGACATCAAGAATTCTCTTTTAACAATCTTGAATAAAAATTTAAATATTATTACTGATTAAAGAAGTATCAATAGGACCCACAAAGAACAGTGATGAGATACCAAAAGCAAAACATTTAAACAAAGATAACATGCATACAAAGATTTGTTTCCCAGCCTACATCCACTCCACTTGCAAAGTTTTGTCATCCTTGTTGTAAGTGTGGGGACAAAAAAAGGCACAACTCATCTATACTGTATCTATTCCCTTCCCACTCAACATATGTTTTGCTTTTATTTTTCAGCTATAGCTTTCTACTAAAATAAGTATTTTTCCAAAGAAGAAAATTTCTTTAAAATAAAGAGGAAATGATGGTAAAACACGGAAGACTTGAGGAGAGCTCCTACTGCTAATCAGTAAATGCTTTGTTTGGAGCCAAATGGTTAATGAATAGAAGTTTCTCTCACTTAGAAATAATAGGGAAATAAATATTTTGCTTCTTGAGTAAGTACCAAACACTATAATCAAACTTTTTTATGGAGAAACTAAACTTGCTTATAATTTTCAACTTCAGCATTTGAGTCTTACCAATGCAAGACCAGACTCTAAAAAAAAAAAAAAAGGAAAAAAATTATGTGATAGAGACAATTAAAAACTTCTATAAATTCCCAGAGGCATGGAGGTATTTGTTAAGTAAGTTAACATAATTCATGGAGTCATTGCTGCAGCCAACTACAAGCAGAGTTTCCAGAAAAAAAGACAAACTGTGAGCAGAGAAGGGTGTGAAACCAGCTAAATACCAGCCCCCTTAAATCTAGAAGCTATGCTGCAAAGCATTGCAGGATGCAGAAGTACATGCTGCCTGCCCAGGCACCACTGGGAGTGGGAAGGAAAGACCAGAGCCATTATGAAACCACACTGCTTTAAGAAATCACACCCACAGCAGGGAACAGAGACAGTTCTACAGCTCTCTCTGTTAAGCATAATTTCTTTCATAATTGTTTCTACAAGCAATAATTTTCCAAGTCAGGGAAAAAAGGTACATTCAGTAATTTCACCTTGCTCTGGATATTTTTAATGGCCTGTAATCAAAATTCCCACTTCAGTGAAAAGATAAGGACACAAACTCAGATGAAGATGTTAAGATAAAGTAAATATCAATACTATATAAAGTTGCTGATAGAGAACAAATATTTCCTCCCACCTATAAGGCTCAATACAGAAAGAAAAAGAAGAGAAATGAACCCAAAGATACATAGATCAATTTTCCTTCAGGCAAGCTTGTTCTATCACAAGCTCCTTCAATTTGCATCTCAGATGCATAAGGTATTTTACTTTGCTAGGAGGTCTTCCTGTCCAGTTCTTGAGGTCTGCATTGTGTTGGAAAACAAATTTTGGAGTTTTGCAGTTCTGTGTAATTAGAGTGCAGGGGAATAAATAAGAATTTACTCATTATTCTACTAACCTCATAATTCTATTTTGAAATAGCTAAATTAAAAGCTAGCTGTCTATTTTAAATTTCAGACTGGAAGCTTCCGAAAACTGTGATCTAAGTATATCGATTTTTACAAGTAGTAAAAGGAACATAATGAAGAGAAACTTTGACTTTTGTAATCTATCGTATCAGCAAAAGGTATTCTTATTACTGTCCTAATACTTTCTGCAAACATTGTGGGGGTATTGTTGGAATATCTGGGTATTAAATAAGGGCCTAAAATATGAGCTTCATGGACTAGTTAAGTATTAATGATATACTTTTGATCTCTTTCTGTGACAGAACTCAAACCCGGAGTGTAGACAGAAATTCATAAAAGCCTTTAGAGTGAATCCCAGTTTGTTTCCCATTGCACAGAATCCATCCAGTCAGCTACAGAAATGCCTAAGAGTGATAAAACAGACTCTGATGGAGTAATCTGTACACTTACACAAGAAGGAAGAAGAGTAAATAGGAATTTGCTGTTTATGGTGTATTTCAACAAGACCTGACAGAAGGGACATTTAGTTCTGCAAAGCAGCCCTCAGATGACATGCAAAAAGGCCACTCAACCCAAATCTTACAAACGTTTCCAAATAAAGCCCAGATTTAGCAATCTCAAAGCAGAAGTTACTATCATGCATGGCTATATTTCTGCAGTCATCTCTACTAACCACTTTCATTAATCTTCCATTTTACTGACTAAAGTGACTGGTGAAAGATTCTTCACATTACCTGGGACGGAATATAACTCTGTCAGTAACTGATGTACACCAGCAGAACGGAGTACGCATCACTTCAGTTTGCCTTTCTCCTCTCATGACTGCAATCACCTCATCCACACCCAGAAACATCTGCTCATTCTCTAACAAGGAAGGAGGCAACACTCAAATTTTCTAGGTGCTCTCCTGTCAAAAAGTTGATCTGTTCTCCAACCCACCTACTTGCAGTAACTCAAACTACTAATCTTTCTCTTCCAGTTTGGATCTCCAGTAGCTTCTGGATTACCCTGTTTGCAAAGCTTTCCTACTGTACCTCTCTGAAAACCAATATGACATTTAGAGCTGAGAAAGTTGAAAAAACAAGGGTTCTCCTCAGAGACAAACTCTTCTCTTGCTCTTGCGTTGCTACCAGGAAATCAGAAAGCCTCTTGATACCAGACCTACCCTCTCCCTTCTCTTCCTTTTTAGTATTATTGTCTCTCTTTTAATTATTGTGGCACCAGGAGACCCCAAATGCAATCAGTGCCTCATTCTGCCTGTCTCTGTGAAGACATATGGTATGAGACAGCCCTTGCCCTGGAGAGCTTACAGTTTAAATAGGCAAGACAATAATGAGACACATTAGCATTGTTATCAACATCTCCCAGGTGGGAAATTGAGTCACAAAGACGGAAAGCAACACGCTCAAAATCACATGTCTACGCCGTACAGCGAAGCGTGGTTCAGTCCTTTTGGAGTTTAGCAAACATTAAACTGACAAATTGACACAGTAGGATGACACACTGATGTGGCAGTTTGTGTGCAGAAGCCCTACAGTGCAGACATGCACCATTTGGGCCCAAACAAGCCCTGAGAGCTGGCCTTGCATCAGGGCCCTTACAGCGTGACCAAGGCAGTTGTCCACACCACACTCTCTTTTCCATCTGGTCTGTGTGGCCTGAATGCACTGAACAGGTGCCCATGAAAAGCAGGTAATGCAGAAATAGAAATTTTCCAATTTTCCATAAATTTTTCAATCAAGTAGATTTCTTTAAAAGCCACTCACTGTTCCTTATGGTGTTGCTTGTCCCCAAGGAGAGCAGCAGACCTTTTTGACAGACTCGCCTTCTCAGCAACCCTGTTGACTTGGACTCCAAAGCATGGGCAGGAACTCCCTATTTTCATAACAGTAAAGATCTGAAAGTGAAGCCAAATTATATGTTGTGGCTCAGCTTGCTAATATCCATAATCTGTTTAAAACTAAAAAAAACTTACATATTTTAAAAAAAATGTGGTAAAGAATAAGACAATTGCATGCTTTTTTTTCCCTCTGAGGAAAAAAATGTATTTCTGAAATGATCTTATTTGTTATACCAAAAGTGAGAGATTTCTTTTGTCTTTTTGAAGAGATATTATACTTTATTTATAAGCAACAGCCCTCTCACTTAAACCTGCACTTATTTATTGAAAGAATAACATCCAGTGTTATTCATCTGTTGAAGGGCTACCGCATACTGAGCTATTATGATGTTGTGTTGATTTCTCATCCTTTTTTATTTCATCTGATTAACAGCATATTAAATTTTGCTTCTTTTATCAGGAAATTAATGATCTGGAGCTTTGTAAAATTTGCACCTGTTATTCCAAAATCTAATGGGGAAAAAGAAAATTTCATAGTGCTTCCTTGAGCATGACTTATTTTTGCTGATAACCTCAGGATATCTTGAGTTTTTTGCAATAATAATTTACAGAAGTCCTCTGCTATAATTTTGAAGAACAAGGTCATTTTCATAAAATGAATAAGAGCTATGAAATAAATTCCCCTTCTTCCTCCCTTCAAAAAAACCCCACCAAACCAAAACCAAAAAATCCACCAAAATAAAACAGAAACATCCCAGAAATCAGCATGGACTGATTGTGACAAATGCACTTTTATAGCACCACTTTTTCTATCCTTTTTTCCTATTTTG